>JBAMHW010000017.1:2738698-2755785 GCA_037177495.1 Rhadinocentrus ornatus
GCTGGGATAGGCTCCAGCTCACCCCGCGACCCCTAATGGGAACAAGCGGTACAGAAAATGACTGACTGACTGACTGAGTTCTAAAAAAGACACTGACTGCGGTTATTAAAAAGAAAAAAAAATGAATGCGTTGAAAATTAAACTATATTAAACTAAACTAATAATAGAATAGAGATAACATTTGTGTAGCTAAAATTTGAAGCTAATGGTTTAATGGTAGAGTGAATCATTGAACTTTGTTTATAAACTGAATTTAGTAATGAGTTAAATGTATGATTATGGAAACGTGGTTGTTATAATAAAAATAAAACTTGGACTTAAGAATGAGAAGTTGTGCTGTCAGAAGAGGTTTAGGCATTTTATCTGCTTTACCGTTGGGGTATTTCAGACATAAAACGTTAGCACTTGCTGCTGAACATCACATGGCTGCTGGACCTGATCTTCTTTTAAAATGCTGTTTAAGTTTAGTTTTCTTTTTCCAGTCATTATTCCCCACTCCCAGTGCTTCACAGAAAGCTTCCTCTGCAGATGTTTTTGAGCTGCTTTGGTTGAAACGTAATGTGTTGACTGAGTTAATGTGTGCTGCATTTCTGCCCAGGTGTTGGCTCTGTTTGAGGAAGGAGAGGAGACGACCACTGCCTTTGTAGAACCTGTTGTTATTCTTCTGATCCTCATTGCCAACGCTGTTATTGGGGTCTGGCAGGTAAGGTTCTCTGTACATGCTTTTTCTCTATGTAAAGCACACATGTTTAAGTGTTCACATTGTTAAGAAGTCTTAGCATGCCCCGTTTTACAGCTGTGGAAGGATATGTGGATTCATGGACCTCATAATAAATCTGCATGTCTAAGCTCACAAAAAGCTGCTTAATCCTGCTACTGCCAAGTCTGTGCCTAGTTCATTTCTGTTGAAGAAATTTTCTGTGCAAGCATCAAAAGTTGTGTTTACATGGAGCAATTTGATCGGATACGTTTTTGTTGGAAACTGAAAGAGTTGAGAATGGTGGAGCATCTCGATGGTCAAAAGGCTCGAAAAATAAAACATTAATCTAGTTTTAGTTGTCTTCTTCTGAATTGCCGCACATTGCTCTTGTCAAAAGCCTTAATGATCATATTAAATGTTTTCATCATGTAAACAAACAACAGATCTGATCACTTTATTCAGCGTCCATGTAAACATGTTAGCTGAAAAGCGTAGTTTCTATTTAAGGCATTGTTCCTAACAGTGGAGGTTAAATTGCATTTTCTAAAGCAAAGATCTCTCTGTCTTTGTGTGTTTGCCTTGCATATTTAACGACACTGTAAACTGCAGAAATGACTGCTTTTTGGATACATATGCTTTTAAACATTTGTCTAAGAAGCAACTGTAAAGTTATCTGTGACATGAGCTTCTCTTCTCTTTTCTCTCTGCACACAGGAGCGAAATGCGGAGAATGCCATCGAGGCTCTGAAAGAGTATGAACCAGAGATGGGGAAGGTGTACCGTATGAACCGCAAGGCTGTCCAGAGGATCAAAGCTAGAGACATAGTCCCAGGGGACATCGTAGAGGTGGCAGGTTAGCTATGGCTGTACCAAGCCAAATTCTTACTGTCACTTACTCTGATTAATTTATGCTTGCACCGCCTTCTGTCAGCTCGCTACCTGTATGCTCCCTTAGCCTCAGAAAACCTACCCAGCCTTTTCCACCCATTCCGGAGTCTGGAAACCCTGTTGGAATATCTCGAATTAGATTATATAATAGTTTTTTTTCTGTGGAAGTGCAGATGCCTGTGTGTGTGGGAGATTCTATTCAAATCACTGTGGTCACTGCTTATATTTTAGGTTTAGTATAATTTTCCTTTGCTTCCCTCTTTCTTTTGCTTTCCATGCTCTCAGCCTCACCACCTGGACATGAATGGATGTTTGTCAACTCCTTACCCACACTCCCTCATGTTACATGCACATACAGACAGTTCCCCTGCTGTAAACTCACACATGTGGGCAGCCTTGGCTAAAAATAGCCTTGTTGTCACTGGCTCTAGAACATCTGTTTATGCCAGATGCACACGAAGCCCCAGGGAGATCACATCGTCGTCAACATGACCGGTATTTGGGAGAGTGATCCCGAGTTTTGCACGGCTGGTAATTGTGTCATCAGAGTGATGTGTAGGAAAAACGTGGAGCACTCAGGTGGAGTGTGAATTAGAGAGATTACAGCATTTATTCATAATGACAACACAGATGGGCACGGAGAGGGAATATTATGGGATTTTAATCAATCCCTTTGGATAAACATCCCTAATTTCCTCTAAGACAAGTCCTCATAGGCAAGTTGTTTAACAGACACACGATCTAGGACACATTAAACCTAACACACTTTTATTCCACGCGGTTTTCCTGCTCCTGAGATTCCCTGCTTTTACTGGAATTTGGGCTTGTTAGAGCCAGCATCCTCTGTTACACCTGTGTGCGCACACACGATCATTTGAAGGCAAGTTCACACAGGTAGTATTCAACAAAATAACTCAACTCCCACCTACTAGCACTACCATATCTGTCACTATCAACACAGACTCCGTCTCCTTGACAACACTTTCTGCTCCGTTTAGCTCATATCATTGGCATCAAAGTTCAAAAGGGGTTGAACTGGGATTTTTACTCCTACTACTTAGCTTCTTTTTAGCAAGACTTGATTAAATCATTTTAAAAATTTAAAAAATTCTATTAAACTGAGGGACGTTATGGGAAGTGAAGTCACCAAAGGTTAGGTAATCAGCCTTTCAGCAATAGAATAATTTGCCTGATGTAAATTCTTGTAAGGTTTAGGGTTTATAGGAAAAATTAAAAAGCTTTTTTATTTATTTATTTTTTTTACATGCTGTAAATGGTCTGTCCCTGTTAAAAGCAATGCACCAATCAAAGCTGGGAATCCAGTTTGTCAGAAGTATGTAATGCATATACTACTGAAGCTTGCTCAAGTGGTGGCATGGTAGTGATGATTTGCACCTTGCTGCATTGTTGTGAAATGTACAGTCATGTATTCACGCATGACGTTGTTGCTAAGCAGTATAAAACAGAGGTAAACACCTGAAATATGTACTGAAATGCACACTTCTCACTTAGAAAATATGTGTCAGGCATCTTCAGAACACACCCCTTCTTACTGAAACATGCAGGCATTTTGTGGCAAAGAAAACAAGTTATTTCCCTCCCTCTTTTGGCTTTTCAGTTCTTCAGGTTAGCCTGTTGTTGTGCTTGGGGGTAAAATAAACTGTTCAGAGACATTGGAAAAGGACACTTTTGACCACAAGGGCTTTTGAAGAGAGAGGAGAACATAAGTGTATTTACTCAAGTTTCCACCACTGCTGCTGGTGATGCCAGCCATGGTTATGACACAGTTGTGATTTGAACCTCCACTGGAACTTTCCTCAGTTTTCTATGGGTTGATGTAGTGGTCAGGTTGTCAAGAACTACCAGAGGGTTTACTCAGGATCTGATGTGAAGAAAACCTGAGCCAGTCCCAGAAATAAGTCACAATTATGTTGCACGTGAAGGAACATCCCTTCTTGAGTATGTTATGCAAGACTTTAGATGTGATAGATGTGCGTATGTTAGACTCCAACTTATTAGTGAAAACTTAAGTACAATGACAAATGAGACAAATTTTATATTCTTATAATATTTAAAACACATTGCCTATATTAATGTTTAATTTCTATTCAAGCATTATGTGGGAGGCCGCCGCAGGAGTCTGAGTAGGTGTGTGAAAAGCCTCTCTCTTCTGCCCTCGGCCAGTCCCACTATAGTGAACCTGTAGCCCCCAGCCATCTCCCACACAAGCACACCACAGACTTCTCTCCCCATACTCCACTCCCACTCTCATTTCTCTCAGTACCCAGAGATGTCAAACAGAAAAACACAGAAATGGAAGTGGATGTTCTTCAAAAACACATTACTCACAATGTCTGTCCTGTCAGGAGAAAGACTTGGAAAAATTTCCCTCGTGTCTCAGAGTGTTGAGCAGTTGTCAAAAGAGGAGAATGGAGCTATGAGATATAGAGAGACCAAGAAATGCTCAGACTACTGAGCAAAGTGTAAAGCAATGCAAAGCAGATGATCAGCCTTTTTTATGTTGGAAAAACTATGAATTACTAAGGAGAACAATGGTTTACATTGTAATTAATTTTGAGAAAGTGACTGTGGACTGAGTTGGCATTACCAAGATAATTGATACACATAGTAATAAGAAAGTATTTTTCTTTGTCTGGCATGCTGAGCAAAACCTGAAAAACATTATAACTATATTATTTGGAGTCATTTAGCACTTCTCTACTCTAAGATCATAGTGATTGACTAAATAAAACCATCCATTTTTTTACAAGTCTGATCCATCCTCCTGGTATGAAAATATTTCCATTAAATGTTCATTGTCAAGCTCTGACAAAGAGGAAGTAATAATCATTTTGTTTTGGGGCATAGGATACTTAAAATGTTCTGGGTATGAAGTATGACTAATATTCTGGTTTAATAAGCAGACTAACTGTGGTGGAACAGATAAAATGCATTTTATGAAGCTTCTTCTATAGTCTTTTTGTTTTTTTGCCTTACATGTTTTGTGGTGTATCAGGGGAACGGAAGAGGTGCAGGTAAAGGCAGGGGAAATAATCGATGATTTTGAAACAGCAACGTGACTCCATCAAGGTTGTATCGAGCTGTTGTTTACCTGTGCCTGCAGCCTGAGCCTGGACTGAACCCACAGATTTTTCTTTGCTCAAGGATTTATTGTGTGAACACAGACATTTGATAAGGTGGATCCAAATGGTTACCCGCAGTAACGCTTGCAGGCAACAGTAGACTTCCCAGAAGGGTTACAAGATATTGTACTCTTCTTGTCAGCCTCACTTGCAAGCTACATCTAAGCAAAAGACACTTCTATTTCCTCCAAGTTTTTGAGTTTCATTCAGTTTGACACACTGTGAGATTTGTCTTTATTATGTAAGTTATGTAGATGATATTGTTTTTACTGGTAGTTTTTTTTTTTTTTTTTGGGGGGGGGGGGGTAACTTTATTGCCCACTGCTTGAATGTGTAATTCTTAAAATTTATACCTCGTTGTAAAGGTGACTAAAATACTTTCCAACTGTGTAAAATATAACACAAATTTGTATCATTAAAAGGGAGAAATAATTTATATTTTCTATCTTTTTATGCTAATCTTACCAACCTCATTACTGTACTGATGATGTGTCTGAGATCCTGTCTTCTGTGTCTACTCTTGAAAATTTACATTGACAAATTTAGTTACATTCAGCATAAGTACCTATAACATACACTAGTTGTCTAAATTTTAAGTACTTATTGACAAGAAATTGAGGGGAAAGCAGTAGAGTTGTATTTGAGGAAAATCTAGCTAGTTAGCTAGCTAACAGTAGACTTTGTCAAGTCTTGCTGTAGCATATGTTGTGGTGTTGCTTGCTGCTTATGCCTGTTATATTTATTTTTGTTTATATTTATATACTTATACTTTATTTATAAAGTTATTACTTTATAAATTATTATAAGTTATAAATTATCTCAAAATGCAGTGGCAGCAGCAGTTGCAACCAGCATCACCATGTTCCCTTTGACTCAGTCTCATCAATAAGTGCACACTCTGTAAATAAGTGTAATTGTACTAGAAGTCTGCAAAATCTTACACAACATATGTCCAAGTACGTCCTAAAGCTTGTGGCATCAAGACACAGACTTGCCTCTTTCCAAAGACACAGTTATTGTTTATCTCATCTTGTACATTACTGCAGCACATTTCTTTCCCCGTCCATCTAAAACATTGTGTTTTAGCTCTTGTCTCTTGAAGACTCCCCTGAAGAAAGTCATTCTACATTAATTGATCAGCTGTCTGAAATGTTTGAGGCAAGTACACAATCTTCGACATTGTGCTAGTTTGTCATGGAGACCTAAAATTGTCAAACTTTTAAATCCTTGTAAAGGCAATATAACACACAGAAAGAATAGGAAAAACCCCGAAACCATATGGGTACTTTCTTTTTTCTTTTTTTTTCTTTTTTTCTTTTTTTTTTAATTCCTTATATGTACTGACTGTATTTTCATTATTTTGCTAGTTGGTGACAAGGTGCCTGCTGACATCAGAGTGACTTCCATTAAGTCCACCACCCTGCGAGTGGACCAGTCCATCCTTACAGGTACTTCTCCTACCAAGCAAACCCGCATCAAGGTTTCATAACTGATGTTCTCCTTTTATACTTTGTTTAATAAGACCTATATCTTTATGCAATTTGTTCTTGTACTCTTCTGTGAGATTTTTTCAGAGAGTCTGCTTTCTCCTTCAGGCTGTGTCACAAACCTCACACCTCAGGTAGTATCTGTTGCGCTTGTTGTGGAATCTAATTCCATGTCTTAATTTTTCTTTAGGGGAGTCTGTCTCAGTCATTAAACACACTGACCCCGTTCCTGATCCCAGAGCTGTCAACCAGGACAAAAAGAACATGCTATTTTCTGTGAGTATTTCCCTGCAGCTTAGTGATGCTTTAGCCTTTATATCAGGAATTGATGTCATTTTAGACCAGTACAACCTGAGATTTGGTGTTGTTGTTGAATGTAGTTTTGACATTTTACTGTAAGTGATTTGGTCGGAGAGATGCAGTTAAGTCAAGGATGTTTGTGTCACTTTTCCATTTAGATTTTCTAAACTTTTGTTCTTCTGTTCCCAGGGTACCAATATTGCTGCAGGACGTGCTATAGGTGTTGTAGTAGCTACGGGCGTCTCCACAGAGATTGGAAAGATCCGTAATCAGATGGCCTCTACAGAGCAGGAGAAGACGCCGTTACAGCAAAAGATGGACGAGTTTGGCCACCAGCTCTCAAAGGTCATCTCCCTTATCTGTGTGGCTGTGTGGGTCATCAACATCGGCCACTTTGGAGACCCGGTTCATGGTGGCTCCTGGGTCAGAGGCGCAATTTATTACTTTAAAATTGCTGTCGCCCTGGCTGTGGCTGCCATCCCTGAGGGCCTACCTGCTGTTATCACCACCTGCCTGGCTCTTGGTACGCGTCGTATGGCCAAGAAGAATGCAATTGTTCGCAGCCTGCCCTCAGTGGAGACCCTGGGCTGTACCTCTGTTATCTGCTCTGACAAGACAGGAACCCTCACCACAAACCAGATGTCTGTCTGCAAAGTAAGTGATCCTGGGAATTCCCTTTGTAAGTGTTATGGTGGTAAATTTCTCCAGTCTGTGCAATTTGGCCTTTTTTTTTAATATATATATGTGTATATATATATATATATATATATATATATATATATACACACATATATATATATACATACATACATAACTGTGCACAATAATACACTTAAGACATATATATAACCTTTTCAGCCTTCCTGGAAACATAAGGAGCCTGGGATATCTGTGTTTTAAAGCTTATCTCAATTTACCAGGTTTGAAATAGGTGCTTGTGGGGTAATATTAGCTGGGAAGACAAAGCAGATCCTATGCTACTACAATACTGTATATCGCCAAATCAGATTACACACATGCACAGTGAAGGCTTTATAATGTCACAATGCCTGAGCAAACATAATACAGTGATCCGTGTCCTGAAATCTTATGTTTGCTTCAATGGATAAATTTTCCATTTATAATTACATTAGACAACAAACACTGAAAGTTCAAATCTGCAAATATTCATAAATGGCACATAGCCTCACCCTTTCCTGTGTCTGTCAGTGTTTGTGTGTGTGTGTCTTGCTAACTGACTTTGCTCTAAGCTCACAGTAAATGCCAGCAATGCTGTTTGTCTGTTTGTCTTGGCTCTTGTTAAGGTCTCTGCACACACCCCAGTCGCTGTTTACAACTCTTGTGCCTCCATCCTGTAGATTACCTCACACCTCACTGACATTGAAATTGGTGATCAGCGTGAGTGGGGTAACACAGAAGCCACATTTAACTATCACAGGACAATGTTTGCAGCTTGTTTGCAGAAAGAGAAGTCATTTCTGTTAATGTGAACAGTCTTTAGCCAGAAAAAATTATGAAGAATTGATCTTGAAGAAACATCACATTTTAGTCTTTTGACATACAGAATATATTTGAAAATTGATACTTACATCACTGTGCACAATAATACACTTAAGACATCTTGACTTGAACTAGGACAGGCGTATCACTGTGGGCTGTGTTCCACTTTAAGGATGTTCTGCATGTGTGCATATTCTGCACATGACCAGCATGCACAGATCCAGAAGTGGAATTAAGACCTTGTTGATAAATCAAAATAATTTAAGTATTTGTTTATATATCACAGTCATATAATCACACTAGTTGGCTTTTTTTTTTGTAAATATTGTGCAGACCTTTATTCACAGCCACAAACACTTCCAATAATATTACTTATTTGTCTTTAATACTTTCTGTTTCTTAAACAAACTCCAGTTTCTTAGACTTAATCAGATTTGATCAAACCGAGTATATTGAGCTAATGGCATCCTCTTCCAGAGTTGAGAATTTTTTCAGGGGGATATATTGATTCTCTGCAGGTGAAGAGATTCAACTAATATTGTATCTGTTGAGATTAGGTTGTCTTTTTCTGAACTAAGGTAGGCAAAGTGTCTCAAACTGAAACTGGAAAGCTGACAGCATCTGCTATTTTTGGTATCATTAATGTGAAAAGTAAGGTATTAAAAAAACGTAGTTGAATTAGTGGCTGTGAATGAACAGGCACTTACCATAATTAAATTTTAACATGTCACCTGAGCTCAAAATACCAAAAATTGATCAGAAATCAGAAATGTTCAAGTGTCTTTCCATACATCATCAGAGCACACAACATATCTATACAATAAATACAGGTAAATATATCAAGTGTGACAGCTGGAAACACTGTGGACACACTTCCTAATATTAGGATGACTGTTCATTGTAAGTAGTATTTTTGTTTTGTTTTGTATCTTATCCTTTTTTTTTTCCAATCCTTGTCTTTTACAAAATGGAGTCACAGGATCTCCACATTTTCCATTCGGTAACATCCGTGTCCTTGCACTTCCTCTCTCCCTAAGATGACGCGGAGCTTCTGTGTGATTAATGCGTAGCTGCAGGGAGTTCCCTGCAGCAGGAGGAACATGGTTGAGTGAGCTTACCACATCCCTGAACTCCCTTCCAAACAGGAAAAAAAAAAAGAAGAAATGAAGGCAGGCTCTGGCTGGTTACATATTGACCTTCTGCTTCCCATCTGCGCTCCCTGACTACCTGCTTTCTGCTGGGAGATAAGAGGGCTCATACACATTCACACACTCTCAAAGACATATCAAACTTCCCCTTTGCTGTATTTTTTTACTAACGCAGTTTTTCCTGAAGATAGTCCTTCTTGTTATTATTTTTCTCTTTCCTCATCAAGTTCATTGTATGCTCAGCTTTTAAAGCTTTATTTGCCTAAGCTTATCTATATCGGATTATTCCTGGGCTGATCTCCAGCCAGTTGCTCTGATGATACCATGTCTCCCCTGACTTAGGGTATCCCTATATTCACAGGATTTCCAGGGATTCCCCTTGGTGTCCTGACACTGTACTTTCCGTTTCCCTTCACTCAAACATACATGCAGATGCTATAAAAAGTGTTACTCACCATGCATCCCCACATAACCTCAGAGGAAGTGAGAAGGGAAAAAAACAACTTCTGCCACTACCACAGTCACGTCGAGCACACTGAGCCTTGTTGCCTTGGAGACTGTAGTGGCTCAGACAATGAAGGAAAACTAACCACAAAAATTCTTATTTTGGTCCTCAAAATTTTCCTTTTTGTGGACAACTATGGGTCCTGAGAAGCCATTCTTGATTTGTTCCAGATTAGTAGAACGGATCCTAAACCTGTGTGAAAAAGGAATTAAGCCTATGTTTGAAGCTGTTTAAACCACAGTATGAATCAAGGACAGGAATAGTCCATACATCAAAAGACTTGCATTTTTAGTAAACCAGTTGTGTTTAAAACAGTATTTTTTAATGCCTGAAGTTCTCAGTGGATTTGGCCACACCTGTGTTTACTGGGGTAAAGAGTGCAGTTCAAGATTTCTAAAGTCTGGAAATTCTTGGGTCACGCTTTGAAGCAGATACAAACAGATTAAAGCTGTAGCATGTATCGAAATCAGTGGTCAATGACAGAAATATGTTTTTATTTACATCTAATCACTATAGCACTATAGTTTCCATTAATCCCGTGTCTTTGAACAAACAACTCTATGTGTGAAATGAGAACACTGAGCTTTAAACTACGGTACTTGGTTTTATAGGCACTAGAACACCGTTTTGGGATAAATAAAGCTCTAAGAGGCACACAGAAGAAGACAGTTCATGTACACAATTTTAAAGTAGTTACCTGCAGACAGAAAACCAGTGTTAAAACAAGTTACTAACAGTGTTCCTTTTTTCAGTAACGAATATTTAAACGAACGACTCTTTCCATTATTACAATCCTGTTATTAACTGACAATAAAATGTGGTGCAATACTATAATCCCGCATAATGAAGTTGTCTTCATCTGACTGGGGGCTTAAGTGGGAAACAACCGCATAGCCTAATTCAAGGCTACTCAATTTGGTCTTACGAGTGCTGCAATCCAGCAGGTTTTCAATGTTTTCCTGCTTCAACACACCTGAATCCAATTAAATGGGTTTAACAACCTATCATGATGATTCATTAATTTGAGTCAGGTGTGTTGGAGCAGGGATACCCTCGTAAGAACTTTGTATTAAGTAGTCCTTGCCAAAGTGGTAATTGATTGAGGGAGAGTAAAATATCACGGGTTAAGTGTGTGCAGCCGAATACACACTCACACAGCCACACAAACATCAAGAGATGCTCACAGCAACGGTGAGTCCAGAGAAAATAAAGGAAATGTTTTCAAGAATAATTACTTTCCTAGTAATTAGTTGTTTTTGTTTGGTTTTTTTAATAATGCTGTAATGTGTGAGAAGTAACTAGTAACTATTAACTATTACTGCACCTGTAGTTCAGTCTTCACTACACCTGAGGTCACTGGGTCCTCTCGCAGCTAAAAAGATGTTTATGTCTGGAAGAATTTTGGTCGCTGACGGCCACCATACATTCTCAACTGTGCCTTACAGTTCAAGTCATTTCTCTGCCCATCTTTACCACTAGATGGCAGTAATTCTTACACACTTCTGTACCTTTTTAATGTTATTTTAGCAAAGTATTTCTTTTTCCATTGTGTTCCATTGTGCTGTAAAGTGTGAGTAGATTTCCTGCCAAGAACAAGGAGCAGTAAAAGTTACCCTGCAGAGAGATGAGGGGTGTGCTGGATGGTGGCAGTTTCTTCTCGTTTCCTTTCTCCCTGCTGTCTTTTGTTACATGTGTTATAGCATGATCTGATTAGGATCCTTTTTAAAACTAGATTTACAAGATTAAGTTGAACTTTAATATGAATGGACAGCTGGCACACACTAAAAAACACTTTATGGCTTATTGGAATGAGATAATCAGTGGTACTGGAGTGCATGTGTGCATCATTTTGCTGGTGGTTTATGAAGAAAAAAAAAAGGTTTCTGATAAATATGAATCTTAAGCATTGTCTCTAAACAGAAAATAATTCTAAAGGAAAAATATGTCCTTATGTGGATCAGGGTCTATTTTATTAAATCCTGCATTCTCATAATTGGACCACTGTCTTTAGAGGATTAAACTCTCTGCAGCAATTAAAAATTAAAGGGCAAAAACTATAAATAGGTAATTACTGAATGTAAATGTATCAAATAATTATTATGATCGGTTAAAGCTAATTGCACACCTAAAGCCTGGCTTTTGCTCTGTAAAAATGTCGATATTTGCCTTTGAGATCTCACAGCACACAAACAGTGCAAAAAACCCCACTTATGGTAACAAGAGAAAGATGTAAATGTTTCAGAGCAATCTGAGAAAATTGGATTTTGCAGTTTTCTGTAGACAAACACAGTCTTGCTTTTTAGCCTCTTTCAACTTGAATCAGGTAGTCTGGTTATATTTTGTCATTTTTGAGTCACAGATCTTTCTATGGTTGTGCAGCTGAATGTAAACTTGGTCAAACTCAAATCTTGCTCTTAATAGTTGAAGAGGAAAATGTCCATTTTCATTATGACAAAGAAACAATGCGTGTTACTAAAACCACAATCTGATAGGTGTAAGAATCGTTAGTATGATAGATACAGTATATATAGTCATGTTTAATTTGTCCAGACAGTATCAGCAGGCTTAATAAAAAGTACAAGTAATAAAAAGTAGTAACTCCATAGTTGCAGAAAGTTAAGGAATAATTTACTCACAGAAAGGCTAAAATGTACCAATAGGTTTGTTTAACAGGAACCACAGCTGCCTTGTTCTCTGAAGTCTTCCATTAATCTTGTGTTTCTTGTAAACTGATGAATGCAGTTGATTCAGTTAACACACAAATACACATTGTTTCTAAATGACAGTACATACCAGGATGTTTGTTAGTCCTGTAAAACACCAGCTGCTTGTTTTCCTGATGCATTTGTATTGCCAGTGCATCGCAATCCACAATCCTTTGGGAGAGTTTCACAAAAAAAAGATTTGCTAACAAAGGCAATCCTAGAACAGCTCTGGGACCTCTACTGTTTCTTCTGCCTTCCCTGATCTGTTTCCAGTACTTGAATACAGCATGTTCAAAAGTTCTAGTTTTACACTAAGACTTGAGAGCACTGCAGCTCCCATGATGCCCATGTTTATATTGACTGAAAGATAATAAAGTGGCTGCTGCATTCTACATGTTCTTGTACCATGCAGTTACAGTAAATGGATAGGATGCTATGAACTACTGCAAGATATAGTTCACGTGAGCGTCTTTTGTTATGCACAACATAAATTTAAATGTTGTCCATGCTCACCTTACAGATATGTTAGTGTTGCCCACAGAAGGATTTGCCCAGATATATAATTTTGTAGAAGTATTGTTGCACATTATGTAGAGATTCTTGTGCATGACCTTATATGTACTTCTAAAATAGTCAGGTGTTATAAATGTGCTACTCTTCAAAAAAATAAAATTCAAATAGTTTAACATGCAATCGACAGAATGTAGGAAATTACTCTAAATTGATTAAATTAAAGCTATGTAAAACCAAAAAATTTGGTACAATGAAATCAATAATTTATAAGAAATTTAAAATGTTAATCATTTGAGCCCTTTGCCTGATTTGTAAGCCTCTGCTCAAAAATTGCATTCCCATAATGAAATATGAGGTATTAGGTTGTAGTGTTCTCTGTTTGAATACTTTGTAAAGAGGTCGCCTTTTTTTTTCAGGAAAAAGTTTCAGACTGGCCTGTAAAAACATAACATATTTTATTTGGGATGAATATAAATATTCCTTTGGAATGATGCAGCTGTAGCTCTAAGCCTCTATCTATTATAGTACAATAAGTTAACATTTTCTCTGCAAAGGCCAGCTCCTATTATTAGAGATAAATTTAAAATTAAGCAGAACAAAATTAGAAAGGTTTTAGAACGGAGCATTTAGGAGAGGGCTCCAAATTGGCCAATTTGGCACTGTTTTGCCATCTCTTAACATCCACTAATTTTGGAACCGCGTGTTTTATAAGGTTATCACATAACTCTGCTTAGTGGAGCAGCTAAAAGAGAAGAACTGGAGGGAGTCTTTGATCACAAAGTGGAAGAGTTTCTGTTTAGTGTCTACTACAAACCAGTGTAGTGCCTCTATAAACTAAATTAAATGGTATCCAAATACATAAATAAATGGGTAACCAATGTATGGATGAGAGTTGAATGATATTGGTAGTTAGTATTTTTTATTTAATATGGACTGTGTATATTCATATTTATAAAAAGCATGACTTCATGATATATGTAAACTAGAATAATTTATGCATTTGTGTGTATTTTACTAGTGTTTACTTTGGAATATATGGCAGTTTCTGTAGGGTCCTGGGAAATGGGGACTAATCCAAGATGCTTCTGCAGCCAGCTGTTTTCTCTGTTTATCACTTAAAGCAAAATATATTTACAGTTACAATAATCTTCTTTTCTTCTAGATGTCAGCTGTTCAGTCACAGTGAAAAGGAATGAAGTCAAAGTTTCTCATTAACTACTGATCATGGGAGCTGTTTTCTTTATGGCTCCAGACATGGGCCGACTTATACCGACTCCGGCTTTTGACCCTTTGACCCTTTTAAAAGCAGTCTGCAGACGAGGATCAAGCATGATTTGAACTAATAAGCTAACTCACCGGCTCTGTTTGTGTTTGTTTTTTTATCCTCTCCAGATGTTCGTTGCAGACAAAGTAGAGGAGTCGAGCTGCACTCTGCACGAGTTCTCAATAACCGGTTCTACATATGCCCCTGAGGGACAAATGTGAGTGTCATGGCTTTTAGGCTGAATATATGTACTGAATAGATATTCTCCTTTTAAACTGTGGTTTCAAACATTTTTTGGTCTGTTATGTTAGATTTACCTGAGTAAATATGCATATATGGAGGCATACATGTAGGTGGCTATCCATAGAGGAGAGAGGGATTTCAGTGGTACTTTGAGTTTGAATGCTGTTTATTATCCTGCTTAGTGAGTACAGCATTCTGACTGCATGAACCTGTTGATTTCATAACAGCAGAGTGTGGGTTACTGTGTGGGAGCTTCACTAGCAACGGCTGCAGTCCCTACAGGGAAGGGATCCATGGTTGTCATGCAATCAGCACCACTAGTCGGAAGCAGGAGCACACAGAAACACACACTTTGTTTACTACTGTACAACCACTGTCTCTCAAGTCAACTCTGAAATGCTAAACAACTGAATGTCATCCACATTCATATATATTCACAAGGTCACTGTGTCTGAGGTGAAGTGTAAAACCTTTATTTCCTTCTGGTGTGGCTCTGAATGATGTCTGCATCTTGTTTTTCTTCCAGACTTAAAGGAAACAGGACCATCCAGTGTGGAGACTATGATGGGCTTGTGGAGTTGGCCACTGTGTGCTCTATGTGCAATGACTCTTCACTGGATTACAATGAGGTCAATTAACACATAATCCTTTTAAAAATTTTTGTAACAGTGTTGTGTAGTACAGGTCCTCAGAAAATTGTGTATTTACAGCATGCACTCTTCCATTGGAATTGAGATGCTGTTGATATAATTGACTAATTGATAATCGGCAATGGTTTTCAAAACCTTTTCAACATTGCACCCCCTGTAGAATACATTTTCAGCCAAGTGTCCCTTGAACAAGGATGTTAATTTAACTGTTGTGCACTGTGATGGAGGGCTGTTGATTTGTGCTTGTTTTACAGCCACAGAATGTGTATTAGGTAGACCATGAACTCCTCTGTAAACCAAAGTATTCTAGAGTTAAAAATTTGATCTGTCTTACAGCTAAACTCGGCTGAAATTAGGTCATGCAACAAATCTCAGAATGGCTGAAATAAAAAAACAAAAACATAGTCCAGACCTCAACTTTACTGAAATAGAGCTGTCTGTAAGACATAAACAAATGTCTAAGAATCTCAGGAAACTGCTGCAGTATTATAGAGTGGACTAAAATTCCTCTATGCCGTTGTCAGAAAGTAATAACATCATACAAAAAAAACATTTGAAAATATTTCTGCTAAAGATGGTTCCATAAGCTACTCAATCATGAAATGTACTTTTTTACACACTGCTTCTGTATTTTGGTTTAGCTTTAGTTAAATAGATAATGACACAATCTAATATGTTTATCTACCTAATTTCTTTTTCCTGACATTTCAAACCTCAGATCTGAAAGAGCGTGCACTTCCTTTCCCTCCATGACTGTAGTATTATACACACTGCAATAAAAGACACCACTTGATCACACACATACAGCCTTCTCTTCTTCAGCTGAGCTCATTTCACTCTGATGTATTATTCTTTCTCTGGTTCAAATTGCTTTTCTCGCCTCTTTGTCATCATCATGTTATCATGGTAACCATGCTGAGTAGAGAGGCCAGGCATAAAACACTTCACAGCTCTCATGTATCCTCTGAAGACGAACTGTGAGCCATTCTCACAAATGGCTGTTGTGCCACCAGTTTAGTACATTTTTGAACAAAAATCTTCAGTATGAGATGAGATTGCTAAACCAGAAGAGAGATGGGACAGCATACGATGTGAATATTGGAGGGGATATTGCCGCCTGCAGCTGGTCACACAAGCAAATGATGTGTGGCATACCATTACAGTCTCATCTCAACCACTGTATGTCTCAGGACTCAGCATGACTGAAAGTTTATGGTGGTCATAGAAGAGAAATGCATATAGATTTGTTATTTTCTGTATTTTTTAAAGGTTTTGTTCACAGTTTACCATTAAGTGGGTCTGATATTGGCTTCTTTAACAATGTTTTAATAAGATAATATCTGTCCAAAGAAAGGTTCCATAAATATATCCTGGTGTATATCTGTTCTATTAAAGGCCAAAGGGGTTTATGAGAAGGTCGGCGAAGCCACGGAAACAGCTCTCACCACATTGGTAGAAAAGATGAACGTTTTTAAGACCGACGTGTCTGCAATGACGAAGGTGGAACGTGCAGGTGCCTGCAATTCTGTAAGTACATTCAAAATGAAGATGTGACACTGTAAATGCATTCTGGAAAGTTAGATCACTGTGCAAATTTCACAGGTTACTGTCAGGAATGTTTTTTATCATGTGCCATTGATTATCTAATTAGATACAAGAGCATGTTTCTGAATGAATTTGCATATTTACGAGTGAGGAACAAAACATGGTAAACTAGAAGCACTCAGAAAGCGCAGACCTACGGCAAGCTATAAGCTTTAGCAATCCGGATCACCTCCAAAATGTAATCACTTTTTAATTTATTCCATTTATGAGATTTCCTGAAAATGTAATCAAAATCCACCCATAACTTTTTGAGTTATGTTGTTAACCGACAGACAGACAAACCTATACCACCAAAAACATGTCATTAAAAAATGTCATTAATCAGATGTTAGTTGGCCTCACTTTACCTTTAATGTACTAATTATTATATTATATTATATTATATTATATTATATTATATTATATTATATTATATTATATTATATTATATTATATT
>JBAMHW010000017.1:2762635-2809958 GCA_037177495.1 Rhadinocentrus ornatus
ACCTACGATGAAAATTTCAGACCCCTCCATGTTTCTAAGTGGGAGAACTTGCAAAATAGCAGGGTGTTCAAATACTTTTTTTTCCTCACTGTAAACACAGGATTTGATAAGCATAATTTGTTACCACACAGGTCTTTCAAAAAAATTACTGTACACTTGTTATTTATTTATTTATTTTTTAATAAAAACATAAGATACATGCATCAAAATAATCAGAAAAGCTTTATGTAGCCATAACAGTGTCTTACTTTCTTTCCATGAAACAAGCTTTCCTTATTACCTTTTATATCAAGAATTCCAGGATTTCTGCATGCTAATAGCTTATAATGCAATGCCTTCCTTGCAATATTTTGCAATGACAAACTAAATTTCTAATAACACATTCATTCATTACGTTGTAAGTTTCTTTTTTTTTTTTTTTTATCAAAGTCAAATGTGAAATCATGTCTTGGTTATATGTCTTTCTTTTTCTTGTAGGATATGTGGGTCTTGGAACGGTGAGTGCAGCCACATGGTGGTACCTGTTTGACGAAGAGGGTCCGCAGGTGTCTTTCTATCAGTTGGTGAGTTGCTTATCCTTCTTCTGCTCATTGTCTTGTACTTGTCTCATCCAGCAGATCCCTGTCCCCAGAGGATGCTGCAGTATCTTTTATATGACGTCCCCCTTAGCTTCTTGACATGTCCCACTGTGGGTCACACTGATGTTTGGTGGTCCCAGCAGTGGATTGATTGCACTGGTCTGCAAGGATCCAAGGTTATGCAGCTGTGCCCCTGTCAGATCTGATGAAACTCAAATCTGTTGGGGGAACTGTAAGCTTGAGCTGACTCCCATCTGTGTCTGTTACAGAGACACTTCATGCAGTGTACTGAGGACAACCCTGTGTTCAAGGGAATAGACTGTGAGGTGTTTGAGTCCCGCTACCCCACAACCATGGCGCTGTCAGTGCTGGTCACTATCGAAATGTTTAACGCTCTCAACAGGTCAGTTGTCTTCTATCGTCACGGTAGAGTAAATGTCAGAGCTGACAGATATTTATTAATAGGAAGAGATAATTTCATCCAAAACGACAGCAGTCCTTTTGAGAGAAGATTGTCTAACTGTGTAGGGAATGACATGCCACAAAAGAGCCACCATTACTCACTTAACTGCTAAAAGACTTCATTTAGCTAGTTTTCTATTCTGTGATTCATAAAGTCACTGTTATCAAGTAGAGCAGCAGAACATGTCTTCATATTTTCAACTGTTATAACCTCTCCCTGCCAGTTTGTCTGAGAACCAGTCCCTGGTGAGGATGCCTCCCTGGGTCAATATTTGGCTACTGGGAGCCATCATCCTGTCCCTCTCCCTCCACTTCTTTATTCTCTACGTTGAGCCTCTGCCGGTGAGTATTCGAGACGCTTGTTGGAATGTAACATTTAGGATAATAAGTGGAGTGGAGGTGGACTTTCTAAAGGTGGGCTAAAAAGATTTATAATTTTTTTTTCTGTCCCTCAGCTGATCTTCCAGGTAACCCCTTTACACTGGTCCCAGTGGATTGTGGTCCTCAAGATTTCCATCCCTGTCATCCTCTTGGACGAGGCACTAAAATATGTCTCCAGGAACCATCTAGAAGGTATGTTGCTAAGAGTCTATGAGGAGCCATTTTTGTGCTTTTTTAATCAGGTTAATCTGTCTACTGATGCGTTTTCCTGCTCTTTTTTCCTCTTTTGCTTTTCCAATTCAGCATAAATTCTTTCTATCTCGCCTTCTATAAAAGGTACAACCTCCAACCTTTTAGTACTTCCTGCTTCTCTCCAGTTGAACCTGAAAGCTAAACATTTAATATGCTAGTTTTTATAGATTCTAAACAATGTGCCATATTCTTTCTCTTTCTTTTTATCCCTACCAGTTGATGAGGAGCAGAAATATCGGAGGAGATGGCAGCTGAACTAAGATCCCTCCCTCAACGCACTCGCATAGTTAGAAACACAGCTACCCTCTTCCCTTTAAGAGTTAGAAACCTTTCCTCCCCTCTGTCCTCATTTCCCGCCCCTGCATGTCCAACAAACCACCACTAGAAATGAGCAGGGCTTGCAACAAAGAGCATTTGTGTTCCTGCAAGCATGGCTTTGTACAAGTGTTAAGTTGATGAGCACCAAGTGTGTGTGAGAGAGAGAGAGAAAAAAAATGGGGGAGATGCAGAACTGTAATAGTTGCATAAGGGAGAAACAACTGCAGAAAAAAATCACCCCAGGCTTTTTAGAGATTTCTGCTCATTTTTTTTTTTTTTTTTTTGACTCAACAGCACCAACATAGTGGTGCACAACTGGACTTTGGGGAGGGAAGGAGAGGAAGAATGAATGATAATATTAGGTGGGTGGGTGGATGGAGGTTGGCTGGGTTTTTTATCCGCATAGAATCTGATAGAGAGAGATTGAGAGGTGAAACCTGATGTGGAGGAGAAACTGATGGACACACTTACATAAAAGAGAATCAGCGGGAAGGTGTGAAGACCTCATGGCAGCGTGTGCATAAGAGAGCCACTGCATCCCTGATCTGAAGCTGCTGCCCATCCACACTACTGGGAATGAATTCCAACCAGTTCTGCAGAGGCACACTCATCAGCAAAATGCAATTATTTCTCCAGCCCTTTGGATTAGCTCTCAAAGAAATACTCCATTTCCTTCTGCCTGTCTTGTTCTCTCTCTTTCTCTCTCTCTCTCTTTCTTTCTCACGCTCTGTATGAAGTGGCAGCTGTAGGCCCGGGGTTCAGCTGCTGGCGCTTATCAGGCTTGTGTACTTGGGGGAGTTGAAGGTGTGAATAGCTTGGCCGCTTCCCTTGGCTCTTTAACTCGAGGAGCTGAGGTAGGCAGCTCACACACTGGTAACATGAAAAAGAAAATGCTATCCTTACCATGCCCAAGATCAATGGGTAAGTTAATTATCACTAATGCAAAGAAAAGTAGATCTGAACAAGAGATGTATTTTTCTTATCTAGAGATAATTCATTCAGCGTTAAAGTGTGTGAGCATGTAGCTTTACTTGAATGAATATATCCAATTTGACTTTCAGCCTTTAAATCACACATTATGTATTTAAAATAATTAACCTCTTGAATGTTTCATTCTCACTTGGCATATGAAGCACATAAAACATGCCTTAAAAAAAGCTGAAAAAAAAGATGTGGTCTAAATGAATGTCACTGCTAACCTTAAACCAGCTTTCGACCCACCACAGCCACTTCCACTGATATGTGCTCTGATTAGATGAAATGTTTTATAGGAAACCCTCCTTTTGCTTCTTGTGTGCTACTTCCTCAGCTCTTCTTGCTCTCAGTGCTTTAGCGTTTCATTTGGGTAATGTTTTATAATGACTAAAAAATAATGTATTTGACTGAATAAACCCCTGGGGTTTGGATGTGTCTTTTAAGTCTTTATTTTATTTTTTTTCTGAGGGGTTGTGTTGGGACCCTAGTGCTCTGTGGACTGGGTCAGCTGTGTTTTTGGTCTCTTGTTGCTTCCATGTATTGCCAGGTAGGAGAATGGGCACGGGGGGAAAGACATTGCAAAGGTGCTGAATCAAAAACGGGTGCTTATGCACTGTCAACTGCTTCTTGATATTGAGAGTTTCAAGGCGAACGAAAAAGAAATCCCAAATTTCAAATTGTTTAATATTTCTAAATTTGACTGTTTAATTTTTTTTTACCTTACATGATAGTGATTTGGATATTATAGGTAAATTCATAGTGACAGTTAATGATTTTTCTTTATTTTTCACAAATTTCTAGTCTTTGTTTTAGGCCAAAGTTTAAATTTATTAATAATTAGCTGTTTAAATGTTAATCAAACCTGATATTAAGGCAACTTTAAAATGATGAAAATCCCTCTTGTGTAAATGAAATTACTTGAGAAGCACTGACAGTGTGCAGATCGTACTTCTTCCCGCTTGTTCTTGCTTCCAGACTGAACCGAAACAAGTAAAGCATGCTTCAGTATTGGAAGGAAAATCCATCCTTTAGCACATTAGCAACCAATTTACCTAATGTACAGAGGGCAGTAATCTTATTCTTGGTAGTTCACAAATGGAAAACAACTTAATACTTAAAGCATAGGTGATGCATATTGAGGAGAAGTATGCAATGAAGTTAATTGAGACAACGCAACTATTAGGACAAATTAGACCCAAAGCTGGATTCTATCTTGTAAATACTGGCTTGATTTAAAACAGACAATATGTTCAGTGCTTTTTTTTCCAGTTTACATTGTAAATGCTGAGACCAGTAGACCACCTGTCCCTTTCCCAGGTCTCCACAGTTCTTTAACTATAGTTCTGTATAGCCTTGTTCTTGACTACTGAATCCTCAACTCTGTACAGAGGATGAAAATATGATTGCATGGAACCTTGTTACTGTAATAATAACAACCTATTCTGTCTCTAACATTTAATTTTTTTAATAACTTCATATTCAACAGCAACAGACCGACTTGCAAACAAATCTTTTCTTTTTTTTTTATTACTCCCATGAACTCTATATACAACTATTTTTTTGTGTTTGTGTGGGTGGGTGCTTGTGTTGAATACAAGGTTGTTTCTTCATCATTTTTGTTTGGTTTTTCCAGTTGCAGGGGTTTTGTGTCTTTTACTATTGGGAAGACAATATGATGTTATCACGTTTGAGATAGACAACAGTACAGCTCACGTTAATTTGTGGCAGTGATGTAGCTCATTTCTGCAACTGCTATCTGGTGTGAGAAAGTTGTGAATGTACTGTGTGCGGTTTACACTGAGTGATAAGCAGCGATGAATTGTGGGTTATGAAGTTGTATGACTGTCATTGGTCTCTGGAGCCTGCATTTCCACCAAGCCCTTTAACGTACATCCTTTTGGGTCGGATGTTTGGGATCATGGTACTTAAAGTTCTCCATAAACCCTTTTTGTTTTTGTTTTTGTGAAGCACCACCTTAACTAGCAGGAGCAGTCAGGTTCAATTAGATTTGACCAATGGTTTCCTCTTTGACTGTACAGACAAGTGAACTGTCTCCAGAGCCTGAGTTCCTCCTCTGAGAAATAAAAATGGATTCTATGTGTTGCCTTGTTAATATTAATTGTGGACACATAATTTTATAAACAGAGACGTGGAAATAAAGATTATTTATCTTGTTATTTATCCAACTTCTGTCTTTTTTTATGTGCAACCAGAAATACTATATCTTATACAATATGAAAAAGGCATATACCAAAAAATGTATCTTATAATTGTTTATGCTCACAGGAAATTTACAGAAATCTCATTCACTACAGCAGAGCTCAAACAGCAAAGCTTAATCAAGTTTTTAACTTTGCTAGCATCATAATTTAGAAACAGCATGAAGCAAATCAAGAGCTCAGACAACTTGAATCTGCCATGTATTTATTGGAGTATTGGAGGAACCAAACCTGCTGGGTCTTTTATTTCCTAACGGCTAAATTCCAAAATTGTGATGAACCGATCAACGTAAAGCTAGCTGCAAGCTACAGGTCAAGTTAGTGCAAGCTATAAGGAGAAGACAGTAGAAGTAACCTGAAATGTTTTGTTCCTGATGTGATCTGTTCGTTGCGGTGACGGCACAAATCAAACTGTTAGGCTTCATGGCGTTAAGCAACAACAGAGGTGGAGTTTAAGTTTATGTTCATGTTTTAGTGTCTCAATAAAAAAAAGTAAAACTAGAGGACACCAGTCTGCAGTCTTCCTTTTTAAAGCATAACAATTTAAACCCCAAAACAGATGGATTTTACACTCTGGTCATTACTTACCATTCTGATCCTACTGCTTGTATGCACCCTTGTGTTAATCAGTTTTTTCTTTATTGGTTTCTATTTTTAACATCAATTAAATACCCCACAATTAGATCCAGTCATTGCATATTGTTGGAGTCTGTGTGGTGCAGTCTCGTGCTAAAAGGTGGAGATATAGTATTTAAGTATTAATAATTTCCCTCATTAATAGACAAAAGCTGTAATAATACCCAAGCCATTTCATAGCCAAAGATTTTTTTTTTCTAAATAAGGCAAAGTAGATTACTGTGGACAGATACAGTAAAAAAAAAATTATACAGTAGAGAAGAGGAGCAAGGCAACAAACCACCACCTCTGGGATCAGTCATTCACCCAGTCTTTCTCAGAAATGTCTGTCTTTGCCTAGGAAATTGAACAAGGCAGCATTTAACATGTTATACTACCAATGACACTATTTAAAAGGTCTGATAAGAACTCAAATTAACGTGTTAACATACATGCCTCCAGCACATAAAAAACACATGCCTGTCTTTGACTATAGTCATAGTTTTTAATGTTTCTGAAACATTTGACAGAATATAATAGGTGTATTTCATTGATTTTTCCAAGGGGATTAGTCAGCATTTGTTGGAGAGGTTTGTCCCTTACTTGAGTGTCCATGATTGTGTTCTGCTCCAAATGAAGCCGAATCAATCATATGAATCAATAAAACGAAAAACTTGTATGTAATAACAGCAAAACTGTGTTGGCTTATATATGTATGTAAAAATCTGATATTGCACATTAAAGTGCTAAACTGCAGTTATACTTTTATTCCAACAGAGGGAGATGTTACACCACATCCCAAGCTCATGTTCATGTAAAGATACAGATTCTTAATCCCTATTTATATTTTATGTTTGTCATGTTTTTAAGGAACTTAACTGTTTTCTGTACAGGAAACCCAGCTGTATCACATAATGGCAATACAAACAGTAGGGGATAAACTGATAAACCAATGATAAACAATCACATGAACATTCACTTGTCTGACTAACAGTAACCACAAAGCTGTTCGTACAGTGCCAAGTTTACTCAGAACTCACATGAGAGGCTGACACACAATCACACCCCCTCCAGAGCAGGAAATTTCTGGGAAGACGAAGAGATCCCAAAGGCTGCAGTGAGAGTAGAAAATATCTCATATAAGGCTGTTATTTCCACACTGAGCCATGCAGGGATGACAGATAGGGGAAATCAGCGGGGACTCTGTCCAGACTAAAAGCATACAAACAAACAGCTCAAGGACAGCAGCTGAGAAAACCTAACGCAAAGGGAAAGACCACCCTTTCTGGGTTACTTCAGCTGGAGAAGACTGTGTTTTTGTGCTGCTAATTTCATAACAATATGAACATAATGCCTGCAATAATTAAGGGCAAGGTGTCCTCTGACTGAGCTGGAGTCACAGCAGCATATTTTTAAAAAAAATTACATTCATTTGATCAACATTCTGGTCACTTTCGTTAAACTGTTGCTTGTGCTGGTTTTGTTCTATGAGCTAGCAAAAGAGCAGAGTGTGATGAGGACTTTTCATCAGTTACTAGGTATTTTTCCCTTATTTTCACTAATGAGGGCTAAAATGAATAAATCAAGTATGTCAATTAAATACGGACTAAATAAGCATGAACTCAATGGAGGTGAAATAACAGGACCCTGAGGGCCTCCTTTGAAAACAAAAATCAAAGACTAAAAAGAGATGGTTGACAAATGTCTTTAGAGAAGACTGAACTGACGCGTATTTACTGGGAATGTTTCCAACATTTTCTCTCTGCCAGGATTTTTATGTCCACCCTGTTCTCTCTGGATGAGTCACACATTTCCTTTATTTTTCTGAGACTGGCGGCAGCCAAATGTTTATGAGCTGTTTACCTTCAGAAATGAAGAGAAAGAAAGGGGGGGAAAAAAACACGGAGGAAGCTTTAACAAAAGCAAGAATGCAGATTTTTGATAATGATCTGGTAATGCAGCATGCCTACTTAGAACGTGTGTCCTATGTGACTGGTCTCACTATGCTCATACAAGGATGGGATTTAGCTCAATTTTGCCATGACTCATGTCGGGGAAAAAGCTAAATCTGCTCAACGGGCAGGAGGTTCTGAGAGGACATACATCTAAAAACTGCCTTGAGACACAAAAGGATGGAGAAGACTAAAAATTTGTGGGTGATTTTGCTGTAAGGGAAGACATTCTGCATTTTATCCCGTCATGTCAGCCTGAGTTGTGCTGTGATGTTGATGCTGTTGCCAAGGAAGCAAATGAACTTTCTATGAACTTCCAACATGTCTGCACCAGGGAAAGGAAGTGGTCTCAGAGGCTATGGCTTAGGTCAAATAGATTCCTCAGTGTTATAGCAGAAAAGTGATCTAATAATATACTGTACAGTGATTACAGCTGGGTAGCTAAATGCCGGTGGGGGGAGGAATCATTTTTAGTATATTGGTCCCAAAATTCCAAACGCATTGCCAGATACTTTATTAGGTACACCTATTGGATTTCTTGTTAACATATATAGCTAATCAGTCAATGACAGCAACCCAATGCTTTTAGGCAATTGATAAATTTAAAACTGAGCATGAAAATGAGGAACAAAGGGGATTTAAGGGACTAGCAATCTCTAGGATTTACAGAGAATGATGTAAAAAAAGAGAAAATATCCAGTGAGCAGTTGTCTAGGGAAAATGCCTTGTTGGTAGGTAAAAGAAAACTGGGCAGACTAGTTTATTTGAGGAGCAACAGCAACTCAAACTGGCTACAACCAAGGTATGTAGGATAGCATCTCTGAATACACAACACGTCCAACCTTGGAGCAAATGGGCTACAGCAGCAAACCATGCCAGGTAACACTTTTGGCAGCAAAGAACAGGTAAAGCAGCTAAAATTCACGCAGACTCACTAAAAAGGACAACAAAAGATTGGAAAAATGCTGTCTGGTCTGATAAGTTTTCATTTCAGCTGCAACATTTAGATGGTAGAGTCAGGATTTTATGTAAACATAAAAGCATGGATCCATCTTGCCTTGTATCAACAGTTAAATGGTTTAGGCTAGTAATGTTGGTATAATGGTGTGAGGAATATTTTCTTCACACTCTTTGGCCTCCTTAGTACCAATTGAGCATCATTTAAACACACAGTATTGCTGCTGACCATGTCCAGCCCTTTATGACCACAGTGTACCATCTTCTGATGGCTACTCAGTGGAAGGCAGTTGTACCATTCGATATAATGGACATAGACATACAATTTCAAAAGGATGCAAACTTTTTACTCTCTCAAATTTACACCACTGCAGCGTAACTGTAGGAATTTCACTATATTATAGATGGTGATCTAGTGAGAGTGAGATATATTTGACCTTTAGAGGTGTTAGGAATGGAAATGTTTTAGGGAGGAAACCCACATAAGACGGTACAGATTTGCTCCCATTCTGGATGCTTTTTGTAGCTTATTCCAACATTGTGGATGTAGATATAGAGGGTGGCGTGGCTCGGCAAGGTAGAGCGGTCATCTTGTAACCCCAGGGTTGCCGGTTCGATCCTTGGCCAAGTTGAGGTGTCCTTGGGCAAGACACCAACCCCAAATTGCTCCTGATGGGTCGTGGTGAGCACCTTGCATGGCAGCTTCCGCCATCTGTGTGTGAATGGGTGAATGTGATGCATAATGTACAGCGCTTTGGATAAAAGCGCTTTATAAGTACGGACTATTTAGATATTAGTCTGGACTGAAAAGGCCTTGTGCATCATGTTGCATGAAATGATTGACTGGGTCGACCAAAAGCTCAATCTTAAAGATGCCTAGCTGATGTTGGCATCCCTTCATTCATGTAGATATAACAGAGAGATAAGCTGAGATCTGGGATGACAGATGCACTGGGTTTTGTCTGTGTGGATGACAGGACCTAGAGAAGTGTCCCTAGCACTGAGCCTTGGGGAACCACCACTCACCAAAAAGATTTTGATTATAAAAAAACACACACACACACACAAATAGCCCATTAAACTTTCCTATATGTGAACATATTCAGTAATTTTACCAGAGAATTTTACCATTACATCGTGGTCACTTTGCTCTTAATTGTAACTCTGATAAGAATTTCTCACTATCTTCTTAACATATGCAAAATGATAGATATTTACAGAGCTTAAGAAAGTTGAAATTGCAGACCTGCTGGAATTGTTAAGATAAGAAAGATTGTTTTATTGGGTAAAAAGCACACAATTCCCATTAATTTATTCTCTTTGTTAAATGCTGGTGTTTATTCATCTTAATGCATCTAAGACTGCAGACAAAATGTATGATCAAATAATTAGTTTTAACTCATAGCACTGTTTCACTGTTAAGATTCTCCTTTTACATTTGATGACCAGCAATATTACAATGAATTGATATACAACAACGTCACAGTATCAATTTCTCATATTTAGTTTGTGTAATATTAAATATTCCTAACTGTGGGTTTTTTTATTATTATTACTGCAGTCTCCATTTCATGAATTGATTTATTTATTTTTTTTAAATATTCCCTGAGTTCAGTTATTACACACTGCAGGTACAAGATAAGTAAGTTAAAACATTCATATTCACAATGACATGAGGGAAAATAACAAAATTTCAGCTCAATTAACATGGAATTAGTGTATTCAGATGGGAGATGTTGATTCTTGGAATGAAAGGAGGATAATTTGTTTTAGATGTGAGGGGGCGTTACTGTGCCATCTTATTCAGGCAAAATCATGACAATGAAATCCTGCATATGTTCAACTGTTATCTACACTGACATTGTGTAACTCATCTCCAAGTGGATTTTTAAAACTATGTAGATTGTAATCTGTCCCGAGTTATTATAGTGATGGGTTGTCATGTTTTCTCTCAGTGATCCATAGCTGCTGTCTAACAGCTTACATGTATCTAGTGTTGAGTAAACCAGTCATTAAGTCAGTATGGTGATACTTTCTTTCTGTCATAATCTACATCAAGGAAACTAATTATATAGATATAGATATAGATATAGATATAGATATAGATAGATACATAGAGTGGCATGCACAGACATTTTGAGGGGCAGGTGCCTAGTTTTTTTGCAGAGCGCTCCTTTAATTTCTGTTTTCTTAATCTCTCTTTTCTAGACATGCTGCAATTCATAAAAGCCAAGGCCAACAGTGTTATACATTGCTTAGAATAATGCTGCTTGGAATAAAGAAAAAAACCGATTTGTCAAATTATTACAATCTGTGACAAAAGAGTTTATAAATACATCGTAAAAAAAAGAAAAAGTCAAATATACCCGCATTTGTAGTAACCACTTAGCCTAACATTTGGCAAAGTACCACTGATTATGGCTAGTGCCAAGCTAGTTAAGCGGGCAGTCAGCTAATTTAGACTCAGCCGTTTAGGTTGTAATGAGACAGACAGGCTTCTTTACAACAGAGATGAATAGTTTGGTATCAGGCTTTGTTTAGGAGCAAAAGGTGCCCTCAAAATAGTTCAGCGTTACCTGAGTAGTGGCAGGTGGAGCGGTGGGAGGTAACTTCGCAGCCGGTCAAGCTGCTGCAATGCACAATGCACATGTTTACAATGTGCCTTTTTGTTTGATTACGTTGGTTGGAATGAACTTTTATATTTTTACTTTTATAAACAGTCTACGTGTGTGTATGAGGTGTGTTATCGCGTCAACATAGTGGGGCACATATAATATACAGTATATAAAAAATAATTCTGCTAAAAAAGGGCACTTTTTCAGCCCCGATGGCAATGGTGTTTCAGCACCACCAAGGCTCTATCTGTGCATATCGCCAAGGTGGTTGTGGATCAAGAGGGGAGAGGTTTGGCAAGTAGGGTAGTGCTACCTGGACACAAGTGGATTATCAGACCCGCACCAGTCCTCGTCACATTCAGCCCAGCCAAACATAGTGACAGTTTACAATAGCTTTTTTTTTATTTTTACAGGAATCCCTAAAGTCAATACTGTAACTCCACTACATTTCCAAACAAGTGGCGACAGCAATGTTTGCTAACTTGTTTTGTATTGTTTGCTAATGGAGTGGCTAATAAATTCAAACACTTCTCAAAACAGTTATGTCAAAGTACACAACTGCCTCAATAATATACCAAATTTCACATTTTTTTACATTACCAGCAAAATTAATTTCCCTGTAAAAGTCTCACTTTGGTTCAATTCTACTTTGTCCTGTAAAGTAAAATTGAAGGCAGTGCGTTAAATTAGCTTGTGTATTGGACTTTCAGGGATTACACAGGTGCTTCCAGTGTTAAGTTGTGCCATTTGTTTGACTTTATTTCTGTTATTTCCGTTCAAAATTTAAATGTTAAGATTACATTTACATTACGATTACTGAATTTTAGTCAATTAGCATTTGTCAGCGTAATTCAAATGATAGTAAAACTAACCCGTAGCTAAAAGTAGTATACTCTAAGTTTATTTAATTAAGAATAAGTATAGCAAATATACTACGGACCATGTACTTGTAGTGTACTAAAAACGTATACTAGTATATCAGTATATACTAAGTATACAAAAGTATACTTTTAGTGTACTTTATAAGGTCATTTTAAGTTTACAAAAGTACACTTCCAAGTATACACGCATCTATATCCTACTAATGTACTAGGTAAATACTTCTAGTCCACATTTTTGTTTATTGAAGTATACTTTTAAGTAAAATTGAATGAACTTAGAGTTGCTAAAACTAAAATTAAGAAGCAATTAAGCACGCATACTATTTAATGTAAACATTTAAACTCCAGCACTATATGATCTTGAACATGTAAGTTTAAAACAGGGTTAATAACTCAAAGCTAAGGTGTGTAGTGAAAATAATTGAAAACAAACTTAACTTGGATTAAGATTTACTAGGCATTAGTAAGAAAGACGTATAAAGTATACTTAAGTACAAGTATTAGCTTTAGTATGAAAGTGTAAGTTGTAGCATTAATGGACTTAGTCTCAGAATTTTCTTTATAATTTTTAGTTTACTATTCTTGGGTATATAAAGTGTAAAAAGTAAACTTTCAGTATACTGTCCGTTTTAGTATAAAATAAGTATACTTGCTGTACTCTTGAATGAACTACTTTTTGCTAAGGGAATGACAAATAGAAGGTGAATAAAGATATTTATTTGTTGGGGGAGGGGGGGGGGAATAATGACCATAAAGCTACTTAATTGGTCGCAACATGATCATCTGGTTCCAGCTGCGGGTCAGTAATTACACTGTTACCCTGTAACAGTTTTGCTTATGTAAATAGACTTTCACTGGAATTTTACATTTGAAAAAATGACACAAAATGTCTCCAGTAGAGGCGCTGGTTGCACAAAATGCACTGTTCAGTCTGTGAATGGAGGCGCAACACAAAAGATTCCAAATGTGGCACGTGCGGTTTTAAAGCCTATTATCACATTCATGGCACGTGTAATGCTTCAGTAAAGAAACCAAGTTGAGTCATTCATTTACCGTGATTATTACACCTCGTGATAATTAAGGGACGGCGATTATGCAGCGCAGACTGGGCGGGTTTTAGGACCCGTGACTTAATTCCTTGTCGAATAATAAAAGTTATTGGGATCCGTGCGCTGTCGACGTGCGACAAAGCAGTCAGAGTGTGTCAAAGTGTTTGTGGCCATCCCTCTCGCCGCTGCCGTGGGCATATTGCGGTGGTTGCAACAGCCGCCAGCTGTTGGTCTGAGTGTGCGTTCACTCCGCGGCTTCACAAACAGGGCGGGCGAAGCTGCTCTGTCCATGTTTTCCGGAAGCGAGGGTGTGAAACATGGGACATATCTCAGGTCAGCAGCTGATCCTGCCACACACCTAACACAGGAGGCTGTGTGCCCGCCCGTCTGCTGCACTGTACGGCTGAACGATCTACCGTGTAGAGAGTAAAATTAAACTGGCACCGCGCATCCAGACGGGACATCCCTCCGGATCCTCTTGAGCGGAACGCTTAAAGGGGTTGCGTACCCGCTCCGGAACCCATTTGGGTAAGTGAAACTTTTGAGATAATCTTGTTCTTGGAGCATTTGTGTTCAGTGTTTTTTTAAGGAAGTAAAGACGAACATGCCCTTGTGCAATGCAGATGAAGCACACCGCGTGTGTTCCTGACCGTGTTTAATTGATATTTTGTGAAATGCTTGCGGGTACATAAGAAGACTGGATGCTCTGCGGTTTGTTGTGCTGGATTTTAACCACTGTGCACCGTGGAGCTGGAGGATGCACGGAAACGGAGAACGCATGATATGCCACTGATCTGTGTCATGCACCTGCTGTGAAGTAATACTGGTTCATACCCATTACAAGACAACTGTTGTGTTTGGGAAATTCTGTTGAAACCTGGCCTCTGGTCATTTTTTTAGTCACATATTAATATCAGGTTTCCCCCCCCTTTTTTTTAATCTATCGGTGTGTGAACAACAAATTAAGATGCCTGTCAAAAAGCAGCTCTAATAAACATATCTAGTGGCCACTAGACAGCAATTCTGTGGTATGCCCGTACTGTAATAAGGAGTGTTTTGAGAATTGATCTCATTAATTTTGGAGCCACTCAGACTGTTTATGCTTAAAAACCTTAAAATATTTCTTTCATTGCTCTGAAACAAGACATGCACAAGCTTTATGTCTAGTCGTGTTTCTTTTAACCTTTTTAGAGGTTTTTGAATCCTTTAATTCTCCTTTATTATTCTCCGTTCCTTTTCACATCACATACAGGATGGCTTCAGAATTAAATGCCATGCAACACATTATAGAAATGCCTATTGTGCACCTCAGAGCCCCCAAACCAACAGATTGTGGTGTGGTGTTTGCTGAGCATGGAGAAAAACCAGGTTGGCAGTATGATGGCTTCAATACCCTCGGGTCAATATGTGAAATGAGTTCAGCTGAATTGGCCGGAGGCTGTGTGGCAACAGCGCCGATGCATTTGTAGGTGTTGCTGCTGAGCCGCTCAACTTCCCTCTTTTAGGCACATTTAATGTTTTGCTTGCAGCTTATGGGCATTAAATGCCAGAAATGGGGCTGAGAGACATGGCACGACAGGGTTTGTGTGAGGACTAATCGGAAGATTACATTTTTATTTTTTTTTTCCAATCCGTACAAACCAGCAGCAAGGTACTGGCTTTTATTTGTCCTTCTGAGCATGTGCACAGTTGCTGAAATCTTGCTGCAAAATTGTGGTTTTGCCAGTTCAGTGCAAAGGAGAAGAAAGAAAAAAAAGATGCACACAGGGAAGCTGCACTGCCAAAAACTGCTCATGGTATTGATTTATTTCCCTTTTCTTCTTTTTTAGCTGAATCTGCTGATGGCCTTGACCCCACTCTTAATTTGGCCTTTGGTAACCATTACAGAGCCATGGCTCTCATAGTAAAAAAAAAAAAAAAAGAAATTGGACATGTCAACAGCTTGTTGGTCCTTCAGCCCCTCTGAGAAATCACTTGCATAAGGCTGAAGGGGGGAAAAAAAATTAAATTGCGTGTTTGTGTGTATATATATGTAATGCTCTGAGTACATTAGTTGTCTTAATAGACGTCCCAAACACTTTTACATGCAGGCCTAACAAACGATCATCGTATCATGTCAAGCCTAGGTCTGCTCAAGCCTGAGAGAATAAACAGGCTGTGGTCAGAGCTCACCCCGTGCTGGTTGCAACCCCCCAGCTTTACTTTCACTTTTGGTTATCATGCCAATTGATTGTGATGACTGCATGTCTTTAGAGCTTCATTCAATTAATATAAATAGCCTCCCTCTGATACCAAAAGACACTGATTGATGTGAGATAACCTGATGCAGAAAATGCTGAAGTGCACAGAGATGTGCGTAGTTAAATATCTGTGTGTGTGTGCGTGTGTGTGTGTGAGTGAGTGAGTGAGGGATGCCCCTAAGATGGATTTACATGCATTCAGATCAAACTGGATAAAAATGGCAGTCTGTGGCTGAACTTGTCTCAAAACAGTGAGACATTAGTGGGATTTTAGGTATTGTATATCCAAAGCAGTTTTACTTGCCTTCTTTTTTTCACTACATCAGTCTTAAAGAGCTATTTTGAATAAATAATTCATAGGAGAGGAGTAAACTTTCACAAAGAACTTTCCTTCACAGATGGAAGACAACCTGTAATGTACGACCAATTCTTTTATTCATTCTTTTTTTTTTTCTTCTTCTCTGGAGTCTCAAAGCTTAGGCTTGGCGCATCCACAGCAAAGATTTATTTGAAGTCTCTCAAGCTTTCATGTCACAACTTGAACCAAAAAAAAAAAAAAAAGCTTCTTTTTGTAGTGTCTCTTCTCTGTTACTGCTGTTGGTGTTGCATCAGCTGCTGGCTCCTCTGTGGAATTGGCCTTTAATTCCTGGAAGCTCTCATGGTGTGTTTGTGGAGCTCCACTGTCATGGAATCAGTGTAGTGTTGCAGGACTGACTGACACAAGTCAACAGAATAACAGTGAAGCTCTCCGTCATGCTGAAGTGTGGTGTTTGAGTTTTATTTCCTTGTGTGTTCTGTTTTCTGTCTTGTTCTACTTATCTGACTGTCATCAGAGGAGCACTGATGCACATCATTAGTGACTTGAGCAAACTGCACCGTGTTTTCTTCTTCGGTTCATGGCTCTATCCTGTAGAGATACTCATCATTTTTCCAGTTAACTTGCGAACTACGGTTATAAAATTGCTCTTTAAAATAACTTTCAGTGATATTTCAAGAATTACTGAAAATGCCCTCGAGCTCGACATCCCGTTTTCTAACTGTGTTTTTTCAAACACAGTGGTTAAGGTGGAGCACCCTTTATTCCTGGGATATTCCTAAAGTAAGTGAAATGACCCAGAAATATAACCTTTGAATTTGTAATTAGAGCCTCCTTCTACTATAAAGAAAAATGAGCAGTTGGACTTGTTACATATTTTGAGGTCCTTCAGTTACACAAAAAAGCTGTTTCTTTGTTTGAAGTGGTTTTTGCCTTTTTTCTATTTGAATAATTGGGGCACATTAAGGCAAATGCAAATGTCCCAACACAGCAAACAATCACATGGCTCATAAGAATTTTAGGTGTGGATGCTTCTGAAGAATATAAATATCTAATGCTTTGCTGACATGATTGAATCAACAGTTTAAAAGTATTCCTGAAGCCCTCTATGGAATTGTTTTACTTATACACTTGCTGGCCACTTTATTATGCACACCTAATTAATCACATTGGCAGCAGCTCAGTTCAGTTAGGCATGTGAGCATGGTCAAGGCAACTCAATGAAATTCAAATCATGTATTAGAATATGACAGAAAGAGGGGATTTAAGTGACTTTGAATATGCCTTTGGTTGTTAGTCTGAGTGGTTCAGAAACTGGTAAACTGCTGAGACACAACCATCTCTAAGATTTACAGAGAATGGTCTGAAAAAGAGAAAATGTCCAGTGAGTAGCAGTTGGTTGGATGAAAATGTCTTGTTGATGTCAGAGGACCATGGACAGACTGTTAGAAAGACACAAATAAACACTGCTTACAACCAGGGCATGAAGAATAATATCTCTGAATGTACCTCCTGTTTAACCTTGAAACAGACTGGCTCACTGGAGTTGGGCAGTAGAAGACTGGATAAATATTGCCTGGTCTCGCAAGTCTTGATTTCAGTTGCAACATTGAGATAATAGGGTCAGAATTTAGTGGAAACATGAAAGCAAAGATCTGTCCTGCCTTGTATCAATGGTTCAGACTGCTGGTGGTATAATTGTGTGGGGGATATTTTCTTGGCCATTAGTACCCATTCAAAATCATTTAAACACCACATTCTACCTGAGTATTGTTGCTGACCATGTCCACCCCTTTATGACCACCATCTTCTGATGGCTACGTCCAGCAGGAAAAGGCACCATGTCACTAACCTCAAATCTTCTAAAACTGGTTTCCTGAACATGACAATCAGCTCTCTACTTCAGTGGCCTCCACTGTCACTAGATCTCTATCCGATAGAGCAGCTTTGGGATGGAGTGGAACGGGAGATTCCCATCATGGATGTAGAGTCGACAAATCTGCAGCAAGGGTGTGATGCTGTCATGTCAATTTGGAACAAAATCTCTAAGGAATGTTTCTAACACAGTGTTGAATCTATGCCATGAAGAATTACAGCAGTTGTCAAACCCAATACTAACAAGGTGGACCCAATAAAGTGGCTGGTGAGTGAATCTTCCCCTGGGAATGTACATCTTTGTTAAAGTGAAATATTGTTTATTACAGCCGTGCTGAACATGATAATAATGGATTATATTTATACAGAGTTTTTCAAGGAACCCAAAGCGCTTTATAATGTTTCCACTATTCAGTCACTCACACATTCAATCACTGATGGCAGAAGCTGCCATGCAAGGTGCTCAACCACAACCCATCAGGAGCAATTAGGAGTTTGGTGTCTTGCCCAAGGACACCTCAACATGAACTCGACTTGGCCGAGGATCAAACCGGCAACCCATTCTACAAGAAGACCGCTCTACCTTGCTGAGCCACATCGCCCTTGAACCTAGTTCATGTACCCCACCCAACATATACATAGGTTGGTTCGAAAAACATTTTTAAAGCTTGCTTTGAATTTGCTTTGCCACCTAGCTTGTGTTTAGTAATTAATCTCTATTTATATTGTATCTATAGTGAATGTTAGACCTTGTGGATCTCATCGGTTCAGCTAGTTGCCATTTTATATACATAACTATCCTTGATATACATTTCTAAACAGCTATGGTTACATATTTTATTCTACTTCATAATTTTCAGGCAATTATAAAGGTATAAGTTGAATATTCCTCATGATTTAGAGTGGTATTAGCTGAAATTAGCATATGAAAAAACAATGGCGAAGTCAGAGGGAAATTGGTGTCTTGCTGTGACTAAATATTACCTTTCACAACTGTATCTTTTGCATAATTTGCTAAATAAGATTAGTCAATCACACAGAAAGAAACCTCAAACTTTAAAGTGTCAGTTACAAGTATTTTTGGGGGTGTTTTCAGAGGGTGAATACATGAATACATTTACAAGTCCTTAGTAGTTCATTCTGCAGGAGGCACACAGCCACATCTTCATATTAGCCTTAATTAGTCAAAGCACGACCAGTGAGCTCTCAGATCTCTCAGTTAACCTCAGCCAAGTACTAGACTGCACCCGCCCCACTTGCATTTATCCTCAGTTCTCATTAGCCTGTATATGAGAGGTAACAGTATGCATGAGATGCCCCCTGGGGGTAGACTGCACCAGTTAATTTCTTTCATTGAAACATGTTTATTTAGGAGACCACATCTTAACTAAAAGCAAAACTAAAGAAAACCAAGAATTAATAAATATGTTGTATTTTAAAAACTCTGTTGTGTCCTAAGGCAGGTAAGCTAACAGCAATAACTGACTGCTTGTGGAGTTTATGACCATTCTCTTGAGGCTTGTCTGTGTGCTGTCCAAACTTCTACTCAAACTCTGGCATCAGCTTTTCCTCAGTGGTGACTTGTCACACTGTGCTGGTTTGAGTATGTTAGACACCTACAGCCTTGCCTCTTTTCTTCCAGAAGGGCTAAGGCTAAGAATGTGCAGAAAGTTAATAATTTAAACGTATATATATAAAGCTGAAATTACAGGCAAACTTTAACTACTGCCATCCAACCTGCATACAGCTGCTATATATGCAGTAGTAATGAGAGAACTTTACCAGATGGTATTTTCTTTGTTTACATCTTTTTCCAATGATGGGTGGATTTTTGGTGTAGCTTTGTGATACATGAAACAAATATATTATTGCATTGCATTATTTAGCATACATGGTGCATGCCTCAGATTGTGAAACTACTAGTCTGTTTAGAAACTCGGCTCCTAAATATAATCTGAAACCAATGGATGCTAGGTAACACTTTGCAGACAGACACAGCATCCCGAGGATTACCTAACCAGCAAGTTCGCATCTCTGGCTTGGAGTAAAAAAGCCCGCTAACTGTTGGATTGAATTAAATTGTTCATAATAAATTGAAATAACTTTAATGATTTATTTTCTCATCCTGCACCATCATATTCACCGTTTGAGTTAATTGCTTCCAATATTTTAACAGCTAATTATTTTTCAGTACTTATTTGTCAATATTATATCAGTAAGGAATGCAAAGGTTTAGTACTTCTCTGCAACTGATGTGCACTGCAGTGGTTAAAGTCTGGCAGATTGTCTGCTGCTGCTTAGCGGTGACGTAGCTGCTGGGCGAGGAATCGGCTCTCATATTTCCAAAGACAGGCCTGTGATTTCAAGGAGTTCTTCCAGCTGAAAAGAAGATTAAAATTCAGCAGCTCACAGTAGCCCCTTCTTCAGCTTCTCTATGTGACTCGCTTTGTTGCATCTGCTCAGGTGTATTTTCAGTCACTCTGTATTAGTATCCTTCTGTATGGATGAGCTGGTTGTCTTTCATGATGAAACCCTGGAGGAGTGAAAAGCAGAATCTGACCCTGATACTCTTGTTCTTCTTTAGAGAAAGAAATCTATTTTGGCGAACAAACCATTCCTTAAATCCATTCCAGTTCTGGAGATCGCCCAACCTCAGCCCCTTCGGGCCCATGCATCAATATTTCACTCTGTATTTTTTATGATGTTAGAGAAAAATAATCTTTAATGTTGCAGCTATCGTTACTGACAGTGGAAGAAAGCAGCTTGCAGCTTAATAGTTGCACATTGGTGTATTTCTTGAGAATAAACCACTGGATATTCTTCCTGTTTTAGGAGTAAAAAATAACCAGCATGTAAGGACTGAGAATACTCTATAATTAGCAACTAATCTAAAGTGGAGGAAATGAGTTTTAATTGATAATGCCCATTTTTTCCTAGGAAATATGAGGCTACTTAATTGTATTTTGTCTGTGTTATGTAGTATCCTGCGGGACAATTCAGAAAATATTTAAGAAATACTTTTACAAAGAAACTATAAACTTGGTTTGTATTTTTAGAAAAGCAGCAGTTTAATGTGGCTTGTAGGAGACTACCATAAGGGAAGTGAGCCACGGCACTTGTTAAACCGCTGGACAGTGGGAATAATAAACAGAACTCCAGTGAATTCATCTGGTAAGCATCAATTCTTGTCTCATAAGATTGATGGACTTTTGCTTCTTGAAGAGACTTTTCCAGATCTGGATTCTGAACTTTCAGGACCTTTCATTGCATCTGGTTCCATTTTCTCCAAGTAGAGCATGTAAAGAAGATTCAAGGTGAGGTGGAATCTAGAGCTGCCTCGATTAGTTGACTAGATGGATGGATGGATGGATGGATGGATGGATAGAACTGTCTGTCCCAAGCAGTCACAGAAATTCTTCTTTGACAGGCTTAAGGGTCCGTGTTTAAAAAAACATTAAGAAATAACAAACAAAACATTAAATTTACAAAGAAAATGGTAAGACAAGTAAAAGCAACATATGAGTTATGCCTATTTAATATTATTGGAAAAGGGAATGACGGATTTCTTGTAGACGTTTTTCCGGGACAGTGGGACTTTGTAACATTTCTCTGAAGGTAACAACTGAAAGGAGGTGTAAAGTGGGTGGGAGGGGTCCTCTGTGATCAGTGTGGCTTTCCTGGTCACAGAGCGGCTGTACAGTTCAGACAGAGGTGTTATCAGCGTGTTTGCAGGACAGGCAGGTGTCAATTTCAGTTCCTAGATATTTAAAACCTGTAACCTGCTCCACCTGTTGGCCATGGATGCTGATGGGTGTGAACAGAGGTGATTGAGAATTGTCTCTGCCCCCACAGCACAGCTCCTTGGTCTTAGCAATATTGAGCTCCAGATACATGTCAGAGAAGGTTTGGACCAAACTGCTGACAGTCTGCTGGTACTCAGAAAGAGCCTGGGTGCCGGTCAGGTGGGCCACCAGGGCCATGTCATCTGCGTACTTAAAAAGCTGTATTTCTTCTCCGCTACAGGTGATGTTGTTGGTGTAGGCAGAGAAGGGGACAGGAGACAAAACGCAGCCTTGAGGCAGTCCTGTGCTTAAAACTGATGTTCCAGATTTAAAACCAATAAAAAGAACCTGTTGAGGCCTGTCCTTTTAAAAAGTTCCTTATCCATAAAATCAATGTGAGGTGGACCTGCAGGTCAGAGAGGCGGTGCAGCAGGTATCTGTCTGGACGGTGTTAAAAGCAGAAGAGAAATCATGAATAAATTCCTAATGTGTGGATGTGCAGAATCCAGTGGTTTGGTGACACAGTCTAAAAGTGTGAGATTTGCATCCTCTAAACCATGTTTTTCCCTGTAGGCAAACTGAAATGGATTAATTTTGTCCAACAGCATATTTAAAAGCTGAAGAACCACAACTCTCTCCATGCATTTGCACAAGACAGATGTCAGGGCAACTGGCCAGTAATCCTTCAATTCCTTTGGGTGGGGCTTTTTAGGCAATGGGAGAATGATAGACTTCTTCCACTGGATGGGGACTGAGCTAGAGTCCAGAAGGTGCTGGAATAGCCTGGTGAGGACTCCACATAGCTGAGTGGAGCAGTCCTTGAGCACCTTGCCTCTCAGCCTGTCAGGGCCAGAGGCCTTGTGCGGGTTCACCTTACGTAGAATGGAGGCCACCAGCTGTTTATCAACAGTGATGGTATGGTAAGAGGGGCTAGGGGTCCAGGTGGTTGGTGTGTTGTGGCGGAAACTGGTAAAAAAACAAACACTGTTTAAGTGCTCACCAAATGCGGCAGGATCTGAGTGGTCGGATACTGTGGGTCTGGGGGCTCTGTCCATCCAGGCCTCTCACACATTACCAGATGTTAATTTCTGCTCCACTTTATCAAAACATTTGGCGACTAATTTAATTATCAATGTCATTACTTATTTTTTAAAGCTTTGTTTTTTTCTCCTCCTGCTGTTCCTGCCGCTGCATTGTTTGTAGTGGCAATTGCGGTCAGCCGTGACGTCACTGGAAAAGTTATGCCCAAACAACAGTATCATTGTGAGCCGGCAACAGAGGTTGAGAGTTTGGGTGCATTTTTTGAAAAATTCAAGAGAAACATCTGAAATGCAAAATCTGCAAGGTGGGACTTCCATGGCAGTACGACGATTTCTGACAAAAAGCGACAGTTGTCTTGATAAGGTAATTGGCTAGTTAGCTGCTAACATTAATGTCGACAGTGAGCTACTTACTTGTATTGATAGCTGTAACATTAACAGTAGTGATGGCTTTTGTGCAGGTGTAGCAGTTGGTTGTCTGGTCTTAGTTTGGTTTGAGGGGGCGTTGCCTTCTATCTTTTGTATCTTTGTCTCCTCTTTCTTCATTCTGCTTTCCTTTTTTTGCTTCTTTTTCTGTCACCTCTGGTCAAGTCCAGCAAGATTATATAGATTCCGTAATTCAAAATAAATAAATAAAATTAAATAAATACATAAATCAATCAGATTATCAAGAGGAGCCCTATACCCATAAAGGAACCCTTGGCAGCCAGACCATCATTCTGCTTGCTACAATACAAACAGGACAAGTTAAAAAACAAAAAAAAACAGTGGTGATTTAATTACCCTTAGCACACATATGTCATGTGTTTGCTGTAACGTTTATAAGAGCAATGTCATGTTTCAATAGGAATTGTGAGAACGCTAATATTTATATTACATTACTTTCCTCTTCAGGGGGCGACTTTCTTGCCAATTTATAGAATTATATAATCCAATTAGTCAACTAATTGCCAAAATAATTAGTGACTAGTTGATTATCAAAATAAGTTTGTGACAGCCCCAGTAGAATCTGCTTCGACATTAAAGGATGATGTCATAAATCGTCCTCAAACACAATTTCTTAGTTTTTATTACTGCAAGACACCGTTTTAGTGGGGAGTTACAACATCCAGCTGACCAAGGTCGCTAACATAGACCAGAAACATTTAGTTCTGCTTTAAACCAACCCGGGTCTGCTTCCACAGATAGTACTGTTAGTTTGGAGCAGTGTGAACGCTTATTCAAGCAGTGTAAAAGCAAATGGACCATCTAGTGAACCAAAAAGAGGAAGTGACATAGCGTACGTCGTAGAGCAACATGCTGGATAGCTCGCGGTTTCTCCTGCAGCTTATTCTGGTCAGATTCTTGTGAAACTATGGAGTGTTTTTATTTTTTTGTTTACTTTACATCATTTTCCACAAATATCTACATCCCTTAGAAGAAAGTCTGTCTATCCTCATTTTATAAAGGTTTTATGTTTTTCTTTATTTTAAAACCAAAAAATGGAAATAAAAATGTGGTTAAAAATAACAAAAATTCTATGGTGGTTCTTAATAAATATATATATATATATATTTATGACAAAGGAGGATCCTGTAGGATGAAATGTTCAGGATTTACTAACTAAAAGGTAAAAGAGTCACCAGGATGAATTTAAGGCTGTGAAGCTGCTTCCTTCTAAACACAGAAGGAATAATATCTGATGAATATCAGCATCAGGTGAACAGACAGAAATCAGGATTACAATCTCACAGCTTCTAGATGGTGAGGAGAGAGAAATATTAACAATATGCACAATAACTTCCATCCATGCACCTTTAGTGCTTCATTATCCAGATTTCTGCCCAGAAATTCTCTAACTTTGCATTCTTAGCTCCACTACCGGGAGTTAAGGGGTTAACATTTGAACTTCCGGGTGTAGCGTCAGGTGTGTTATCCACAGTCCAGAATCTGAGCTAACAGCTCAGTAAACCATTTCTGTGACCACCAAACACAGTCAAGACAACAAACAATAAAATACCAGGTACACAAAGTCCGAAAAATATGTAAACACAGATGATGTCTCGCCGTGCACCAACTGCATGAACAGACAAACGGCCCCTCTACTGAAAGCTGAAAACTGAAATACATATATATATATTCTCTAATCAGCGTATGGTTCATCTTTGCCCAGCTTATAGGCAAAAACTAATATCTGCTTAGCCTGTGGTTAAGACTGGAGAGATGGACAAATGAGGCAAAGCTGGAATTACAGGCAAGCTTTCACTACACCGATTGGAGGGTTTTTCTCAGGCTGCTGCTACAGACCAGGATTAACTCACAATTTTAGATTGTGGAAGGACATATATACCAACTAAAACCTTTTTTCTTATGTGATGAGAATATGCTCAGGTTCTCGGAAAAGTGTGCAGATGTCTTCTGTGGTAACATTATTTAGATGACTCATCAAAGGGCTACCTGGCTAAACATTCATTTCTCTGTAATACCAGCAGCTTTCTCATGGTGACGCTTCCATTGTGCTTTATCTGTGACCTTTCCTCAGACATTTCTTTCACTCTTTTACCTCAATGAGAGCATTTTCAGATTTTTAAATCTTCAATCTAAATTAAACATTTTTACCAACCAAATGTGCATTTAAGGACCTGACTTTGTACTAAATTCTATAAGAGACAGATTCGTTAGAGAAATTTGCTTCTCATTGTGTAAATCGCAGCATTAACGAGTATATGTGACTGAGCATAAAGGTCAAACCAGATCAGTGGAGTAAGTGCTTGTAACTGGCCATAACAAAGGGTAACTCTGCTGTTAACTGACTTCATTAAATCATTTTCTTTGGTCAGAAGCCTCAAATATTACTATGCAGCTATTTTTGACAGCTGTGTTGTAATATTCAACACATACACCAAATTTTAGACGCACTAAGAGTAAAATAACTGGCTATGTGAGGGGAAGAAACACATTTGGGTTCAGTTAGTACTGCTCTGTAAGATGCAGCCAGCACCGGATGAGAAGGGATAGAGATCAATGTGATGCTCTTCTGGATTTAGAGTATCACTCCCACGGGAGAAGATAAATGGCTTCTCATTTTCTGCAGCAGTAGATTAATCAGTAGATTTCTAAGCAGTAGATCTACTGCTGGATTGCATCATCACAGGTTTTCCGCAAAAAGATGGTGCAAGATTTGGAGGAGAATTTTTCGGCTTCCTAAGGTGCAAACTGCCTCCGAAAATAAATGATCAGCTGTACGTTGATTCAACCGGCCACCAGCCAGCTTGATCAGTGTCATGTGGACAGAAAGTCACAAGACTTACCACACCTAGAAAATATAGCCAATTTAGTGCAGCAGATAACTCGTTTTCGTTGGGTTTGTCCTTGTCAGAATGACCCTCATCGGGTGATATGTCTTAGATTCCAGGAAGGTCAGCCTTACTGGAAACTGCCAGCTCATTGACACTGTGAGCAGAAGCGAAATAATTGGCTCATCCAACTTGCCAGTTTGCACTCCTACATCTTGTGTAATCCTGGGCTTATTATTGTCAGCCATGCTCAGAGAGAGTGGCCCTGGATTGGTTTAGGATTGTCCCAGAGTATATTTCTGTCCAGTCAGACTGATCACCACTCATGAACTCTGTGTCCACTCACTGTCTAGCCCAGGGAGCAAAGCTGTTGGCTTTCTTTATCACATCACATTGACTGGCAACACAAGGATGTGTTTAACAGGTTTACAGATACAGCTAGATGCCTTCTAATCCTGTAGATTGAATTAAAGACTCCTAGGATTAGTTTGTGACAAATAAATACAGTGGAACGTGTTTCCTAAAGGAAAGAAAAACAATTATGCTTTCATTCCCAGCAGTTGTTGACTGTCACATCTTCACATTGAGCTTTTTTTGTATACATATCCGATATTTTTTACTCAAAATACAAAATACAAAAAACTTTTTTGGTTAAAAACCATCTAAATACCTAAGATTCAACCCGGCAAAGAGGCTTTTTGATATGTGGAATTACCCTTTTCTCACTTTTCATGAGGGATTAAGAGAAAAGCTGAATAAAAGGTTGATGTCAGATTTTGGAGGACTGTGAGTGTCCTGCACGTTTTACATGCTGCTATGCTCCAACATACCTGAATCAACTTAAATGGATGCAACAGATTTGTCGCCAGATTCTGAAAAATGACCCGATAATTTGAGGCAGTGGAACATCTAAAACCTGCAGGACGTTGGCCCTTGAAGGCTGGAGCTGAATAGCTGTGGTGTAAATCATGGATGTGCAGCTAAGAAAGCTGCAGCAACTTTGTGAGGCTATTATGTCAATGTGGGACTCGTAAAAAATTTTTTTTATCTAATTAATTATGATGCTTTGTAAATAATTAATCTCAATTAATTGCATTTTGTTAGCATAACAGTTTTTGCCCCAAAACAAAACCATTTTTTTTAATTCAAATTTATTTTAGTGGACGACTGAATTAGATAATGGACACTGACATTAATATTGTAAACACAAACTCTAGTAATGTTTGGAAAAATGTATTTAATTGCATTTCAATTGAAAACAGTAGAAAAAGAAATAGAAAATATTCCTGGTCCAAAATTAACAGACCTAAAATTAAAGTGTCATTTACTGTGTGTTCTTTGAGTGTATGTAAAAAGAATGCAAATCCACCCTGTTCCCTGGTTTTGCTACATCATCCATCAGCCACCAGTTGAGGCTGTCCACCCTCCTCTTTTTCCTGCATTTTTATTTTCCTCGGCAGTTAATGTGACCTACGCTTCGTCTGAGAGAGATGAAATGTGACAGGAGAAGGCAATGAGAGGAAGACCTGATCAACCTATGGGCCTGTGGAGAAAAAAACGGTACAGAAGAGAATTCCAGTTAGATGGATTTATTGGTTTGAGCTGAAAGTGGCCTTTTGATTAAAGACTGGTAAGGAGCCAATGAGTGTGGTGCCTGTAGTCTGTAAAACCCTGCAATAAAATGTCTTGCTTTTATTGTCTTTTTAACAAGATCTGATTCACAACGTTTTATATAACTCATTGCGCATTGGGTTCTGTTCCTTGTTTTTCAGCAACAACATAAGAATGGTCACAAATTGAGAAAAATGTTGCAGGCAGGTTTGTGACAATCAGCAGTTTCAGTTCTTCTGTGCTGAAAGTCAGCTGTGATGGGAATGTGCTTCAATGATCCTTGTAGTAGATGTAATCCTGCATCTGGCTATTCCAACATTTGTCCTTTAATTGTCTTTCCATGTTTAATAATTATACAAATAGTGGAGGTAATGCTGTGACTATCCACTGCAGCACAATGTTTTGTTGAAGTGTACAATAAGGATCCTTCCAGCTCCAATATCAACATTTATTAAGGTGATAACATATCAGAAAACATACAAGCTCTAACTGTTTAAATCCACGAGTCAAGCAGAACTGTAACTCTTTATAACTCAGATCTATCTGTAGAAGTGCAGAATGGACCCAACCTCAAACATCCAGCTCGTACTTCCAGCCCTATTTTTTATTGATTAGCTGAAATTTAAATGGTGTGAAGTATGGTTGCATTAATTGCCATGGATCAGGTTCTCATGACACTTATAAAAGAAATTACAATTTTAAAACCATACATCAAACTATTTAGTAATGCAACAGTTAAACAGTAAATGTCAGGTTTGGTTAAACCTCAAAGACAACTTTAAGGCATCAATAAAGAGCCTGGCAAGCAGAGCACCAATCACATCATCACTTTGGCCTTATGAATATTCTTAAAAGCTTAAATGACATTTTTCTTCATGGTTGAAATAAAAAAAGGTATAATTAAGGTTATGTGGAATAGTGATGGTTAAAAGAACTACACTCTTTGAGTGTAGCAGGATTTTGTGCTCATGGTTCATATCTTGTGTGGAGCCATCAGTAAATCTGAACTACTTTCCTTCAAACAGAGTTAGTAGTTCTGACTTCTTTCATTGCATAACAAATGCGCCTTCCAGACTTGTAGACATAAACATATTAGGGCTACACAGTGGTGTGGAGGTTCCTGGTTCAAAACTCATCTTTCTGAGTTTGCATGCACAGCTAGGTTAGAGTTACTTAGTACTCCACCTTCCGTCATATTAAGTTAATTCTTGATTCTAAATTCCCCTTAGTAAGTTTGAGCATGATTGGTTGTTAGTCTCGTTTGTCTCAGTGTTGGCCTCATGGATGTTTTTAGCTGGGGTAGGCTCCAATTATCCATAACCATGCATGGAAATAAGCAGGTATAGACAATGGATAGAGGTTGGCTGTAAAAAAAAAAGAAAAAAGAATGGTTACGTTAGAATTACAGAACCGAAAGAGAGAACGATATATAACCTCCTGTGATAAGATTGCATTAGATGAGTATCCAAAGCATGTTTTAATGAATATTTTTTGAACGTGTAGTATCTGGGCTGCACACCAACAGTACAGCAGTGGGGAGTGTGGTTAGTGATTTCCCTGAGTCCCTAAGAATTTCTTTTACTTCTTTTTATCCCCCCTTTGTTTTCCAACAAGGTCAGTGAAAGCAGCTAAAGGAAAGATAATAGAAGCTGACTCCTTTTACCATTTGACTGTACCCCTGGATTTTATCCAGTCAGACACCCTCTGGCTGGCATATTAATTATACAGAAGCAAAGCGTCAACAAAACATTCGACTTAAACATAAAGGTTTGCTGCTGATGTTCAAATTCCAACATGGTGTATTTTTTGTATTTATTTTTTTAAATAAGTAAAAGACACTTCCTGCAAATTATCCTCCATGCCTGCCCCAAAAAAGCATTAACCTGTTAAACATGCAGTTTTTAGGTAATGATGTTTCCATAATCTTAAAGAGCTTGTTTCTGTGCCTAAATGAGACATGGAATTATCATGAAATAATTAATACTTGAAATATAAAAGAAAAACATCACACATCCACCTTGATGATTAATCACACAATTGGTGATATTTGTGACTGCTGTAATATATTTATGTAGATTTACAAACCTCGAAGATCCTCCTCCTTGTAGGTTTCTTTAATTCTTCTCTGTGTCGAGGAGATGGCAGTGTCCCTCTCCTTTATAGGGAACTGTGGTTACCGTAACGTCTGATCTGCAGCACCGCAGGCATGTGGTCACAATATGTTGTCTATCGATGCAGTCCTCGCTCTGTTGCGCTTATCAGCAGCACCATATCAGCATTTGTCTTCCATCTTACAACACAGAAGATTATAGACTCTTAAAATGGCTTAGTTGCACCTTACTATTTATGTTGATGTAAAGAAAATTTTTTATTTTGGTAAAAAAAAAAAAAAAAAAAAAAAACTCAATTTAATTGCATTTTAACCTGATATTTTGAGGAAGTGCTGCTACAATGAAATAAACTCACTGTTCCTTAATCTTAAGGCAAACATGCGTTTAACACAGCTGCCACTTCTTCTCAAAGCATTTCTTTATATTCTATACACACTCTTTTTCAGATAACATTAATCACAGCAGACCTACCAGGTCAGACACTTGGATAAGCCATGAAGCCTTCATCCCACAGCTGAACATGTCTGCTGTTTGCACTTTATCCAGGACCTCAAATGAGCTAAAAAAAAAACAACAAACTTTGTCTTACATTCACAGCTACAGGCTGAGAAAATTTTGGGGTGTTTTCTTTCTCGCAGCTGAATAAAGACTATAATTTGATGGTGCCTTGGATATTTTGGTTTGGCACGCAGCCAAATGAAGGGAAGACAAATTGAAGGCAGGTTAGGGTAAAAGCAGTTTACTAATGGTTGCCAAATGGTTTCATTTGTTCTCATCTTCAGCCCATTTTCCTCTTTTACTGCAATTGTCTATACTGAAGCTTCTTTCCATCAAAACTCTGTGGAAGAGCATGCATTTCAAACACTAAATATTGCAAAGTGGAGTATTCTCAAAGGTTTATTATTCTTGTTTTCCCCTCAATTTGTTTTCTAATGAGAGAAAGATGCCATTTATATGAGCTTGAAATGTTTAAATTTGCATCTGCTGGAACACATTTTTTCAAGAGAAAGTATCAAGCCCCATAATTGTTTCCACTACAGAACACATGATTACTTTTACTTTTCCCTTTTTGGTACTTAATTTTCTATTTATGTTTCATTGCACAGTTTTTTTATGGTTGGCTCAAGGGTTTTCATAAAGATACAATTTTGCAAACTTACGAGATTTTTCTAACGCTACTAGTCTTGTATTCTAATCTTAGTTAATGCACATTTTAGTGAGTTTTCCCTCCCAGTTGTAACATGTAGTGAATTACAGAAAATGAGAATTGTTCCATTGTTGTAGAAAGCACAATGACATCCTACTCCTTTTTTAAGTTTTCTCAAGTTTGTAAATCTAAATAAAAAAAGTAAGCAAAATTACATATGAAACTTAACTTATAAAAGTAACACTTGAAATGATCAAAAACTGTCAGACTCATGAGGGATAAAAATGCTAAAAATTGATGCGGCTGTACCAGTTTTATTGTAATTCAAGACGTTCTGCTTCCTTCCCTACGTCCATGCAGAGGCGGAACTAGATGTGTTTTTAATAAGTTTTATGAAAGGACAACTTTTAAAGATGTTTTGTCCAAAACCACTGAAAACGCTCTTGTATATGTGCCAAGCCTGCTGTAACACTGCCAGAGAAATACACCAAAAACAGAGAATAAGACATGGAGCATGACCATAATGGTAAATTCCAGTTGTCTTGTAATGTTCGAGCGCCAAAGAGTAGGTGACGTCATTACCAGGCTGTTGACATTCCCATTGCACCAACTTGGAGAAAATAGACATCTCCAAATCATCCAATTTGTGAGCACATATACAATATGCCATATAAAACTAGAACATCACAAACCAATTGTAAAAGTGTGCACCATGAGAACATCATGGTTCACCATTGTGATGGACATTTCACAAATAACCCAAGCTTAACATAATTATCAATAACAATTTGGTGCTATTTAGACAAGAAACTTAATTTATTAGAAAGAAATTTAAAAAGACAGCAACTATTGGCTGTACTGGGCGCAGCCATCTCTAAAGAGTTCTCCGTTTGGACAAACAAGCTCACTTTGTTATTCCTGGGAAGAATCCATTCAAAAAAGAATTTCGAAGATTGCTGGAATGCACATTGGTGGAAAACAAGTAGCCATGCAAGCCATGGGTACAGCCATGTATAGCATGTATGCATAAACAGCCAGGTATAGCCATGGGTCAACCATGACCCATCAGGAGCAATTTGGGGTTCGGTGTCTTGCTCAGGGACAACTTGACATGAGCTCAAAGGCCGAGGATTGAACCGGCAACCCGGCAACAAGACGACCACTCTACCCGCTGAGCCGCTGGCGGAAAGATGTACAGGTTAAATACACAAACTGTGTTTTTAGATTTATTCACTTTGGGAGCCCGTTTAAAAATAATTAGCATTTTGAAGTTCCCATGTGTGGGCGAAATGATAAAAAACTTTAGTGGATGCTAGGGATGTGAATCCCCACCACTGAGGCCGATTTGATACATATTTCGATACGCTGCCAGCGATATGATACATTTACGATGTTCCCTTTTATTGAAAAGAGAACAACAAACAAACAAAAAACTACAAGCATACTGCGTGGTCTACAAAACAAATAGTCACTTTTTTGATGATGAATGATTGTCATTTTTTAAGCTAGAAGCTCCAATGTCAAAATAATCTATGTTTATGAATTAAATTTATATTAAATTAAATTATATTTACCTCATGGTAAAGCATCATTTAAAAAAACCTTGGATCCAGGAGGCGATTCAGATCATCAAAATCTGTCAATAACATTTTGAGTTATGTAGCTGACAAACCAACGCCATCCAAGCCATACACCAAAAGCAATACAAAGCATCAGATGCAGTGGTGTAAAGAACGCCACCACTGGACTCTGGATCAATGGAGTGATGAATTGCGCTTCGTCATCTGCCGATCTGATGGAAGATTCTGGCCATTTGATATTGCCGCCCGTCTAACTTCAGTGATAGAAAAGTTTGATGAAATTACCATTTAGACTAAGGCTGCTTTGAAAAAGATCAGATCTGCATCTAATTTAGTGCCACTTGTGACATTTTGAAAAACATTAGATTTGTTCTGTCCAGACTGTCATAAAAACATCAGATATGGTTCACATATGGGCAAAAAAGTCAGATTGAAGCCACTTTTGCTTGCAGTGTGAACAGATCCATAGGAGTATGCGGGCAGTGACATTTGGCATAGTTGTACCTATTTGTGTATTTAAAGGGAATATTAATGAGCCCTAAGATTGGTGTATATATTGTCCACAATGCAGTGCAACAGTTTGACCTCTTTAAACTATCTTTAAATCTTTGTACTACAAACCTTGGAAAAAATCCCCCATATGGAATAAAATCTAAGGATAAATTTGTCAGTTTTGTAAAAAGCCTGTGTTCCTCTTTGAAGGTAGCATGATGGTGCAGATAAGTGACAAAGCATTTATTGTGCCAGTCAAAAGTAAATTATTATTGCCAAAAAGCAATTTTGAATAAATTGGGTTTGTATTTCATCTGTTTCTACCTTCCATGTGGTAAAAGCTGTAAGATGATTATATAACTTTGCATGAACCTTATTTTAACAGCAATAGTCGCAATGTCATGACTGTGTCACACAGAGGAGAAAGCAGTGGTTCGTATAATCTCAGACAGTTACCTAGAGATAGGTGGATGCTGTAAAAATAAAAAGGCTCAGTGTGAGATGAAATAATAATTCAGATTTTTTTTTCTGTTAACAAATAAAAGTCGCAGTGCAGCTGAAATGAATAACCAGACCACTGCTATTGCTTTGCCTCCCACCTCTGCCAGGATATTGCTCACACATGCAGTGAGGCTGAATGGTGCTGCAGAGGAGAGAACCCGTTTCAGGAGACACATAATCACTAGTTGTTATGGAAAATCAGCAAAATATGACAGTTCCGCTTTGTTTTTTTCTTAAATGAATCAGGACTCGCACAATGCATTTTCCCTTGCTGATGGCAGTTAAAAGGCTTTTTCCCCCCATACCCGCACTTTATATAAATTGAATAGCATTCTTTAAAATATGTAAATGGTTTGGGCAACTTGTGGTGTGTGCGCCGTGGGCAGTAGTGGCTCTGACACACAAGAATCACTTTATAATATAATAACATCCCTGCAAAGTGATTATATTTATTTGAATTTGTGAACTCATGACTATTTTTGTAAACTGAGTTGTGGAAGACATTTATCATTTTGTCAGCTAAACACCAAATTTAAGTCATTACATCACCGCTGCCACAGCTGTTGGTTTTTATTACCGGTTCCATAATTTTCCTTTTATTATCTACCGTGCTTGCTCTGCATGCCATTACTACTAATATTAATATACAGAGGTGTTTACAAAACAAAGTATACCTGCTTCAAGTTCTTAGGATGATTAAAAAATATCTGCTCCTATTAGGCCTTTAAAATTTATATAAAGTTTAGATGCCAGAACAAGAATACACGGCAGTAATTGTTTTCTGATTGTATATACAGTCTTTGTCATTTGTATTTCTGCTTCAATGTATTTTGGTATCAATTTTCTCAAAAGATATTTCTTAATTTGGTGTTTTGTAATTGTTTATGCACTGCAACTCTACTAGAATGTCCCTAATTGTAGGCAGATTGTTTTCCTTGACAGTCTGATCTCATCCTATGGAGTTACCTAAGAAAGAGTTGCTAAATGCAGATATATCTAAATGCAGATGTCACTTTAGTTTCTATTGAAACATCAACTGACAATCAACCCTTTTTTAAAGTGACTTGTTTCGCTCTTGTCATTCTGATACAAAATCTGAATCAACTCAGCATCTTTACATGCCACAGAGCATGATTGGATGTTAAGTGCATAATTTTACTATGCAGTCGACTTGTTGGACGTATCTGCCTTTGTTGTTCTTCATTACTCATTTATTCAGATTTATTTGATGCGTCACCCACGTGTGTGCAGTTTTAATATGCAGGTGCAACCCAACAGGCACCAAACGTGCTTGGCAGCAAATAAGATTGTAAGGTAAGGAATAATGTCATTGTCTTTTTTCTTTTTCTACCCAATTAAGTAGCATTCGGTAGCTGCAATCAACATGTGATCTAGTTATTTGAAATGTCCTAATTAGAAAAAGGTTTTCTTTAGGGTTTTATTAAGCTGTCTCAATGCTGTTAACCAGTATTTAATATTGTCCACTTTGAAATAAAGAATTGTGTCTTCATACATAGCTTACTTGAAATGAGAATATTGTTAAGATACATGATTGAAAAAACAGCAATCCTCAAAAAAAAAAAAAAAAAAGCATGAGGGAGTGATAAAACATCCAAGCGGGGTCTGATCCCCCTTTCCTGACGTAGATATCTGTGGAGTAATTGTGCTTTGATGTCAACTGGCTCTTCAAGAAACGGACATGCGATGTTGGACAATTCCTTCAGTCTGCAGCTAAAGAGGAGAAACTCAGGGTTAGTTGAAGAAAACCTGCCAGCGAGTCTGTTGCCGCAGTAACTGACTCAGAGTTACACTGAACTCGCTTTGTGAAACCAAAAACCCAGAGTTTCCCTTAACTCGTAGTCAACAAACTCAGAGTTTTCACTAAACCCGCTTTCTGGAACGGGGCCCAGGTCTCACCACAGGATTTCAGTCAGGTTTGCAGAACATGGCCAAATCATCAGCCCTCCACCACCGTGTTTGACAGTTGACTGTGATGTTTTTTGTGCTGATATGCTGATTTCATTGTTCAAAGATATGTGGTCCAGAAGTCTTTAGGTTTGATCAGATGCATCTTTAACAACCTAATCTGTGTAAACAAGCTCTTTATAAACAGAAGAGGCTTTCTGTTGGCAACCTATGCCAACAAGCTGTAGTTGCCCTGTCTTCTTTCTAACCGAAGTTTATAGGAGTCTGAGGTGCAGAGCTCTCTTGTAATTTCTTTGAGCATAATGCAGCATGTACTCAAGAGTGAATGCTGGAATCTAAATGTCCACACCTAGGAAGACACTGATGTCTTTCCTTCTTGGCATTGTGTTAAAAACTGAATCCTCCAGACCAGCAAGTTAAGACTAAGCAGACTTAGAAGTTGATGATCGAGTACAATTTGATCAGTAGCATTTAGCTGCTACTTACCCTCATAATTCCTTTGGAAAAAGAAACTAATTTATTAATTTTTTCTTTTTTATATTATTTTTGATGTTCTTCCCAAGTTGCTTCATCTGACCATGATGTACCAGTTTGGCTCCACTAAATGGAACAGTATGAGCTCACTGATGTGGACAGTGATGGAACAATCTGGCTTTCCGTAGCCTACAGCCATCCTACCGGTACAAATATTTGATGTTAAGCAGTTTCTACTGAGCTTTGGCTAGTCAAATGCATGAATGACTGTGACACACCTGGACAAAGTGGAACATGGTTATTTTTAAATATAAAGCTGTCCTTTCCTGACACAATTCAGAAATAGCATTTAATGGCCCTTTTACTGTACACCTCAGAAAAGGCCTCATCCTGAGCTTGTTGTCCCTACAGACTGTATCATTTACACTGTAGGCTTAGAAAGGTTCCTCTGCGATTAAAACTGGCAATTTCCGAAGCTACATACATGTGGATAGTGTTTTACAGTGAGGGGTGTAGTGTTTTCCTTGAATAGTAATGTCAGGTGCACTTTGCATCTGTGTTCTTCTATATGCAAAACAAAACCTGAACCAGATGTGCTGGGTAGCTTTGATATTCACTGACAGCTGCAATCTGCCACCATTATGATTTTATCAGAGATGAAAGAGGGAAAATGCACTGAACAAATTACACTGAATGTTTAGATATACAGATACAAATCATGCTGAATGAATAACATTCGGTCTTTATGGTGTCTTTCTATGTGCCAGTCGGTCTAATGGTTTTAATGAGCCATTTTGTTATTTGACTTTTATTTGTGTTAATGAGCATATGTCTACTTTAGTCAACTTGGCCCCCCAGGCCACCCACATGCACGGAGATGACATTTACTGTTTCCATTAGATAGATTAATCTGTAACCTTTGGTTTACTTAATGTTTTTATCTGTTTTACTTCTAAACCCTCAACATTACAAATAAGTTTAGCTAGTTTAGCATTTAATGAAGAGGAATCTGTTGTTGTGGTTTTTAACTGATGTTCACTTATTCAAGCAGACTAGTTATAAATAATAATATACTGCCTAATCGATGATGTACATATACAGGGAACATGCAAAGGAATTTGCAGTGTTTTTATAGCCCTAAGTTATGTCTGCAGGGATTCCACTGCAAGTTTAACTCAAAGCTATATCTGTAGTTGCTTTATACAAAAATAAAAACTAGTAGAAACTACCTAACTCATGTACGTAAATAAATGATTTATACACACTCTTCTCATTTCTTCATCTGCTATTGGTTGCTGGATAGTGTGAACTTTGAACATCTTTCCTCTTTTTACTTTCCAGTTCTGGTGAGTCTGAACGTTGGGACCGCAGGCTGGCCCAGGTCACGTTGATGCTGGTGGGAGCTCCCTGGTACTCTGGCCACCACCTGCTCCTGCACCGCTTCCACCCCCCGAGCTGCCATGGCTATGAGTAGTGACTCTGGCTGTGAGAGCTTAGATGCCAACTCTACCATACAGACAAGCAGTCTAACAGACATCATGGCTGCTATGACAACAAAAGACTCTGAAAGCTCAGCTGCTAATGGTGTGAAAAACGGCAAAGCTCAGCAAGACGGGACTCAGGTTAAAAGGACCCAGGTGTTAAGGCCCCATCTGACTGGGAGGAAGCTGTCACTTCAGGAGAGGGGTACTTATTTGTCATCAGGCTCTGGTGGAGGCTATGCGCACATTTCGCCTCGCGTGGCTCGTAGGCCCACAGTGGAGTCTAAACGGGTGTCCATATCAGACTCTCAGGTAAGTCTTTGATGCTTTATTGTAGTTCATAATAATTACTTTTTTGCAAATGGATACTCAAGAAGCAAAAACAGTGCTCCACATATAAATGACAAAAAACAAGCTTTAATATTGTTCTTAGGCCTGCCTTTCCGCTATCTACACTCCTCTGATTGGAAACTTTGGACATGATTGTGTGCATTTTGGTGTGGCAGGTGGTCTCATAGCAGGGAGGGAGACAGACTGACTGAGAGCAGCTTCTTTGTACTGTCACAACTACATACAAGAAGCATACTGTAACTTAATACCTCTGCATGATTTATGTTAATGTGAGATTGCATGTGCAATGATGGTGTGAAAGAGAATTCTAACTTCGACAGAAGCACTTTTGATTGATTTCTTGAGACATGAATAATTCTGACCAGCATGTTTTTCCTGGAGGTCCTTTTGTTAATGTGGAATGTGATGCAGCTTTAGTGACAGCTCAGGCTTTTCCTGCTTCACAATACATGCTGTTGTGGGCATGTTAACTGTACTGCTGTCTTATACAGAAAACCTCAACCTCCTGTTGTGCCTTTCTACCCCACATTCAGTGAAGAAATCTATTCTGTCAGACTTGTTCAGCTTGGAAGGACAAGCCCAGTGTTGAACACACTACAACAGAATTGGAGTTGCATCAGATGAACAGGGTAGCCCTAAAGTTTGAAACATTCAGTTTGAGTATGATTTTATGTACGCATCCGTATTTCAGCACATTATTATTATTTTTTTTAAAGTAGGTCATTTTATAACTTATTTTAATTAGACTGCTAACAATGCCTTTAGTATTTTAAAAATGCATTTTGTGTATTGTATAATAATTGAATATTGAATTGAATTTTCCTTTTTGAACAGCATTTAAGTTATTTACGTCTTGATTTGCACACATTTGACACTGACTTACATGGTATTTGGGACACATTAAGCAATCTCACCTTGCCTTGCTCAGGAGAAACACTGTCAGCCTTTGTTATCAACTGTTCTTAGGATTATGATAAACCTAATAAATGTACATTTTCTCATTTGCAAAAACTGTTTTAACAGTTAGATTATTCAGTCATAAAAATTTTTTTTCATTAATCAGTGTTTTGACATTGACGTGTGAAAACTATAACCTGCCTTAACTGTGTCTGAATGATCTTGACTGGTATTGGCAATATCCACAGTATGGTAGGCACATTAGTTTAATTTGGCTTAATATGTAAAAATCTTAAGATATTCTTTTCAATCTGCCCCATTTAACAGAAATCACATCTATTGTTTAAAGCACCTTAAACTATTCACTGTGAGGAATAAAATCTGAATTAGTTTCTCATCATGATTAAAGTTTTTCTGTTGTCACTAAAGAACTTAAAGTCGAGCAGTCCACTCTAATATATTAATAAAAACAGCTCTGTTTAAGCTTATGTTTTTAAGTGAGTAACTGTGTTGATACACAATACTGTGAAGGTAATTTAGAGTTTTTAAAAAGCAAAATCTGCATGCAGATGAATCCTAAAATGCATTCATTCATCTTCTCTATTTTAAGAAATAAGCTCTTATGGCATGGGAGTGTTGCATTTTGAGACACAAACGTGAGCACTGCAGAGATGTTGCTCCTTTTGGACAGAATTCCTTCTCTAAACAAAGGACTGTGATCAACTTTAATATTCTGAATCGTTTCCATCCAGAAAAACCTGGTTCCACACTCACCTCTTTGATGTTGTACAGAAACCTGTCTATATTATGATATGTACTTGTGTACAACATCTAAGCCTTGTTTTAGCTCACTGTGTCTCATGTATTTAAGTAACATGGTTTCACTAAAGCAGGGATCCTCGTTCCTGGTCCTTATGGACCAGTGTCATGCAGGTTTTAAAAGCTTCCTAGTTGCAACACATCTGACTCAAATCAATAAGTGATTGGTAGACATATCTGAGTCAGGTGTGTTTATTAATTAGATTTTATGTTTTGTTCATACTAAGCTAAGCTGGTCATCCTTGAGGAATATATTGGTATCAGTCTTTTAATTAAACTCTTGGGAAGAGAGTGAGGGAATGTATTAAGCCAAACTAGTCATTAAAATATGAATCTGTGGAAGCAATTACAGGTTTGTTGTCAAAAGCATGATAATTACCCTTATTTGTATCATACAGTAATCTTGCATTTCCAACCATGGAGTATCACTTCGTTTGATGCTAATTCATAAGATATATTGGAAGTGTTGTCAGTGAGTGACCCCTGAATCTCCATTTTCCTCTGGCTTATTCCATTTCAGTGTGAACATTAAGTACTCATGAGAACGGCCAGGACGTGGAACCCCTCTGAATTTAACAGACTCCTGCCACAGATGCACAGACCTGCCTTTGTGTCTGTTACTGTCTTGTTGATTATACTTCCTTCACTACATCTACAGGGTGATGAAGAAGGAGCAACATTTCTTACTCGCATAAATATATCTGTCATGATGTTATTGTTTTGGATACAAAAGAGGGGTGAAAAAAAGAAGTCGACATGCATACACATTTCCAAGCATTTCATTTTTATGTTTAAAGAAAATGAAAAATCAAACAGGATAAATACCTTTGACTCCCCAAAATAGTTAAAAACAGAAAAGATCTCATTCCTGGATATTTTGGGAAAGTCCCACATGAAGCCATCTGAAGGAAAAAATAGTTCCCACTCTCAACATTTACTGCCATTATCTACTGTTTTGTAGACATGGTGTTCATATAATTTTCTCCCACCCTGGGAATTGGGTTCAGTTGTTTTGCACAATGAATTTTCTGTTGGTGGATTAAGGTTTGAATTAAGATAATGCAGAGAAAATGGGGGGGATTTTGCAAGGGCTAGAGGAGCAGATACAGTATATGTGTTAAATATGTGTACGGGTATGCGAGTACAATACAGAGTGGAAACAAAATGAGATCACCGAGCCACTTAATGTCAACGATGGCATCATTACACTCGGCAGAAATAGATGCCACAACAAAAAGGAAATCCAGCCTTGGACCTATAAACATAAATAATCCACTGTTTGCAATGCATACAAACTAAATGTCCCTCAACAGCCCATCGAGCATTTCCACATTAACTAATCCAGCAGTTTTCTAAGGACTCTGGGCTAAAGTGTCTGCACAGCCTAAAACATTTTGCAGGCTTTTAAACCAAACTGGATTAACATAAATTACTTTCTTCTTATGTGTGACTAACTGTATGTTAAAACCAGCACCAGAGGGATTCTGACTTAACGTGGATCTGGCAATCATGCTAGGAGATACAATACAGAGGATAAACAACCTTTCACTGCAGTGGTCTCATTTTGCTTCAGCTATCACACAATTTTTCTTTAGCAAATTTCGGTTTGAGTTGACAGGATGGGGGGGAATATTCTCCTCTTCTAGACTTTTAATAAATTTTTTTACCACACAGTTCCTGATGCTTGTATGGCCAATATTTATCATAATGCATGGACATTGATTTTGGATGTTACAGTGGCAGTGATGCATTTGTCCTGTGTAATTTTATCAGTCATTTAGTAACAGATGGAGAGCTTTGTTCAGATCCATTATAAAGGTGAACAAAGTGAAGCATGAAGGTGAAACTGGTGATTTGCATGCTGAAGGAAGACTGGTGCTGTATGTTAAAGAAAAAGCAATAGTCTTGACAGATGGGAGAAAAAAATTCCTAAGATTTTAAGAAGTTAAAGCATTGTGATTTAATTAATGCATGTAGTGTAGATGTATCTTCTCATCTATTACCACGTACAAAGTATTGATAATCCCTGCTACTGCTCTTTTCTTTTTTGGAGTCTCCATATTTTCTTTTCCCCTTTATTCTTCTATGCTTCATCTCTTTATCTCTCCTCGAACAACCAAATAATCTTTTTCTACCTTCCAAAACCCCTATCTTGTGATTGTTTCCTACAGTGCATAATCAAACACCAGCATGTTATCTAACGGTCAATATTTTTCACATTTTCTAAAATACCCTGCTTGGTCTGTCACATTGTTACATCTTTGCTGTGCTATCACCTCTTATCCTGTAAACACATTCCAGTATGAAACCACAGGCACTGGTCTGGCTCATGAGCCATTGCCACCCCCAGCAGTAACGAGACAACTCCTTTCAAACCCTTCTGTCTACAGTTTCATCTCCTCCGTCTCCCTGCTCACTTTCCACTCATTACTTTCCCATTTATGCGTCTCAACTCTCAGAACAGCCTCCTTCATGAAATGACCCCCACCACCAAACTCTCACCTTACCTCTCGCCTGCTCTCCTCCTCCTCCTCTCTGTCCTGCTGTGGTCTGGTCTCCACTGCCTTGCCCCTGGCTGACTTTGTGCTGTAGCAGTGGTTGCTATGGAACTGCAAATCAGCCATTTAAGCAGTACACTCTAATGGATTTGCAGACAGTAAACAGAAACTACAGACTGCATCGTTACTTACAGCTTAGAAATAAACAACTTTCACTTCACATGGAAGCAGAGACACAGACATGCGCACACACAGCCGAAGCATGTTATTCCAAAGACAGCTCTGTTTACATGTCAAACTTGTTAACTCTGCTCATGATCATGTCACTGCTTATGACTAAATTCCCATCTTGTCCTTCTCCACTCACAGGATTGTATCCAGTTGAACCAGTATAAACTGAAGAGTGAAATTGGAAAGGTGAGTGTCTTTTGCAACCAGTTAAATTTCAAGTGGATATGGGAATTTAGAGGAATAAGAAAACAGGCAACAACATTATCATTATTAGCATGCTATGCCCTTTAGCCACACCAAGAACTTGCACACCGCTTGCAGAGTGAATGTGCTGTAAGATTAATCTTTTTCCTGGCCGCACTTGCAGCACCCTCTCAGTCTACGGTTGCGTGAGTCACAAGCAAAGGATGAGGGCAAGCTCTCATTTCACTTACATTGGAAAGAAAATGTTTACTGATAGCCAAATATGGGTAAAAAGAGATCTGAACAGTTACTGTTATTTCTTTAGAAGTCTGATTCTATTACATTATTTAACAGCATGATGTTAGTTAATGAATAATCTTATTTAAAATGAAATAGATAACAATTCAAGACATGCATTAGTGCAGGGCTATTTTATGATAGGAGCTATGATATTTCCCATCTCACATGCCCCTTGAGATCAGCTGTAGGCCCTGGATCTGTTCTTTTCTAAAGGAAACGTGAACATGACGACAAATTCTCTCTAAAGGAAATAATAGTTTCAAAACCTGTTTTAAACTGCACACCCTCTGAACATACTGTGGCTAAACTGGTAGTTTTGCACCAGCAATTCAGGAAAATGCCAACCTTACCAGTGTAGAGTTTAGAGTCCACAAGAGCAACATAGAGTTGCTCAAACTGCTAAACTCGAGCTTCAATTAACAACTATATGAACCAGTGGATGATGTCATGTAGGCTTGGCCATCTATTTTGTATGTTTTGTTTTATGATGCCTCTCAGTTGTGACATAGAAAATATAAATTTAACAGATTTTATTGGTGAAGATGCATTTTCCAAGCTGCTGTACTGTAAACTTATGAGTGATTATGGTAATGGTTATGCACAATTATTGTTATGTAACTTGGCTTCTTTACATTGTTTAATTTTCCTAGTGTATAGGAAATATCAGCCTATAGCCAACAGTAGTAGAAATGCATAGAGAAAGAGTTACTTTTTATTTAATTAAGTTTTGACTTAAAAAAATCAACTGTGTAACTGTTAACACGAATGTTAGACTGTTTTGACTTCTAGTGAAGAATACCAACCGACATAGTGTAATTATTGTTGCAACTGAGAGAATTCTTTGTAACTTAATTATTCATGCTTTCTTTGTTTCCTTTTATTTTTAGTTTTGTTTTCAATTAATAACTGCATCTTCAACTCAGTCAGATGTGACATGTCTTATATTGGTGCCTTCTGGCAACTCTAGTATGCTTGGTTTATTTGCTTTAAACCAGTTTGTAATAATAAATAGATACCTTATTTACATTTACTTTTAACTGTCCTATGCTGCACACTGTACATTGTGCAGAAAGAAATGCATTTTAAACGTCATATAAAGTTTTTTGTTTGTCTTAAAAGGTTGTTTCAATCTTGTTTCGCAGTTATTGGTTATTGTAATATGGCTCTAATATACAAGGCCAGGCACTAACAAAGAGACTTTCAAGTACTAACACTGTACAGATGCATTCTTTTAGACAGTCAAGAAAAAAATGATCAGATCTAAATGCATTTTTTTACACACTGTGGTTAGTTGCTTAAACCTACTTTAAGTCATCTCAACATTTGGTCAGGTTTTAGTGGCGTTATGTGACTTTAGTTTGACTTGTCAGAGAAGAAAAAAACTGTAAACACATCCTGGTGTGTGTGGGAGGAGCCATTCTATTCTTCCAAAGAATAAAAATGTTGATCTTAAATGGGAACGACACTGCCTTGAAAAGATTCTGTCAGCAAGACATCACCGTCTGTTGTCGAATATGAAATTTAGGAATATTAACATCACCAGTTCTAAGCATGATATTAGACGTGGAGCTCAACCACAAAATGTTGCATCACTCATGTCCACTTTTGGAAAATGTGTTTCTTTGTTGTTGTTTTCAGGGCTCCTATGGTGTGGTTAAGCTTGCCTACAATGAAGATGATGACAAACATTATGTAAGTCAGTGCAGTCTTTTCACATCTCTGCAACTTCTTGATGAAATTCCTCACAGCTGCAGTGTTCTTTACCTTCATCAAACCTCTGTCCCTGTTGTCTAGACAGCACCAGTGCTGATTTTCTTTTTTCCTTTTTCTGTTCCTTGTTGCCAAGCTGTGCGTTTCATCCCCTTGGATTGCATCAGTTGCCTTGGGAGAAACTTTAAAAACTACTGTTTTTTTACTTTAAGCTTAAAAAAAAACTTCTGGTGCCATTCAAAGTGCATCCAAGACCTTTTTATCTATCTTCCAAACAGCGCTGCTATTGGTTTGCGTATATGTGTCTGAGATCAGTCCATGAGAATGAGTCTGGATATGAGCCAGCACACTGACACAAGGTCATTTTAAGGTGTTTCCATCAAGGTGATTTGTTTCTTTAAAAGCTCAACCACCTCCAAATGTAAGCTGTTGTATGCCTTAACATAACTAAGCTGCTGTGTGCAATAACAACAGCAAGAGTGTTTAGATGAGTCACATTGACTTAAGCTGCACACCCTGGATGGACTTAAGATGTATTTTTGAATTGCAGCCAGTAGGAGCTCAGAGTTAAAAAGAATCCAATATCAAAATGGAAGATTATAAATTCACCAATGCAGAATTGTAAACAAAAGAATTGTTGTGTAAGGACATGGATTAGCCCAATGCAATGAGTGAAACTGTATAAAAGGAAAGTGCTTGCATTAAATGTGACTCTTGATTGACTCTGTGGAAATGTAGCTCGACACAATGCTGACCTGCAGAGCTGCTCAAACATGCAGAAGTGCACACCCCAGCCCAGGAAAATATATTTAGAAAAGTCCATGGATTGCACGGTTGACTGAAACAATCAATTCTTCAGAGGCTACATTACATATTTAGGAGCCATGGAGGAGTTAATAATTTACACTGTGAACTTGCATTATGTAAAATGTAGGCTGCAATGTTTATTGATCCATATGTTTCTGTTTAACAGAAATGTTTTTATAGCTTAATCTACATTTAACCTTTTTTAAAGAGCATTTTCCACCCATCTGTTCCCAGCTGACCTACAACCTGTTTGTTCTACTGTACACATAGTGCATATATGCCTTGATCAAAGCTTTATAGCTTCCCTATTGCCTGGACCATAATCCAAGTCTGCTGTCAAGCAGTTACCTCCTCCAGCCTTAAAACCTTGTACTTTCATTTTAACTTTTTAGGTTTTTTAGGTACTGCATAACACAGCTAATAAGCACTCTTAAGGGTTAAGTAACTGAGCGTGATAATTTACTCTTGAACCTTTTTAATGCAATTTCCACCTACAGTGGCTTTTGATCAACACTACACTTAAATTACATTAATTCTACTCTACTCATGCTTTGTTAAACAAGCTGATACACCTTCAACCATGTGCAGGGTGAATTTATTTCTTGGGGTGGATACTATATTTACTGTAAGACAGCTGAGTCATGAGTAATGTAATTACAAGTGTCTCCAGTGAAACGTAAGCTTTGCTGCCAAAGGTTATCACACATCAATGTGAACATTGCTGGACAACTGGACTCACACATCCGACCGTGTGGCTCAGCAATACTTCTTTTCTCCAAATTAACTATCCTCCCACAATTCTGCACATACACACTCAAACACATTGACACACACACAGGCTGCACTTCAAGGAAACTATGTACAGAGGAGGATCTGCTTTCTTACCAAACCTGGTTTCTTCAGTCATAGCCATGGCGACCAAGCAAACCACAGAGCTGTAAGTCATTGACACAGTTTGTGTTTTAGAAATGGAATGTGTTTCACGTTTCCATGATTTAATAAACAATTAAATTACTTTTTTTTTCCTCTATTGAGACATGAATATACACACACAGACATACACACAGATATCCTTGAAAAACTAAAAGCTGCTTCTTCTTATGAAAGATTCAGAAGTTCTTGACTTTCAGATTCTCCCTTGACCTTGTATTAAGGTGAATAACAGACATTTAAACACTTGTACTATATTTGTATCTTTTGATCTTTGGTGTGTGTTTGTGTTTCAGCATTGCTTTTTTTTGCTTTCCTAGGCCATGAAGGTTTTATCCAAGAAGAAGTTAATGAAGCAGTGCGGTTTTCCACGTGAGTCCTGGTTTATCTTGTATTCTGTGCAATGAGAAAGCAGGAGAAAATGGAGATGAAAAGGCAAGAAAGCCTTTTTGGCATATTTGTTCAAATCCATAGGATTTATCCAAACCAGCACTGATGCACACCGAATGTGCATCTACCACAAAGACCAAAAATCACAGATTCAAAATGCTCTAATTACAGTGTGCCACATAAGACTGCATATTTTCTAACAGCTATAAATAAGGTCAGACAGTTTCACATCAGATGAGACTTTTAAAAGCATTTTGACATCCAACAGGCCTGCAGAAGAGTGAAATTATCTGCACTGTATAGCAAGTACATTGCAGAATTATAATTCCCCTTCCTTTACCTTGGTGGAGATATTTTTTTTCTTTCTCTCTCTTTCTTTTTTTGCCTGTTTACCTGCAGGAAATACACAAAACTAGAAGTTGACTTTTTAAAAATTTGAAATACGTTTGTGTCGCAAATCCCTACTCTGAATGCCCTTCTTTGTTATGTAAAGGGAACACATTTGTATGAACAATGGAACAGTAGCTACAAACATGAGGGCTTACATGTAAGCGGCATGTAACTTTTCAGATGGTAACCTTTGCCGAAGAATGTTTTTTTTTTATTATTATAATTCCTTAAAAGAATAAATTTGACTCATTGTTAGTGAATTTAATATTTTTGTAACTATGTTTGTGTTATATGTAGGTCGTCCGCCCCCAAGAGGACCAAAAGCAGCCCAAGGAGAACAGCCCAAAATCTTAGGACCACTAGAAAGGGTCTACCAAGAGATTGCCATCCTTAAAAAACTTGACCATGTCAATATCGTTAAGCTTGTTGAGGTAAGGCTTTCTTTGCCTTTAGCTTATTATTAAGTACAAGGTAATCAAGTAGGAATTGTTTATTGTTCTAGCCTGCTTAGTTTTTGTTTTGTTTGGTTAAACACAAATCAAATCTGATAGCGATGGACAGAATATGGACTTAAGTTGCACTAGATTTTCAATAACGGACTGATCCTTCCACAAAAAAAAAAAAAAGATATATAGATATACAGGACTGTCTCAGAAAATTAGAATATTGTGATAAAGTTCTTTATTTCCTGTAATGCAATTAAAAAACATGA
>JBAMHW010000017.1:2810058-2838116 GCA_037177495.1 Rhadinocentrus ornatus
ATATATATAGATATATAGATGTATATAGATATATAGATATATAGATGTATATAGATATATAGATAGATAGATATATAGATATATAGATATATATAGATATATAGATATATAGATATATAGATATATATATATAGATATATATATATATAGATATATAGATATAGATATATCGATATATATATATAGATATATATAGATATATAGATATATAGAAATATGTATGTATAGATATATAGATATATATATATATAATATTCATTCTTGTTAGCCATACTAACAATATGCTAACAACAAGGCTTTAGCACAGAACTGCTGCTAGCATGTCAGCTAGCAGTTTGACAACTTTAACTAAATGGTTGTTGAGTGAATTAAACCTTTGGTAGTCTCTGAAATACTAAAATTTTAGCTTTTTTAATTACTGAGTGCTTAGGAACTCAACTCAACTTTATTTAAAAAACCTTTAAAACAACCACAGTTGAAACAAAGAGCTGTTTACATTAATGGACAACGCAACACAGAAAATACTAGAATCAACAGGGAAATAAATAATAAAATAGTTGTTCATTGTTTTTAAAACAGTTAAAAGAATGAACAGATTACAAACAAATAAAACCAATAAATTAAACAAAGAACACAAAATATTTTGAACTAACTACAAAAGCACAATAAAGTAACCATCAGGTGTGTTTCTGCCTAATAAATTGGGTACATTTAAGTCAACTGAGGTAAAAACCAGCAAAATGACATTATTAATTTTTAAATATAAAAAAATTGCCTTAATTTCAGAAAATGAAATTTGATAATAAATTGTTTAATCCACACATGCAAGCAGCTACTGGTAGCATTTAGCTTAAACTGTTTTGAGAATGAGCTTCTACTGTATAAACTGGCAGAAAAAAAATTATAGATAAATACACCTAATTTAGTAATGTTATACAATTATTCTCATGTTTTGTTAAATTTTGAACTGCAAAATGGAAAAGAGCGAGGTTTCATATTTTAGGGAGGTAGGTCACTTCAAAGCTGCTTCTCTCATAACAGCATTTGGACTCAGACAGCAGGTTGAACATCCTTTTTGATTAGGATTATCCTGCACTGCTCTGTCTTCAGATAACCTTACTTGCAGTGTGCTTTGACTCATGCTTTGTAATATGAGTTTATTTCAGAGTGAAAAGTGGCTTAACCCTGTGCAGTTGGGGAACAGCTGTGCAATATATGGGAGGGTTTTCCCTTCAGAGCACTTATGATGTTTGGGTGATTTATCCTGGAAAGAAGGCTTTCAGCCTGTAAATGGATTTCTAATGCTTCAAACTGATTTGAAATGGTTTTAAAATTAACTTAGAACCTCTGAAGAGGCGTTTGTTCAGAAAATATAACAGCCAGTTTTGAAGACGTGACTCAAGATACACTCTGCTCTCTTGTGATATAATCAGTGTTTTTCAATCTGGGCCAGATGGTGGGGGCATTGGAGATGTGGTTGGGAGTTTAGCTTGGGCAGTCTGGCTTGCTTGGGTGAAGTGTGTGCTAGAAATGCAGTTTTCAAGTAGTAGTAGAGTTTTTTTGCTCCTTTGTGCTTGCTCCTGCAGAGAAGACACACACTTGCTCTATATCTCTTCCTCCTTTGTCCACCCTTACTGCTGCTCTTATAATAGGAACATGTGGGCTAAAAGGAAAAGCTGCTTTCATCCTCTTCATCTCTCATTTAAATAGGCTGTGCCTGGGTTGGGATCACAGGAGACTGCAGTCCAGTCCATCTAATTATAAATGGATTTTTCTCTTGATTTTAAACACTAAAGTCCGTGCTGAGTGGAACAGATTAAAACTGATGAGGATGATTTCGTTATTTGTCACAGATGGTTGAGAAGAGACAGTCAAGCCGGCCTATTTCTCACCAATGTATTCAGTAATGAGAGTAGCCTCTTCCATTACAAACCCAATATCAATTTATATAATTTCCCCAAATTAATGGTTTTCAGTTTGCACACATCACCAAAGCTACAAAAGCTCTTTTCTGCTATTATTTGAAACAAAAAGAGAAGTGCAGTGTGTGATGCAAATAAGGGCTGTGCCAGCAAACATTAACCACCTCACCGTTGCAGGCATGTTAAAAGTGGTGTCAGTAAAACGAGTCCCTGCAGCGTTAGAGGGGATTTCCTGAACTGGTTTTTCCTGTGGTGTATGTCCTTGGCTGGCATTAACATTTTCTGTGGTCATTCATATTCACCGGAATATTGTTTTTAAAAACAAGCTTTAGGTCAATATTTTTCTGCCCTTTTTAAACCTGCAAGGTGTCTCCTCGATGAGGCAAAGCGTGGACCCTGCAGTTCAGTTGGGGCTAGGCTGTCTGCCCTCAAAGCTCCATGCTATTGCTCCTGTACAGCAGGTTTCTGTCTATTTGAATGTAATTAAACATGTAGAATGGCATTTAGGTAAGAAGGGATGGATGATTTAGAAGTGATTCGTATTTATGCACTTGAGACTTGGGTGGATTATGGTCACAATAGCAAATGTAGTCATCAGCCACTATCGTTAAAGATTTAATATACACTGCTCAAAAAACAATAAATGGAACACTGAATCATTACTATATAACACAAAGTCAGTCACACTTCTAGGGTATCAATCTGTCTAGTTAGGAAGGAACACTGATTGTGAATCAATTTTCACAAGGTGAAATGAGAGACAATTAGCAAGGCAACCCCTATAAAGGAATGATGCTGCAGGTGGTGGCCACAGACCATTTCACAGTCTTCATCCTTTCTGGCAGATTTTTGCTGAAGTTTGCATTTTACCAGTGCCCCCACCACTAGAGGTAACATGAGGTGGTGTCTGCAATCCACAGAAGTTCCTCAGGTTGTGCAGCTCATCCAAGATGGCAAATCAATGGATGAGGTGGATTAGCAGATTTATCACCGGCACCCTTTGCTCTTCACAGATGAGAGCAGGTTCACATAGAGAACATGTTACAGATGTGAGAGTCTGAAGACACTGTGGAGAACTTTTTGCTGCCTGCAACAGCCTCCAGCATGACTGGTTCAGTAGTGGGTCAGTGATGGATGGTCTGGGGATGCATATCATTATAGGGCTGTACAGACTTTCATGTGCTAGCCAGAGGTACCCTGACTGCCATTAGGTACCAGAATGAGATCCTCTGACTTGTTGTTGGACCACATGCTGCTGTAGTTGGACCTACGTTCCTTCTGATGCATGACAATGCTCAGCCGTATGTGGCTGGATGGTGTCAGCAGTTCCGGCATGATGAAGGCATTGATGCTATGGACTGGCCTGCCCGTTCACTAGACCTGAATCCAATCACGCACCTCTGGGACGTTCCATCCACCTCCACCACGTGCCACCACAGACACAGGGATGGCTGATGAGCTGATCCAGGTCTGGGAGGAGACCCCTCAGGAGAACATCTGTCATCTCACCGGGAGCTTGCCCAGACGTTGTAGGGAGTTCATACAGGCACACAGATGCCATACACTACTGAAGATTTTTTTTAATTGTCTTGAGGAATTTCCACAGACGTTGAGTCAGCCTGTGATCTGATCTTTTCATTTACATTCCAAGTATAGTTCTGAATCCAGACCTCCATGGGTTAATAATTTAGATTTCTATTGATCATTCTTCTGTTATTTTGTTGTCAACTCATTCCACTATGTAATGAATAAAAATTTCCAGCTAGAATATTTCATTCATCAAGATCTAAGATGTGTTGTTTAAGTATTCCCTTTATTTTTGAGCAGTGTACAATCTTACGAAGCTATGGAGCCATTAAAACAGTTTATAGTACATTTGCATGAAATTAAACTGGCTGTTTAGATTTGAATTATACCCCTCTGTGTTTTTTAAGAAAATACTCTGCTTCATTAAGTGGAGCAAATGTTAGATTTTGCTTGCTTCAAAGCAGATCAGTCATACTTGCTCTGATAAGAACATGCATCATCTGCTTTATCTACACATTGCAAGCAGTTGTAAGCTGTATCGACTATTGAAACAAAAACAAGGGGGGAGACGTTCTGCAGTGGTTTTTCTTCCAGTTTATTAACTCAATTTCTCATTTTGACACTCCTTTTCAGTCTCAGTCTGAGCTGACTCATGGTATTACCTTTGTCATGAAGTTATTAATGCCCCTTTTCACAAATCCAAGTAGAATCTTAAACAGACTAATTTTAAAAAAAAATGTCCTGACAGTTTATTTTTTAAATAAGTGGAAACTGTTATTAAAGAGCCACGTCTCAGCTTGAAAGGATGATGAATCAGAATAGTCTATTGCGCTCATCTCAATAAATGAGAGAGACATTAGTCTTTTTAATGTCACTGTTCAAAGCAGTACTGGGTTGTTTTTGACTTTGTTGTACATCAGGCTTTGGCCTTCTAGACGGGATCAACTGAAGTAACCCCAGATCATGATGCTACCTCCATGGCTTGATGGGTGCAGCACTTAATTCCCCATTTTCCTTACTCTGATATGCCCATCACCCTGGTACAGGGTAAATCTGACTTAATCAAACTACATTACTTTTTTCTACTTCTCCAGAGTCCAATCTTTGTTATTTAGCTATTATAAACCTCACTGATGAGTTATTTTCCAATACCTTGACTTCTCTTTACGCTGTGTGTAATATGCTTACTGCTATTTACTACTGCTTTCGCTTGTAAACATTGCAATGAGTTCTGCTATTGACTTTCTTTTTATAGCAAAAACCATACTTTTGGATGTAGGGACACAAGTAGAATATGAATATGAATATGAATTAAGACTTTAGTTAATAGTGGTAGTCTGCTAGATTTAATCTTTTTTGTGTGTGTCTCCTGTCACAAAAGAAGCAAATGTACCAAAGTGCTAGCAGAAAACAGCAAGCAAAAGAAATCGTTAAAGGCTTGTTTATTTACACCTGGTCAAATAGTTTGAGAGCAAAGCTGAAACTAAAACTGGAAAGAAGCTGATGAGAGCCAGGCAGGAAGGGTATTCAGGATCAAAGAGCTGAACTGAACTCCTGGGGAGCCAGGAGCATAGGGGGGGAAGAGGCAGTGGAAGCCACCAATCAACACTGGAAAACATGGGTGATCAAGCAAAATATGCTGAAGGAGAGTAGCAGGAGGAGTGTCACAAACGACGCAAAGTGGCCCCTGAAGTCTTGCAAATAGCCTGTGGCAGACAGGTTATCAGAAAGGGCTTGATTGCAGAGTCTGCTGCAGCTGGAAACAACACCACTGGCTCCACACAGGTGTGTTCTCTTCTGCAATCAAGCACAGACAGACGGAAGAGAGGAAGGGCATGACTTCCTCAGCTTTGAGTCTGCCTCCAGGCTTGGCAAAAACTCTTTGAATGCAGCTCATTCAGACAGTTGAGAACTTGATCTTTGTCATAACAGATATTTTAAGGTGTTATCTGTTCAATGAGATAGGTGTATAGATGTTAGCGATTTTTTGTTTTGGGGTGGGTCATGTTATTTGACATGCTGGTTCACAATCATTATGACTGTGAAACTTGTGCTTTTCCAGCATTTTCTTTTTTAATTTTCTCTTTTAGTTCCCTTTAAAGTTCAACTCTGGAGTTACTGTGAGTCACCTGTGAGCTGAGTATAACTCGAAGTGCACACAGATTCCTGAAAATCATCCAGCAGCCATCTACCTGGTTGCTTTTGAACTCTTAGAATTTGAGGCACTTTGCAAATTAGCAGTCTGTTTGCTCCACAGTGAATCTTTGTTCCCCTGTGCATACAGTATTTATCAGAGTCAGAGGAACTGGAGTTAGCAGCTCCTATGCATCAGCATCAGCTACTGGTATTGATGGTCACTAGCACATGGAAGCTAGCTGCCCTTTGTCAGGACTGAAAAGTCAACCAATGTTTGCATTTCTCTGGTCAAACCAAATGCAGTTTATTTTCAAAAGTTTTTTGGTAGCTGCATGATGGGAGTCCTCAAGGAAAATAGGTTGGGAACCACTGGTTTAGAGGACCAGAGTTTGATATCCCTGTTATAGAGAATAGCTATCAAAAGCTTTAAATCACAGTACATCAAAAGCCAAAATGTGAAATATGTTATAGACAGTCAGCTTTTTGAACAATTTAAAGCTTTTCTGTTGTGTTTTTTACTGGAGGTGTATAACTGGATATTATCCAATTGATCATTTTAATGTTAATGTTACAGGTGCTGGATGATCCATCAGAGGACAACCTTCACATGGGTATGCACTTGTCTTCATTGTCCTTTTCCTCTTTTTTTCCTCACTCTGAGCCTTTGGCATATAAGCCACCGACAAGCGTTAATGTAATTTATTCAGAATCCAAATCCTTACTTGTTTCTCTTCACACTGCCTCAGGGTTAACTCATTATGTAAAGACATCAGCAGTACCAGGTCACAGTTAAGATGCCTGTTTGTGAGAAGGAATGTCAAACTATTTATGAGCCAATTCAGGTGCTTTAAAAGATGAGAAATGTAAAACCTGTGTTAACCTCAGTGGTAGTAGTGGTCAAAGTGTTCAGTTGTACCTGCATCCTTATTTCTTTTTTCCTTCCTTTTTCTGACAGTGTTTGAGCTGATGCGTAAGGGGTGAGTAGAGAGCAACTCCTTTCATTTCTAAATAATTTACCTTCAACTCCTCATTTCTCCATCCCTCTATCCCAGCCTCCCTTTTTGCAATATCCTCCTCCATTGCTTCAAGCCAGCACACTGCTAGTGTTTGTTCCATCCCAGGCTTCAAAGGGAGCAATAATGTTTTAGGTTTTCACAGTTATTACCAAAGCCAGCGATGTAAGTGTTGCATGTCCTGACGCTTGAGCTGCTCCTTCCTTCACCAATGAAGTATGATCTGTTAATCAGAGACTTTTTAATTTGGTTAGAAACTGTTGCAGGGGGAAGCTGTTATCATTCATATGTGTGTATACATTAGTCATATTTTAATTTATATAAGATATATGCTCTATTTCTGGACATTTTTACAGTGAGAGAAACAGTTGCTCTCCTTGCTTTTTGGGAAAAAAATGATAACCATTGAGGTTGTTAATATAGTTGATTTAAAAGGGCTCCTGCTGCTGTACATGAAATTTATTTTAAAAGGACTTGTGCCACAGATTCTCCTGCCCCAGCTGCAGCAGTTGAGGACCACTTTTAACACCCAATACAATTTTTTCTGAAATTAAAGAAATAGAAATGCAACTAGCATTAGTGCTGGAATCATATTTGTTATGATGATCTACTGTTTGTTGCTTCAGCAGTTCATAATAAATGCTGCGCCTACAACTACTGTAAAGACTTGGTAATACAGGGAAGTTAAACTAATGATCTTCAAGCTATTTACACAATAGATTAATCTTGTGGCTGGTCAGCCATAAGATAAATCTATAGTTTAATGAAGAATCTGTTGTAATGAAGAGTCAAATTTTTGCTAGCTTAAGCAACATAAACTTATAAATTTTCATGCATTTTTTTTACACTTAATTAATTTTGCATCAGGAAGCTATTTACTTTGTTAGCACATCTTCTCAAAAACATACACACAGTGGCTGCCCAACGAGTCCTACAAAAGGTGTGTCAAACTTAATGTGAGGCGGCGTGCCTTGGTAGAGTGGTTGTCTTGTAACCTGAGGGTTGCCGGTTTGATCCTCGGCCAAGTTGAGTTCATGTCGAGGTGTCTGGCATGGCAGCTACGGCCATCAGTGTGTGTGAATGTGATGTATATTGTAAAGCGCTTTGGGTATCATTCCAGGTACAGTAAATCGCTATATAAATACGGACCATTTACCATTTAATGGATATTTGTTCTGTGCATAGCTTTTTAAATTTGAAGTCTGTTCGTTTTATGTAGTAGATGCTTTGAGATTAGAATAGAGAAACAAGCATTTTCCATTATTTTAAATAAAGTGAATTGCAACCTAATTCACTTTGAGTAAAACCAACCGTACAAAACAAACACTAACATCAAGTGCAGGATTACATTATGATGATGCATGGCTGATGTAACACCCATGCACAGGCGGGATCATTTCTACCTGAAATTCAGAATGTGTTCTCCTCCGCGCCGATCAGAACAACAATCTGCATTATCCACCCGTCTCAATAAGAATGAAATTTGATCAGATCAGAATGTTCTGATTGGTGTGTTTACAAGAAGCCTTTTTATTCTGATCAGGATTTTAATTTGAATGCCTAAACTTTGATAATGACATACTGTATAAGTGTTTGTGCAGCAGTGATTAAAGCCACCTAGTGCAGGGATATACAAAGTAAACAATTGTTTATTTTAAAGAAAAAAAAAATCTTTGCTTGTTTGTTTTTTACAAATATAGCTTTACTTTTTACAATAGACTACCACCTTTTTTCTCATTTACATATTCCACATTCTCGCTCCTGTTAATGTTATTAAAGTGCTTCTATTCTGCTTAAAAATATGTAAATATTAAAATACTAATATTCAGTGTTTAAACTAAAAAATCCACTAAAAATAATTTCCAGCCCAACCATAAACACTTAAATGCCAATCTCTTTAGATAAAAAATATAAAAATATGCCAGTAATAAGGCCTGAGAGAAACCTTCTGGGTTTTTTTACTTAATGTAGGACTTCTAAAAGTGAATTAACTTTGTTAGCGCAGATGGCATGATTAAAGGCGCTTCCCAGAGTAATTTTCAAATTTATTAAAAGCCTTTATTTTTAAATGGCAATAAGATTTTTTTTAAATCTACAAAGCTCTTTTAGAATCATTGTATATTCCTCTTGCATATTAATCGGTGTATAATGCTCTTAATTTTAAATCTAATCTGCATATTTTATCTGCATTTATTTACAGTCCAGTGATGGAAGTACCCACAGACAATCCTTTTTCAGAAGAGCAAGCACGCTTATACTTCAGAGATGTTATCCTAGGCATAGAGTACTGTAAGTATGTTACACACATGTACAGTTACAATGAAGCATGCATGCATGTGAAATGGTTTAATATTCTTTGGACAATTATTCTCATGTGCAATGATTCTCTCTCCTACCTAAAGAGCTAAATGCACCTGACAGGATAGTTCAGTTTTCATTGTCTATTTAAAGGAGCAAACTGTTCTTAGGGCTCTACCTCCATCACCCCAGGGTCAGGCTACTGTTGTCTGTTCTTAAATCAGTATTCAGCTTCTGTTTAGTTGTATGGTTTTTCTCAAGCTGTTCTCTTTGCTGTAGTAGATCAATTTCAGTCATTTGCAGTTAATGAATTTGTTGGTTTATAAGGCACAAGGCATGTTTTTGGGCTAAAAGGTTAAAGGGGGTCTCTGCCCTTTTTAACCATGTAACCACCTTAGAAATTAAGTTTTTATTTAAATATTTTCAGTATTTACTAAAGGATTGATTATTCATTATTTAAATAGTGACCATTTTGGGGCACTAAAACAAACTCAGGTTTCAGTTGCCAGTTTTTAACTCTGTCAAACATACTTCTTTTTTTGTGCCTTCTTTTTTATATGAGACATAGAAAAGTAGTCTCAAAGTGTCTTCTGCGACATACATTAATGTCAATCAGGATTGTGAGCAGCTGTTCTGGTTGTCTTTTACATGTATTTTTTTAGTTGGGTATCGCAATTGCTAGAACATTGAATTGCAGAGGCCTTTTAAGAAGTCAAGTGCTGCATGTTTCAATAAGACCTCCTTAGACAAGAAGGCACCACTTATCGAATCAGGAAAATGTCCAGGGCTTAGATCCAGAAGGCGGTTAAAAGATGCACTTAACTTTCAGTCCAAGATAACCTTCAGTTCTCAGTCTTCAAATTCTTCTTAAACAATAACAATCAAACCTGAGCTATCGCAGTTGATTTCCTCCAGGACATGATTACAGTTTTTGTACTTTACAAATATAGAGACTATGAATAAAGTTCTGCAGCCAAACATTTAGATTTTGAATGATTTAAGATGAATTTCTGCAATACAATGTGCTGTTTTAAAGGAAAAAAAACAACCTTAATACCTCATTGTCTTTTGACACTATTGCCAGATTTAAGAACTGGTGTATGTTTAAATCAAACCTCTGAGAATAGTCAGTAGTTTGAACAAATTATTTTTAATGGCTGATTTTTGACATTCAATTCGGTCCCATCTTGCAAAAAGGATCTCAGTGATTTCTGTCCCAGTTTCCAACTAAAAACAGTCACAAATGACTGAAAATAATTATAATTAAAAAAGGGGATTTCCTCTGCTAGTTTGGAATGACATTGGTTCGGAGCTTAGCTTTTTAGCCAAACTTCTTGCAGCAGTCCAAACAATAATGTTGAATCAGGATGTTTCTGATTTTCTTATATTTTGTTTTTCTTTATCCTCAGTACACTACCAGAAGATTATCCATCGGGACATCAAGCCTTCTAACTTGTTATTGGGCGATGATGGCCATGTGAAAATAGCCGACTTTGGGGTCAGCAACCAGTTTGAAGGCAACGATGCTTTATTGTCCAGCACAGCTGGTACTCCTGCCTTCATGGCACCAGAAACTTTGTCAGAGAAGCGGAAGAACTTCAGTGGAAAAGTGAGTTAACTTAATGATTATAAACGGTATTATAGAGTGTGTTGAGCTGCATATGTGTGTTTATGTACCTAGGATTAATGAGCTAGAATATACCTTTTATTCTTTAAAATTAAAACCATTAGATTTAAGGTGTTTGCTGCCCTGCTAATTGACTGGCACTTTTCTGTAATTGTTTGATGAATTTACTGATTTCTCTGACTTTACAATGAACCATTATAATTTCAATACTATAAATTATAACACAACATGGTTTCATATCCGTTAAGTACATTGAATATACTTTTTATCTAAGTGCATTTTTTGCTCTTTTTTCAATGAACTGCTAAAATACAAATTATAAAACCCTCTGTACATTACCTGTTTTGAGTGTTTGCATTTAAAAAAACATTTATGTAGCTAGAAGACACTTTAAACACAACCCAGCTGACAAAAAGGCTATGATATGAAAAATATTTTAAATCTTTTTGAAACTCCACCAGTTGTGGTGTTAGAAAGCAAAATGTTTTCCTGTTCATTTTTTACACGATTTCAAGATGCTTAACAGGAGCCTCCATTCATTTATTTTTTATTTTAATAAGCCAAATGTTTTTCAGTTTGTTTAATGTCTGAACTTGAGTGCCTGGAGATTTCTTACTATGGGGCATGCTGCTGTAATATGTGCAGAATGTAGTTTTGTTTTGCTGAAATAAGCAAGACCTCTAAAATATTTATGGGATGGCAGCATATGTTTGCTATTAAACCTGGAAATATTGCAGATCTAAGTGCAGCTCATACACTTCCCAGTTTCTAATTTTATAAATAGTTTTAGCAAATAAGCTAGTAGTTTTACTTCTTTCTTTTTAACCTTTGATAATACTGGCAATCCCATTGAGAGACACAGTCTCATTTGCAAGAGGAACCTGTTTTTGACAGAAAAAAAAACATTTATAGTTGCATACAGTTTTAACAATACATCATGTAATTTATAGTCGGTGTTTAAAAGAATATCTTAAAGACTGACTGCCACACACCAGGGGTCAGAGCAAAAATGAGTTAATCTATTTTGATTCGGGCCTTGATTCTGCCACCCCCTTCTTATACAACCTTAGGTTTATTTGCATGGGACTCATGTTCTTTCCTTCAGAGGTCAAAAAGGCTGGTGGGTTTGCTCAGAGGAGCCTGTTTATCTATAAAACAGGAGCCAAAATAGAACATTTGATTGCTAAGAGAAGGCTATCAGGGAGAAAGAGCCGTTGAAGTGCCTTGTCCTGCTGTTTTGTCAAGCTTTCAAGAAATCTATTCAGACATTGGGCGCCTTTCTCCCTGATTAGTCTAGCCTTGTTTCAGATTTGGGTTTGGTTAAGCCATGTTCCAAAAAGCATGGAAATCAGAAGTGATATTTATAATATCTGACACTCCATATGTCACTTAACTTCCTTTGGGGCTACATCATGCATCTCATAGCAACCGTTGCAGCGCTGAGATAGATTGCACAGAAATGAAAGGCTAGTTTAATCATCCCATATCTATTAAGGAACACTAGAGGATTTCCGATAGAGCTACGGAGAGAAAGGCTGACTGGAGGGCAAAAAGCCTGATGGGTAGCAACAGTGATTCTGCTATCTGATCACACAAATCCATCTTCAAGGCATCTGACAACAGGTGCCTCCAAACAAAAATCTCGCCATGTCCTATAAATCACTGCAGCCAGTCTGCATCAATTCAGATCTTTAAGCTTATTTTTGTGGACAGGTGTTAGCTTTAGTGCAGTGGGTATCTAAATGCATCCTTTGAATCTGTTTGGTATTCATTTGCATTTAATGTCACTATTGTAACTCTCTTCAAGGCGCTGGATGTGTGGGCCATTGGAGTTACCCTCCACTGCTTTGTCTTTGGGAAGGCAAGTCTGCACATTTTCTGTGTCTCACTTATTTGTCAGCATCTGGTCCACAAACTGTAACAGTCAAGGATGAGCTAGGTGTTCATTTCTCAAATTTTCCTGCTCCTTAACAGCACCCAGTGGCACTTCTGTTGAAAAGGTTTTTTTTTGATAGAGTAGTTTTCTTGAGCAATCATTTATTTGTGTGAACACTGGAAGCTGATGACTGATGTTGTAATTTGTCCTGACTGCCCTTTCGGATACAGATTATGTCTGGTACAGTAGTAATTCACTGCACCTTTATTGTGGTTTTCACTCCCTCTTCTCTGCTCCACTTGCAGTGCCCTTTTATTGACGAGTACATATTGGCTTTGCACAATAAGATAAGGACCAAGCCTGTGGATTTCCCAGAAAAGTGAGTCCAACACTTGCATTGTTCCATGAATTCTACTTTATTAGAAAAGATGGAAGTGTTATTTCAGCCTCTTCCAGTCCACAGCTAAAGCATTTTCCTTCTTTTGTTATATTTGCAGATTGTTTCTTTCTCATTTGCATCTCTGTCACAGAATCTTTCTTTTTTCTTTACAAATTAGAACAACAGGAATATAAAAGGCAGTCGGTAAAAGCGCCCATTAAATGTCACCCACGTGTGATTACAACCAGCACATTGAAAGCCCCAGCAGCCTGGACACACACAAGCTGATTTCCCATCCGGATCTTCTTTTCAAATAAAAGGTTAAGAGAAGCAAACAGGTCTTCTTGCGTGAATAACACAAAAAAGATAATTAACATAAACGCATATTGCCAGAAAAGGATGGATGAGCATTCACTGATTTAGCAGAATGAAGAAACATCAGAAATGTGGAGATCTGAGTGACATTGGAACGCCACTGAAGAACAAGGTGTTATTTTATAAATTTGTAAATGTGTGTTCTTTTAATGGAGTCATCGCTGTGCAGAAAGCTCTAACATTTGATGCAGCTGTCCTCCCACACAAAATATACTCATGTCTATGCTGTACAATTACAGTTAGAATCTTAGTGTTGGCACCAAAAAGGTCATTACAGTATAGATGTAACAGTGTCACGACACTGTCGTTATATTAATTACTGACATTTCGAATGACATCTTCCAATATCAAACTTCCCTTTTTTTCTCATCAGATTAATTTTCTTTAGCGTTGGTCTAATTTCATTTCATGGTTTTAAACATAGTAGAGCAATTGTGTCTCTTAGATATAAATAAGATTAAAATTTCCTATGGTTTTTAACATGACCCCAAAAGAAAATTAACTATTCATCAACTGTATTTAGTATTCAGGTTTTCATTTAGCAATTTTTGTCAGTCAAAGCATTTACTTTTACTTTTAGGTTAAACTATCAATCTTCCTTAGCTATCTTAGAAATTTTTGCTATTATTGAATTATTAATTTTAAATAGTTATTCAATTAACTAACAAGCTGTTTCAACTACGTATTATTTTTACTTATATGAAGTATGTATAAGTAACAGTTTTCATTGTTAATATGTTAATGTTCATCGTTATCTAGCCAGCTGTATAGCCATTACAGTATTTAAACTATCTGCTTATCCATACTATTTTAACCAGTAGGCGCTAGCTAGTTGTTAAATCCTTTAAAATTTAGTAAAGACTATCTGAACATAATATTTTTATTTATAACATTTATTATGCTGCAGCCTTAATGTCCATGCTTTGCAATTTAGCACCTTATTATCAGCGGTGATATGGTCATTAAAATATATGTGCAATAGTGACATGTCACTGTCATTATAATAATTCCTGAGATATCTGACTTCTATCAAACTTTGCCTCTTTTTTTTTCTAGATGTTTACATAATTTCATCTCATGGTTTCAAACATTTGACAGCCCTGGTGTTATTTAGGTGTCCCAGTGGTTCTTAACATAGCCTAACCCTCAAAATAAGATTAAGTCTATAACCTGTTTTTAAGACAGTTTTCCTTTCAATTTAGCATTTTATTTCAGGTTTTTATTCAGCTGTTATGTCTACAAAAGCACATACTTTTAGTTTTAGCTAACACTCTTTAAGCTATCTAGCTATCTTAACAGGCTCCTTTTGCCATTAGGTAATTATTTAAACTATTAATTCACTAGCTACTGGCTTAATTATTATAACCAATATAATGTATGTATAACTGTTTCCAGTGTTAATCAATTAAAGTTCAGTTATCTAACTGTATAGCCATTGCAGTCTTTAAGCTAGCAACATGTGTTAATCTGCACTATTTTACCCAATTTAGCCACTAGCCAATTTGAAATTTTGTTGTTAATGCTGTCTGAACATAATATTTCTTTAGCACTCAATGTTATATTTATCATGCTGCAGTCTTCCCTTAACCACAGTTGTCCATGGCTGTGAATCACTGTGATAAATCAATTTTAGGACATTAAAAATGCAATTATGTTCACACAACCAAGAATATTTTCTGATGTGTAACAAAAACATTGATGCCAAAAATTCCCAGCAGTCATCATTATCATCATTATGTCTGTCATTCATTCACTTTTACATGTTATATAAAGTGGATATGTGGATGTGGCATTCTCATATTATATAAGTTATTTGTTTTCAATGTTAAGATTCAAACAGTAAAGTAGAGAATCTGCATTTTACAAAAACATACCTCAGTATACTTATTGAGAAGAACAGAACCCATCTCCATCAAAATACCAATTTAAAATGGTGGATGTTACTTTAAAAAAAAAAAAGTGAACATGAATATTTAATCATAACCATCTTTAGAGACATAAAAAAGGATCTGGTTTCTTGTCTTTTATATGATCTGAGAAAGCAGAGGACTGCCAATTATATCTATTTAAAATGACAACTATTTCTCTCTATAAATTGCTTTATATTCAGTTTCATATATGTGCAGACCAGCTGGCAGAAGACCATCATTGTTCGTCCCCAAGAGAACTAAAATCTTTTTCCTGAATGACTTCTGCCCAGTAGCACTCACTTCTACCATCATGAAGTGCTTTGAGCGGTTAGTCAAATCATTCATCACTTCCGCCATCCCGGACTCATTGGACCTACTTCAGTTTGCCTACAGGCCCAATAGGTCAACTGAAGATGCCATCACCTTTTCCCTCCACACCGCCCTTTTCCTTCTGGACCAGAGGGACACATATGTGAGAATGCTGTTTATTGACTACAGCTCAGCGTTTAACACCATTGTGCCCTCAAAACTCGTCACCAAGCTCAGAGACCTTGGGCTCAACAGCGCCCTCTGTGACTGGATCCTGAACTTCTTGACAGGCAGACCACAGTCTGTGTGGATGGGCGGCACCACATCCTCCACCCTGACTCTGAACACCGGCGCCCCCCAGGGCTGTGTGCTCAGTCCTCTGCTGTACTCCTTGTTCACACATGATTGCGTGGCCACCCACAGCTCCAATGCCATCATTAAATTTGCTGACAATACAACCGTCATGGCCTAATCACCGGCAAATAGGAGGCGGCCTACAGAGAGGAGGTCAGAGGATCTGACATCTTGGTGCCAGGACAACAATCTCCATCTTAACGTCAACAAAACTAAGGAACGAATTGTGGAATTCAGGAGGAGGCAGAGGGAGGAACACGCCCCCCTTTCCATCAACGGGCTACCGTGGAAAGAGTTAACAGCTTCAGGCTCCTTGGGGTCCACATCAGTGAGGACCTCACCTGGACTCATCAGACTGACTTTATTATAAAGTCAGCCAGATAAAGGCTCTTCTTCCTCCACAGGCTACGGAGGCTCAACATGGACTCAAGGATACTCTGCAACGTTTATAGATGCACCATTGAGAGTATCCTGACTGGCTGCATCACCGCCTGGTACAGCAGCTGCACCGCCCTCCACTGCAAGGATCTACAGAGGGTGGTGAAAACTGCTCTGCACATCACCGGGACGGTCCTGCCATCCATGGAGGACCTCTACACTCAGCAGTGTATGAGGAAGGCCACCACAATCATTAAGATCCCCAGCCACCCCAGTCACAAACTTGACTATTTCTATTTTTTATTGTGGTTTATAATCTTTTTATCATTGTTAGGTGAGCCTGGGATTCAAGAATTTCATTGCCAATAATTGTTTATATAATTGTTGTGCAACGACAAGAAATTCATTCATTCATTCATAATCAAGGTGTTTCTGTTTACCAGCCCAGCGGTATAATTATCTCACTGATGACCAAGATAATAATCTCTGCTTTTTTGTGGTGTGATACAGGATAACATTAACTCTGATAAACATTAATACAAGTCTCAAGTTAAGCAGTGTGGCAAAGCATATTCGCAGTTTGGTTCAGTTGTTTAAAGCTTACATAACTAGTGACAAGGTGCTCGTGTTAAGGAGCTAGCAAGGTCGCTAAATGCTGTTTGATGAAGTGCAACTATCTCTTTTATTTGTGAGCCTTCATTATGTCTGTCTTATTTACAGTTAATGATTTAATCATAAAATTCTGCCTGTGTTAAAGAGATTGTGAATAATTTTGCTGTCCATGTTCTATCAAAGTTGATTTGTGCACAAATGAGTTTGTCTTTATATTTCAGACCAAAGGTCTGTGAAGAGCTGCAGACTCTAATCTTACGGATGCTGGATAAGAATCCAGACACCAGGATCACCATCCCTGAAATTAAGGTAACGTGCAAAGGACAGATATAAATCCATAACTTTGAAAAGGAGTTGTTTAGGATGATTGTTTAGATTAAGCTCTGCCTGTCTCCCCTGTAATTGGCTTGTAACTTTGTCATACGTACAGTAAGGTTCATTAGGGAAACTGTGTTTCTTCAGGGCATGATGAAACCTGTTTGTTCCACTGGAGGATTGGGCTAAAACTGAGTCAGTCTGTGTAAGAGGAGGGGGGCAGGGAGTGTTCAGGACCAGCCGTGGACAGATGACATTCCCCGTTCCTTTCCATGTTTCCATGACACAATCTAATCATGTGTCGCTGAGTCATTTTCTCACCAGAGATACTGTGGTTATGGAAAAGAGATAATGAGGCTGCCAGGTGTCTTGTTCACAAACACCTATATCCTCGCCTACTAGTCAAAAGGACATTAAAAGATAGCAAAGTATTGGGGAGCTATTCACCACATGTCCTTTTATAACAGTATCAAATGCAAATTAACTGTTAATTTAAAGGTGAATCAGTTTTTATGTTCTAGTTGTTGATTATTTGATACAGTATCATTATTTTTTATAAGTTATGTTCTAAACTTAGCTTTGTATTCATGTATCATACGTGAATACACTTGTAGAGACTCGAAAGTTGCTTGAGGTAACCCAATAATATAAAAATCAATTGTTAAATCAATCATTAATTTAATATACTTGTAGTGTTTGATGCAAACTACAATTTTAGCAACTGCAAGTCTTGAGCTGTAAGCAACAACCAGAGGAGGGAGGTCATTGTATTCCTTGAACCTGATCAATGAGACAACAGAGCCAAAGATAAACTAAAGAACAGACCACCCTCACTCGATTCAAACTACAGATGAGCTCTGATGACATCTTGCACAATGTGGAAGATGTGTATAATTAGCTATGTTATTATCTATTCTGTCATATCCCTCAGCCAACTCATGAAAATGGATTTATTAGTCTGAAATTCTTTTTTCTGAAACAGACTATCTTTGACTCATCCGTTGCAACTGTGGAGCAATTTTATTTGTTCCTTCTCTTTACCATAATGATGTTGCATGTGATGTCTATCTTGCTTATAGCAAATGCTTGCATTTATAAACATTCATGCCCATATTCAGAATACAACCATTATCAATATTTTGTTACACAAAAGCTAGACTGTGATTTTAAAGAATGAAAAGATAGACAAACATAAAATAGTTCACATATACAGGACTGAAATCACAGCCTCTGGTTGAGATGGAAATCATTGCACTGCCTGCAAATCAGACTTATTAAAGTTTCAAATTTTGCAGAACCTCTGGGTAAAAGTCATGTTATGAAACTGTCAAATGGCATTGCTGTCTGTGCATGTTTAGATGGACCAGTGGGTGACCCAGGGAGGCACTGACCTATTGCCTTTGGAGGAGGAGCACTGCTCTGTAGTGGAGGTGACAGAGGAGGACATCCAGAACTCAGTGAAGTTCGTCCCCAGCCTTTCTGCTGTGGTAAGAAAAACAGCACTCTTGTGTCAAATAGAAACATTGGACTGCACTCAGAGTACCTGCTCCTTGACAAGCAAAATCCCCTGTTGTAAACACAAGATGGCCTTGTTCACCTTAAAGGACGAGGGGGGGAAGGCACTCAGTAAAAACATACTGCACTTTCTGAGTGGGGGATTCTGCATCAGCTGATTTTGAATAATCAGAAAAAAAAAGTATTTTAAACTAGTTAACATGTACATTTTTTCCTTTTTTTTCCTTCTTTCTTTTAATCCCAAAAGTAAATGTACATTTAATGTATTTGGAAACCAGTAAACCAGATATTTTAGTGATGTATGTGACAGCTGATCTCAAATTACCCAGATGGGCCTCAACCAGCTTACATAAAAAAATGACTATCTTAATTAGTTAAGCATGAATTCTTAATTAAATTAAAGCGGTAATACAGGAGCAGCAAAGTATAAAAGCAAAGATGTCGCCCTGTACTTAATATTTATTTACATAGATAACAGTATTTTCAGTTTGACTTTGCTGATAATTGCCTAATGTAAAAAATACAATGCATTATCCTCTTCTCTCTGGAACAACATGATGTCGTGTAAACTTCCTGCTGAGAAGTTCTGTGTTTCAAGGAGCTGCTGAAACCTTTATCTTAGAGGCTTGTGTTATTTTCAAGCAAAGAATCACCCACAATAATCTGGGTTAATGAATGATTTAACATGCATTAGGTATGCCAGCTGTTGCTCTAAAATGAGTTTTTTCACCAAAATACTTTTGAAATTTCGCTTGTTAATCCATGATTTTTAACCAAAGCCACTTGTCTACATCTGTATCACAGCTTCCCTCATTGTTCCACAAAGCAAAAGATGAGAAGGAAAAAAGAAAATTTGCATATCTTTGTAACCATTCTGCGTTTTCAGATCCTGGTCAAAGCGATGCTGAGGAAGCGCTCCTTTAGTAATCCCTTTGAGTGCCCAAGCAGACGAGAAGAGAGGTCTATGTCAGCGCCTGGCAGCCTGCTCATGTAAGCATGCACAGTCCAGCCTGCAAATATCATTGTGCCCTCATTTCTGTTACATTATTAATGCATTCATATTGCATTCATAAAGATAAACCTACACAAGCACAATCCTCCTGCTGTGTTGCTTAAGATTCTATCAGGGATCTTGAACTCACACCTGTCTCCTCTATCCGTTCTATCAGGTTAAACTTGCACCCATTCTTGCTGCAGCAGCTGCCGATTTGTGTTGCCATAGCACCATAATTTGTTTCTTTCATTGTATGCAGTTAAGCTTAGAGTTTTTTATAAGTGTTTCCTTCTGTGTTGCTTTTAGCTTTCAAAGCTAGAGGGGCTCTAAATGACACAGTGTGATATAGACCAGCTAGTGCTTCAGGCTGACCTTGGATTTCCTGTAACAGGGACTGAAAGCATCACATGGAAAATGGCTAATAGTCTCATCCAGTCATCTAATTTGAACAAATACAGCCAAAGGCAAACTGGAGCATCTATAGCTGTTGCTTGTTGTACTGCAGGTGACCCCCTGGGACAGTATTGTGTGCTTGGTGTCCAGCAGACTCTGTCATGAAGATGGACCCTTGTTGGGCTGATTATGAAGCAGATTTTAATCTACCTTTTGTAATGAGGTTTTCTATCTAAGCTGCTACGCTCCTGGCTATCAGAGTTAGTATCTAAGGTGAAGGTGTTATCAGTTGTAAATTTGGAAGAATACTGCCCCCTGCTGGCAATTAAAACCAAAGGTTTCAGTAGTGAGGTAATAATGAAGTTAGGAACTTGATTGTTGAATCTTTACAGGTAATGAGTCAGAACATGTGTAATTATTATGCACCTATGGGTTCATGACTATAAATGTCTGAATGGATCAAATTCCTATTAAAGTGAATGAGAAAAGTAGCAGCAGGCGGAATCTTGTAGCATCATGCAACATGACTAACAGTGGTCTCATTTCTCATGGCATTTATGTGAATATAATGCAAGTTAGTCCAAGAAAATTGGCATTTTTCAGAACAGATAGTTTTGGGGTTTTTTGGTTTTTTGTCTGTGTTTGTGTATTTTCCCAATTTTTAGTGAGTCTAAACATGAGGCTTCATGACATCATCACATCAGTTTTCAGACTCATTCTGAGTCACTTTGTATAAAATATCAAAAACCTGATTTTTAAGTTGCATCTTCCTGCCCTAAGAAAATTAGTTGACATTGGAATGACATTTAAAGCATTTTAAATAATTATTAGTTCTTATATTGGTAGTTTATCTGTCTAATTGTGTTAACAGTCATTTAAAAAGTGAATGGCAACACCAAGTACCTTTTATGTTAGGCAGGTGGCTCATTTTTTTTTGCCCTCTCATCTATGACTTCTCCATCTTTTCTCCCACTTTGCTGCAGGGATTCGTGGCCCTTCCGGCCCTCTTTAAAACGCCACCCTTCACGCAGGTTTGTCCAAAACAATCTGGCACTCTGTCTGTTCAACATCTGCCAGCCCATTACCATCTTAGAGTCTTCACAACTCGCTTGTCTCCATCATGAGAAGTGATTGAGTTGCCGTTTTCCAAGATGTTATTACCCTGCTGCTGTCATTCGATGCGGTTTTACTGTAGCCCCTTTCACACACATGTCACTGGCCTTTGCTTTGCTTACACAAAAGCAAACGAAGCCAGAATAATGCAGTTTGTGCGTTCAGATGACTTTCTTGCCAAATCAGTGGTGTGATGTGTAACATACCTGTAGAAATGGTTTGTTTCAAGTGTTTGTTTGTTTTTTCTCTGTGTATCTACATCGACTCTCCAAATCACGCAGATGTTGTATTGTTTCTGTGACTACTCTGAATAGGCTGTATGAAAGGAGCAATTGCTAAATCATTTAGTGTGCTCTTAACATTCATTAAAAAAAGGGAAAAGAGCTTCTCTGACTGCCATGTTGCATTTGGAGAGGGAAAACATGAGCTTAATAGTGTGATCATTTAGATCTCTGCCCAGACTCCAGCTGCCCTGCATTATCAGAATAACTGCTGGTATTGATTTGTGTTCTTTCTGTCTCTCTCTCTCTTTGTGAATTGTTTTTCTTTTCTTTAGAAAAAGCAGCACAGGAGATGGACCCAGAGAAGGAGAGCTGGAGGACCTGCATGAAGACGAGCCCTCCTCTTGAGTCTTATTGAAAACCTTTATGAACAAAGCTTCATCTTAAATGCCGTCTGCTTCACATCCCCTTTTGCTGGAACCACTGTGCGCTCACACCTTTATCCACATGCTTTTTTAAATCATTGACATAAAAAAATTGTCGTTCAGTATGCATGAATTTTAAAAAACAAAACAATTCAAAGCTGAAGTATTGTGTAAAAAATTCAGACGCTTATACTTGCTTTTTTTTATTATTCTTTTAGCTTTCTTACCCCAGTGCATCTCGTTACATGGTGAAGCTTCGGGGTCCTGAGTTTGTTTTTAAAAATTTCCTATTGAGACTGAGAGGAACTCTGGATCATTACTTGATTTCTTTTATTATTATTACTGTGAGAAGAGATTTATCAGCTGGCACTGCACTTAAATGTGGTATAGGAAAAAAATTGTTACTTCTATGCACGGTGATATAATTACACATCATGGTCAGACCGTCTACAAGCACTTGCCAATCATTAGGAGAAGAAGCCTCCATTCAGTACTCGTCTCACTGACTTCATGACTTTGTATTGTCTCTTTAGTGAACTTACAGGGCTTAACTTTTCTGATCAAAGATCAGTAATTTTAATTTTGTACATAAATGTCTTTAGGGTATCATCTGTGTTGTTGTTGCAGTGTTTTCTTATATTTGTGCCATTGATAACTTTATTAAATCTGGGTAGAAAAGATTGAATTCCCTCCCGTGCTGCCTTCACAGAAACTCGACTTACAGAATTTCTTTTTTTTTTTTTTAAGGGGGGGTTTAGCTGTCTAAGGGGGATTTAGCAGAAGGGATGGTGACTTTGCTTTTACTCACTCAACACACTTCAATAGGACAGTTTAATGCTTCTTATCGTGAATGTTTGTCTAATGATTTTTGTTCTCAAACTCTTGAGAAGTCTGCATTTATATTAGTTTCCTTTTAAGTCAGAGTGGAAAAAAATATAAATATTAAACTAAATGTCCCTTTGCATTTATCTCCACTGGTAATTTTCATATAGGCGCCAACTAAATTGCCAATATGACCATGTAAAATTCAAATGAACTAAACGTTGGATAAGGTTAGTTAGCTAACACTGTTGGATGACATAATTGTGTAATGAAAGAAAAATTCATAATTTCTGTAACTGAAGCCCACTGTTGGGCAGTTTAAATTGCAAACGAGGGGTGTTGTGGTTAAATTGGTTTATTTTGAAATTTTGATTTCCTCTGCTGCAGATTTGCCTTGGTTAGATTTTTTTATGCAGCTCAGTTTGTTTGTTTTTTTCCTCTCTTGGCTGCCTGGTGCATCACCCCTGCGAGTTGAAGGGCATGTTTAGCTGGAGAGCTCGAGCATCTCGGTATGATTAAGCTCATGCTGCCAACAACAACACTACTTCCCCTTCCACTTCAGTGGCGTCCCTTGTGTGGCTGATTAGAGATGTGAAGTGCAGCCCTTTGTATTTCCTCCATTAGTCTTGACCTCGGTGTTCTGCAGTGAGGGATGAAACTGAAATATAGAGTAGCAACGCTGGCTGATGAGGGAGAAAGATTTTTACATGGTTTTGTTAAGCACCCAGCTTTAGAGGTTTATGTTGAAGTCATAGATACTGCTCAAATTAGAGTTAATATCATTTGAAGATTGGAGAATGTAAAACTTTTTTTCTTGTTTCAAGCCAAATAAGAGTTGGAGTAACATGTCTTGATTGCTGGGCGGCTTTAACGAAGGGCTGTTTAAACCAAAAAGTGTGACCTGCTGTGATATATTAGCTGTATATATCTGCTTAAAATGTGTTTTAACTCTCAAAACATGACAATTTTTAAATTTAGCTGTGCAGACATTTGCCTGCATGAGGGGTATGATGCAACAGTCTTTGGGCTACTCTGTTCTCAGAGTACTCGGGCCACTCATCCTTTAATGTATATTTTGGTTGTTGAAAATAAAACAGAAACACTGCTTATGTTTTAAATATTTGCACTTTTCCACTCCCATGAAAATGGTGGCTACATGTAACACTGCTGGCAGCCATAAAGCATTGTACAGTTTGTGATAAAGAGAAAAGCAGTGGTCCGGCTGTAAAAGATTTATTGTATTTGCCAGGCATTGCTCTCTGCTGTCACTCTGCATGTCGCAGCATTGCTGCTTGCTTTCTGTGCATTTCTGTGTTAAAATGTAACTGTTGCAGCACCAAGAATGAGTTGAAATTGCTGTTTTTATTGTGTATTTTTATTGTGTAAATCTTTCTTTTTGGATTATAAAGCTAAAAAGAAGCTTAAAGCTGAAACCTTGAGAGTACAGTAGCAGTTATAAGAGGCTGAGGAGAGGTCCAGTGATGGATGATCACTACCTGACAATAAAGAAGTCTTTAAATCCCTGCAACTAAACTTGGCACAAAACACTAAGGAAATTTGTGTTTGGTGGATTGTCTTTTTTGTAACAATGCATCTTGGTTAGAAATTGTATACCACTAGAAAATCTGTTTATTTTCCCTTTTAATGGTGCCACAGTTGTAAGGAAAATGTATTTGGGGGATGAGCAGCATGTGTATGTGGGTACCCATAAAATATTTTTACCAAATCTTCTCTGCTAATGCTAAACAGGTTGTTGTGATATTGACTCTTGCTTTGTGTCCTTTATTGGACTGAAGGATTGAAGTCTGAAGAAACAAGATCTAATGACAGTTTATAACTTTATTAATTTTTTTTTTTTTTTTTAAAGAAAGGCTTCAGCGGCATGTAGAAAAACCATGAACAGCCACAACAGCCTGCCACCTCCTCATGCTGGTCACCAGTGTAGTCACACACTGCTGTGGGATGGTATCCCATTCTTCAAACAGCATTTATCAAAGGTTAGCCTGTAACAAGTGGTTATGTTGGTCACTCAAGACACAAGCTGATCCTACATGTGTTCAATTGGATGCCACAAATTTAGCGTCATTTAAAAGAGAAATGAACAGGTTTTACAGTGGTAAGATATTTGTTGCCAAGAAGTATTGTTACTACAAAGAAACAAACCGAACACATTTCCTTACTTGTTTATGTATCAACTAATTTGTGTTAACTTTTTATGTCCTGTTTATTCCCTCATTAAATTACTCCTGGCATATTTATAGATGTTGAAAAAAATGCATACCAGATTAAGGAATCCAGGGAATTATCACTACTGTAAACACTTCACATTTAGTAATATTTTTTGTTTTCTAACAATTTCTATTGATATTTATAAAAATATTTCATTTTTATATAACACATTACTTTTCAGTGGACATAACTTTGGAGTATCACGCAGTTAATCCTCGTCCAGCCTTATAGGTACATGTTTGAGGCTGGTGATTCCCCATCACTGCTTGTTGCAGATCATTTAATTCATGACACAGGCTCAAATGTTCTGCATTGCATATCCTACAGAGGTTTGATCTCACGTTAAATGCTCTCTAGCTTTGTATTATTTCTACAGTGATAAACAGGAGGAAAATAGATGCAGTTGTCACAGCTGCAAGCACAAGGAGCAAGTAGCAGTACTAATTTTATAGCCAAAGGAAGGAGGACTATGAAAGTGTGTACATTATATGACGTCAGGGAGTCTTAGATCACTGCTGTGTATCATGTCCTGACGTGTGTCAAAGGTGCCTGCTGTCTCTGTGTTTTTATGGGTGTTTGTCTTATGTTGTCTTGTGCATATCTGAATGTACTCACTGACTCGCTAAAACAGAAGCATGGCACATCCCTATGGAATGCAGTTGTTACAGTGTAAATATGTACCAATATAAATAAGCTATTTTTTCTTTTGCATGCTTTTTGTATTCCTGAACATAATCAAAGACAATAAAAAAAAACTCTGAAAATCACAAAGTTACTGTACCTCTTTTATTTGGTTTACATACAGACACATGGGATTACTCATTCTAGTAGCACAAACCAACCCAAACACATAGGTTTCTACAATGACTGAGGTATTGTGTAAGAAGGAACACTGAAGTGTTGAATATTCCTCTTTCAGATGTTTGTATTCAGAGACAGTTAAAAGGAGTTGAACAAACATAAATAGTATGAACAAAAGCAAAGTGAGCAACACCCAAAAAAGTACACATACAGTGGTTTTGTGTCCCTCCACATACAATAGCAACAATCACAGCAACTTGAGATGGCTTTTAGATTTGATGCTCTCAATTGAAGATGCAGCTAAGGATAAAGAAACACTCTGGCTGTGTCATTTCTGGTCTCAGAGGTCCATTTAGAGAGAGTGAGGGTGTTTTCTTTCAGGGTTCCTGCCTGTTGTATCTTTAGAACATGACCATCAGCTTGTTTGCTCCCAAGTCACTTCTGCACCGGAAGAGCAAACAAAACAGACATCAGCCACCACTAACACCAAATCTCAAGGGTTTTATTGATCAGCTGTATAAACCTTTTCTTTTCAGTTACCTCATTTTCTGTACTTCCTGCATCTGAGTCAGGATCCTAGAGTAGAGAAGTAAAACCAATACAGGCCATTTACACTTCTAATGCAATGTGCAAAATGACCCTTTTCATCACGACGAAACACTTCAGATCAAGACAATCTGCTCTACTGCCCAGACATAGTGATACACTCACGTTGGACTTGTCCTTGTCTTGGACTTGTCTTGCATTTGCTTCAAGGGTGTAATAGATGCTTGAGTCTAAAGCGAGCGACTCTTTGTCCTGCAGTAATTACAAAATGTTCTGCCTGTTTCAGTTAAAGGGGGACACTGCCTGGGTTGTATAGGAGCAGATTTTATCTCCTGTCGGATAACTGGTTGTACTGTGGTGAGCAGGGAAGGACCTGAACAGGTGTTAAATATTTTGGGTACAAGCAGCATTAATCAGATGAGTTTTACGAAGTTTCTAGCCGTGATGATCCAAAACATGTTCAAAGAGAGAATTATATTTCTAAATGTAATGTGGATCTCTACTCTGTCTGTTTAGATTAATACTTCTAGTTGTTTATCTGCTGCCATCTTGTGTTAAAACTAAACAACAACCATTGCAGAACAGCTTACCTGTGTTTGCGTGTCTGTGTATTTGAATTTCATGTTCTTGTAAAATTCTCTTTTTGGCAGCAAATAGAGCAACACCAGGTCACAAACTACAGTAGCCTAAAAATAGAAAGAAATCAGAACCTTATTAGTTGTATGTCAGTATTATATAGAAAATGTGCAAATCAGAAAGGGACATACCACTCCAAAAATTCCCACTCCAGAGCCTATAGCTGTTAATGTTGGGATGATGTCAAATTTTCTTGCCTGTGAACGACACATTTAAATGATGATACATTTTTTTTTTTATTTCTCAATGAGCAATGTAGGCAGGTAGGGGAAATAAATCATGTAGTACCCACCAGTGACTGCACAATGATATCAATCCTGATGCCAAACACTTTTATGAGGGTTCTCTTCTGAATGTTATTCTCTACATAATGTTTTGCATACCTGTAAATGATCAAGAGGATTGTCACAGAAGTTATAGCATGTTTTTCTACATATTAAACTAGGATGAAACCTACTATTTAAAAAAAATATGGAAAGCTACCAATACAATTTCTGTATAATCAGCAGCCCTAAAGCTAATTAGCACCCCTCCACTTATGGCTGGAGCCAGAGAGCAGACTGGATGGTATTCAGCAACGAGTGCCATGCTGAGCTGTATTACTGAGAACAAGTAAACGTCATAAATTTGGACTCAACAGGCACCACAATATCAGCAGCAAACAATGAATGACTGCAGTCTAGTCAATGGCACTAAATATTGTATTTATTGAAGGTTAATCGTCAGGAAATTAGCCATTTCCATCAGAGAGGTTTGTTTATATGTCAGGCAGATTGGAAAATGAAGTAGGCTACTGAAGCCCACTCGAGTTTTTTTCTCATTTTGACAAGAGCCAGGAATTTACTAAATAAATGTATGTCAGAAAACATTTTCAGATTAATCATTTTCTTCATTAATTAGGAAATAAGAACTTCAGAGGAATAATCAGCAAAAAGCACACAACCTCTAGTGGTGGTGCGTGCAACTGCGTATGAAGGTTAATTGACTTTGAGCCTATTTTTTGATGGCTACTATCAGCAGGATAATGCACCATGTCACAAAGCTCAAATCATCTCCAAGTTGTTTCTTAAACATGACAATGAGTTCACTCTACTCCAGTCGCCAGATCTCAATCTCAATAGAGCAGCTTTGGGATGTGGTGGAACGGGAGATTCTCATCGTGGATGTAGAGTTGACAAATCTGCAGCAACTGATGATGCTTTGATGTTAATCTGGAGCATAACCTCTGAGGAATGTTTCCAACAACTTGTCAAACCTATGATAGATAGATAGATAGATAGATAGATAGATAGATAGATAGATAGATAGATAGATAGATAGATAGATAGATAG
>JBAMHW010000017.1:2849368-2875347 GCA_037177495.1 Rhadinocentrus ornatus
GGTCCAACTGGACTCACAGCAGTCTGACTACTACTTAATTACGATGTCGCACCCTATTTGAATTCTTGCTTGTGTTGCTCATATTCTCAGATGTAAGTCGCTTTGGATAAAAGCGTCTGCCAAATGACTGTAGAATAGAATAGAATAGAAAGGTCTTTCTGGGAGTTTGCCTCGTAGCATACTGATCATCATAACTCAAAGGTTTCTGAGGTCATTCCAAGCAAGCTAAAATATGCAAAATAATGGGGGGGGGGGGATTTAGAAAGAAAAAAAAAAGGCATATGTGTGAGTCTTACCCAATGATGTAAACCAGGACTCCCAGCTGGATCAGCCGGCACACCACTCCCACCCTTCTGTTCCTCACCAGCACCTGGCGAGGGGTCTCATACTCAAAGAAGAAGTCAGTAAGGCAACCGGTGATTTGGCTCTTCATCTTCTCCCACTGGCTGACCCACAGAGAGCGGGGAGGGAGGGTCTTTCTCGTCACCCCACTTGCATAAAAATAGAAAATCCCACCAAAGAATGTCCTCCTGGTTGCCTCTGACTATGTTTCTTACTAGTGGTGTGGATCTTCTGCCCTCTCTCATAAGTAACGTCTGACACGCTGCAAGTCCTGAAGTGGAAGACTTTCTCACTCCCTTCCTCTCTCCCTCCCACCCTGTTTACTTTCTCCCTCTCTCTCTGTGCACAGGGTCACTCTCTCCTCAGCCAGTTTCATTTGTGCATATTTCTATTCTCTGTATACAATGCATCTTGTTAACACAATAACTTAGCGAAAAGACATCTGTAGGATTTCAGTCTCAACTTTTTTGAAGTTTAAAAAATTCAACAGTTGTTGAGCAAGCACAGCAAACACCTCCTCACTAAGTGCAATCAAACCTTATCGTCTCCACTGACACTCTCTTCCTGCATGCGAGGCAGAGATACAAAGCAACACAAACGTAGTGCCTATATTTCACAGTTCCGCCTGCTTGCCTACTCTTATGTCACCATTTGTCAGACACTAAGCCTTCTTATGTGTTATCATTTTATGTGGGGAAATGCAGGCAGTTTCTCCTTCCTCTCCACAATTTACCCTCACATTTATTTACTGCGAGAAGCTTTGCATTTAGAATTTTTGGAAGAGGAAGTAAAGCTGCAACCTCACTTGTACACAAACTGTATCAGCTTGGGTACACTGGCCTATTACATAAATAGTTTCCCATGTAACAACTTATTCTCTTATTTGTGTCAAATGATTCGTAATCTCCAGAGGTTAGTAAATGGGATGTTGGAAATCATTTTAAAGTGCTAATCTAAATCAGTTTAAAGCCTTTTTTTCCAAAAGAGATGTAAATATTTTCAGGAAATCACCACTTAATGACGGGAAGGGTTTGCAAGGATTTGTGAAGATTGTGAAGATTGCTAAAGGTGGTATATGACCATCTAACAATCAAGATGCTCCAATAATAATATGATAATAATAATAATAATAATAATAATAATAATAATAATAATAATAATAATAATAATAATAATAATAATAATAATAATGCACACATTTCTCACATTTGAGATGTGTGTGTGTGTGTGTCTGTCCCACAATATCACTTTTCTTACATAACACTTTGACATGACAGAAACCTATTAAACCAGGGAAGCACTTCTCTGGTCATAAAGTGCAACTTTCCTACAGGTTCTAGATGTGTCCCAAAATAAGCACCTGACTGTCAATTTCCACAAAACCCTGTCAATGACCCTCCTTTCAAACTGTTGGGAAAATCCATTTTTATTTTAATCAGGTGTGTTGAAGCAGGGGAACATCTAAAACCAGCAGGATACTGGTCTTTGTGAGTTGTACGTGAAAATGTTTTGTTGATGTCACAGGTCAGATGGGAATAGGCAGACTGGTTGGAGATAATAGAAAACCAATAGTAACTCAAATAACCACTGTTCCCTTCCCACCAAGGTATGTAGAACACCATCTCTGATTGAATGCACAGCACTTAAAGCAGATGGGCCACAGCAGCAGAAGACCAGACTGGGTGCCACTCCTGTGAGCTAAGAACAGGAAACCAATCCTACAATTTAGATAGACTCACTAAAATTGGACAATATAAGATTGGAAAAAGGTTCAGGCTTGTTTCATTGGTTCAGGCTGTTGCTGGTGGTGTAATAATGTGGGGTATGTTGTCTTGGCACACATAAATCTGCAGTAACTGCATAATGCTATCATGTCAATATGGGCCAAATACTCAGGAATGTATGTTGCAGTATTTCTTTCTTTACCAGTGTTTATGGAGAAATGAAGTAAACATTGACGAAGCTGAACCGAGTCAAATTGTTTTATCCATGCAAGAGAGAAAGAGGTCACACAAAAATGTTTACACATCTGAATGTTGGAGCTCTCTGCCTGTGCTGTGAGTTCAGTTTGTATACACTTATCTTACACTCTTTGTTAGGCAGATGAAATACTTGAAAAACACAGAGCTTCCTCTCTACTTTCCCAGAGTAGTCTGTCCTTGAATCTGGATAATTCTTTTTCTCAGACCAGCCTGACTTGGATTGCCAGGAATTATTGACAGTCTGCTGATAAAAGCTCCATGGCAATCCACACAAAAGTAGTGGAGAGATTTTAAAAAATAAACTAACAGGATGCAGATGAGAGGACCCAGAAATTGTAACACAGCTATTTAAATAGATGAAAAGCTCACTGATAACCAGCATTTGTAGTCTGAGAGACTTTTCTCTTAAATCCCAAATAAAAACATCAGGTGTGCTTATAGATCCAAGTATGCACTTCTTACTGTTATTATGAGCCTCAATTTGATAACAGTTAATACTGACACTGCATGGGATGGTATTAATAAGTAAGATAAAGATTAGGTTAATTTATTCCCAGGCTGTCTGAGCAGCAAAGTGTCAAACAAGCAGATTGTCCACGACTTTCACTGGTTCTGCTTTAGAGAGAATTTCTAATCTGTATAGATAAAGAATCAAACGACACCACGAGAGTGGCACCATGGGAATGTGTAGATGCTTGCTTCAACAGCCAGACTGTTGCAGAGCAAACGTTTTACTTTGTATACTACTCAGGGAGCATGAAAGTGACATGTCAAGAACAACATTGTTCCACTGCTGAATTTGCTCACATTTTCTGTTAAGTTTCACAGCCTTAAATATGTTTTATCTAATAAAAGAAAAACGCTGTATGATTGAGCCACTGACTTCCTAAAAATTTCAATATCATCACTTGAAAGAAGAAAGTGAGTCAAAAGCCCTTTTCACCCTGCCTGTTCAAGGTACATTTGCATCGTAGGACAATGGGGGTCATAACTGAGGCATGGCTGCAAATCTCTGAGCTGGGAACTTAAGTCACAGAACAGGCATAAGGTCCATTTATGCTCAGCGCAGAAGACATACACAGACAGACGGATACTTTCGTCCATCTCCTGCGTCACTTACACACTTTAGTTGGTCAGCTTTTGGAGATCGCTTGACACAGCAAACGGTGTAATACCACTGGAAACAGCAGTGTTGTGGAGTGTAGCTGACATGCAACCAGTGAAAGGAACAAACCAGAGAAGAAGAAGCAGGTGACGAGAACTGCAGAGACAGCAAGAGTTTTTTAAGAAAACCTCTGTGTAACGGGCGTGTTGGGTGGTTGCAAACAACTTTATAGCAGCGCATTACTGCCACCAACCGGCATCTAAAACTGACTTCACAGCTCGAAAGTTCTTCAACAATTTCCTAAATGTGGCCAACAGTCATCATGTTTCCCCATGATGGTGATATCAAAGACATAATCCAGACACTTGAAGGAAAAGATGAAAAGCCCAAGACGAAGGGATTTAAAGACGCACTACATAACTTTATTACTCTGCGTTATTGACTCGTTTGGTGGCACAGTGACATCTATTGTGTGCAATTCTAAAGCCATCACTGCCCAGCAGCATCCTGAGGCTGAGAAACCGCACTATACAACTTTTTCTTCCAGGCCACCGCGTGACAGCTGAGTTTAACTTTATGCCCCATGTCACATGCTAGCAAATGGGCAAAAATGCACCAATCGTTTTAAATGCACGCCATAGCTGATTCAGCTAAGAAACGCAAGAAGATATTATCAGAGGAGGAAATGAGAAGAAAGAGAGAGAAGGACAGAGCAAGAGATAAGACAAGAGTCAAGAGAAAACTGTCTTTTACTGGCTGGAGAGCGTTCACGATGCTAAATTAGCCGTAGATAGGGGCGCATCACTGAGAAAATCTGCATCTTTAAAGCGCACTAACACTGATTGCTGATAGGAGCTGTCTCCAAATTATCTCTGCCATTAAAAAAAAATCTTGTGCTACACTCACTCCTGGCTAGTGTACTTGTATTGAAATTAATTCAAATTCAACTCTATTGTCCAAATATGAGCCCTTCAAAAAGACCAAGACAGTGGCAGAAGAATTTCCACTTCTTTTGCACATATTGCAGCTTACTTTTATTAAAAGTGGAGGACAGCTAATTTTCTTTTTATATTCAAAACCAAATCATCATTATTGCCATTTCATTGAACCCATTAACAACAAGAAAAAGGCATAGTAGTGTCACACCCCACATACGAATGCTGAAAGCAGTCACGCTTGAAATTTTCTTCTTAAGATCATTATCTCAAGATAATAACTTAAAGATTTTGTGGAATCTAGTGGTCTTTATTAAGCAGTATGTATAAGGAATGGGATAACATGCAGCATCCCATCACTCTTGGCCAGGATTTTAACCTGTGGCAGCTGCACTGAGGAACTTTACTCTTTGTATATGGGTGGGCTCCTCTACCTGGTAAACTTAACATCATCCTATGTTCACAATTTCTTGGGTTTAGGAACCCTAACTATGATGGATTTACAAAACTGCTGCAATATGACTGAGTCACTGGCATCCTGATGATTTTAATATCATCACTTGGGTTCAGCCTCAAGCAGAAAAAAATTATTTTATCACAATGATGAATAAAATAGAAAAAAAAATCCTTTATTAATTTCCTGAGGGTAAAGGTGATATTGACAGGCCATCTTGATCTTAAGAAAAAATGGGAAATAACCAAACTGATCCAAAAAACCCAATACTGCTCACAATCAGGGCTGAAAATGTGTAAAGCTACTATGCTTACATAGAACTGTTCCTTACACGGATATAGTTTATATTTATATTAGTCTTCTTATGTATTCTTATGTAATAAGGTTTACCTTAAACATCTTGGTACTTTTCATACAGAAAGGAATGCTTAGAAGCAGTAAAAGGGAAAGGTAGTGGTGGTAGTGATAAAGGGGTTGCCAAAGATATCTGGTTCTGGCTTAATTTTGCACATTTTCCACAGTTAATGTGCTTTTTTTACCCTGTGACTCAGAGTCGTTGCTTTTCTTCTGTGCAATCACCCACAACTAGTTAATTAGATTCAAAAATGAATTATTAGGGTTAAAATAAATCTATAATGCAGGTTCATGAATTACAAAATACATGGAAAGACACATATAAAATATATGATTATAGTTTCTGTATCTTATATGACTTGCAATTACTTTCACATCACAATAATACCAACACTACACAGTTCGAGAACATGGACTTTCTGTTTGTAAGCACACACAGATGCAGCACTGGGTCACCTTCATTCTGTATGAATAACAAAAACAGAACAATGGTAGCTTCCACAAGAATTTCTTATTTGCCCCAATAAAGTTGTGTGTGTGTGTGTGTGTGTGTGTGTGTGTGTGTGTGTGTGTGTGTGTGTGTGTGTGTGTGTGTGTGTGTGTGCGCGCGTGTTTGTCAGCAAGTTCCTATAACAAACAGTCATTGTGTTCCCCGTTGTGGTCAAAAACTAAGGATAGATGAGAAGAAGTGCCTTAAGGTGCACTGATAGCTGAGAGAAGCTGTTACCAAAACATCTCCAGTTGCAACAGATTCCCATTGGAAAGTTATTATTTTTTCTTTTTATCTTTAAAACCAAATCAGTGTTATTTCATGTGACACATTTATTACCATTTTCTGTTGAACCCGTTCACAATGAGAAAATGAGTTTAATGTCACACCCCATGTATGGAAGCCAAGAGTGGTCATGCTTGACATTTTTTAAGATTATTATCTCAAAATAATAACTCGCCTATCTTTTTATCTTAAGAAACCAGGTGTTGTTTTCTGAGTTAACTGAATGACTATCATGCTTGACATAATAATCTCACTTTTTTAAAACATAAGAGCCTGCGTGAAGTCTAAGATTCTCTGGCAGAAGACTTTTACTTTTTCTAGAGTCAGTTTGAGACCAAAGCTAAGAACGCATTTCTGCTCAAAGCTCATGAACTCTGTAATTGTCTGCCTGAGGAGGTTAAGTCAGCAGAGCCACTGTCTTTTTAAAAAAAAACATTTATGAAGCATACTTTTAGCAGAAAAACTAAAATCAGGATTTTATCTGACACTTTGTTTTCACGGATTAATTTAATTCTTGCTCTGTAATTCTGTTTCTATTGCTGTAGTATGTTTTCACATAACCTGCCAACAAAGGTGTCAAGTGGGTCAAGAGAGGATAACAGAGCGTCAGAGAGTGTAGAAGTTGGACCCCTGTACAGCATCCTCACAGCTGCCAAAATAGCATCAAATACAATAGCAAACTGCGCAGGGCTTATAGGGTTCTTAAAGTGGAGGAGGAATTCTTGGTAGCTGAGAAGGTTGCCTTCTGAGTTAAAAAGTTGACTTACAAACACAATATTATTCCTAAACCAGTTAGGTAAAAAAAAAAAATAAAGATTTATGTTTGTAGCAGATATCTTTATTGTTCCAGATAAAGTATTTATTTGGAGAAAAGTTATGCTTAAAGATAAGAGACAAGGCCAGAAGGGCTTGTTTGTGGAAATTAGATAAAGCGACAGGAATTTGGTCAATATTTTAGTTACATAGCAGAACAAATTTCAGGCCACCTCTCTTAGAGAAAACATGATGGGGAATGAAATTCCAGACTGAGGTAGGGTTTTTGGAGGAATTTTTTTATCCAATTAGCTTTTAATGTGTTGTTGATAGTAGTAAAGTCAAGAAAATTAAGACCTTTATCATAGTTATTCATCAAGACAGATTTTTTTTATGTAATGGGTTTTATTCTTCCAAACAAAATTGCATAGCAGCTGATCAATGTTTCTACAAGTTCTGTTGTCAACCTCTAATGATGTGGCTGCATAAGTGATTCTGGATATTCCCTCTGCTTCAGAGAGCAATGTTTCTCTTTGAAGCCATAAATTAAGTTTTTTCTTTGTTTTTTCTAGAATTGGGTTGAAATTTCAGCCGCATCTAACATTCTGGTTTTTAGTTACAAATTTTCCTAAATATGTAACAGTTTATTTGACTGGGATATTGCAGATAAACGTTATTTAAGGTTTTAGTCAGTTCTCTGGCGAGCCTATGACGTCAAACGTGTGCGCTGCATTTGACCACGTGGTGACGTTTTTGCAGAGGTAGCAAAACATCCGCATTGACGCTCGCTCGTCTGTCAGCGAGGACGACCAAACTTTTGTTACATTTCTTTTTTATACAAAAGAGTCGAAAGAAAAAAGGCCGCAGAGCTTTTTGCTATCATAGTCACTTTCTGTAGACCATGCCCCATGAACCCGACCCTCCTCCGGCTAAAAGATTCAAGCCGGGGTCTGTTTTTTTCCGCCTCGAGAAGAATAAACCTGGAATGCTGCTGCCTCGAAAGGGAAATGTGACCACTCCGATAGACGTTCAGAGGAAACAGCTTCCGATCTACCAGGCGAAACCTCAGCTGCTGAACCAACTGAGACAGCTTCACAATGCTATTGTAATCGGTAAAGAATCCAAAGCTGTTAGCCATTATTGCTAAACGTTAGTCGATCACTGTTAGTGGGAGTCCACTTCGAAATATAGATTAGTATGTAAATTTAAATTAAATGTAGTTTTTAAACAGATCGAGGGAAGTTTTTTCAATCAGCAATAAGCTGTGTAACGCATTATTTCCCATCTTATGTTTTGTAGATTTGTAATGTTATTTACTTTCATGTGCTTCAGGTGAGACTGGCTCTGGAAAGACCACTCAGATCCCTCAGTATCTATATGAAGCTGGTATCGGCCGTCAGGGTATGATCGCCATCACCCAGCCACGTCGAGTTGCTGCAATCTCACTGGCAGGAAGAGTTGCTGAAGAGAAGAGGACTCAACTTGGCAAGCTGGTATCCTAAACAATTAAAAGAAACTCCTCTTTCAGTGTATCTTAAAGATATTGTGGCATTAATGAAAAGTCTTCCTTTTAGGTTGGCTATACGGTGCGTTTTGAAGATGTCACCTCTTCAGAAACAAAGCTGAAGTTCATGACAGATGGCATGCTCCTACGCGAGGCCATTGGAGACCCCTTACTGCTGCGCTACACTGTGGTGGTACTGGATGAAGCGCATGAGCGCACTGTGCACACCGACGTGCTTTTTGGTGTGGTTAAGACCGCTCAGCGCAGGCGCAGAGAGCTAAATAAGAATCCCCTGAAGGTAGGAGGATGGTGTCAGGGCTCCCGGATTCTCTATTTTGACAGCTTCTGTTCACACATCTGAAAGGCAGCTTCCTCCTTTTGTCTTTTTTGGTACAGGTCATAGTGATGTCTGCCACAATGGATGTAGATCTGTTCTCTGAGTACTTCAACAAGTCACCTGTGTTGTACCTGGAGGGAAGGCAGCACCCCATTCAGATCTACTACACCAAGCAGCCTCAGTCGGACTATCTGCAGGCTGCACTTGTTTCTATCTTCCAAATCCATCAGGTAGTCTTCACCGTCTTTGGGAGAGAACCCTCTTGTGTTACTGGTTGATTGATGAGATAAGACTCCTCTAACAAAAAAGATATTTATGTAAGTTTAAATAAAAGCAAAACAAACAATTGCGCCCTTTTCCTTCAGCATTGCAAAGAACTTGTAAGTTTACAGCTGTGGTACACGTTTATATAAGTGTAATAATCCTTTTTGACATGCTGTCCTCGTTGCTTGTGCACAGGAGGCACCACCTTCCCATGACATCTTAGTTTTCATGACCGGTCAAGAGGAGATTGAGGCTCTGGCTAGGACATGTCGAGACATTGCCAAGCATCTTCCTGATGGCTGCGGCCCCATGGTAGTCATCCCTTTGTATGCATCCCTACCCCCAGCACAGCAGCTCAGGGTCTTCCAGCCAGCTCCAAAGGTAAATTCATCAGGAAACACGAGATCAGCAGTGTGGACTTGCACTGTTATTCTGCAGTGGTCCTCGATGAAGCAGGGTGACTTATTCTTATTTATACATTTGACATTTTTATATTTGTCCCATCCACTGTTTTCCAGGGTTGTAGAAAGGTCATCCTCTCCACCAATATTGCAGAGACATCAGTTACAATCTCTGGGATCAAATACGTCATAGATACAGGGATGGTGAAGGCCAAACGATTCAATCCTGGTGAGATAATTAAGTCTTCACACACACGTTTACATATGAGTAAATCTGCTCAATCCTTACTCTTACTTTTTAACATTTTTACCTTTTGGCCTTTGTTTTAGCTGTTATTTTAGGGTGTGTGTGGTTCAGGTCCTGTTGAAAAAAAACAACAAAAAAACCCAACAAATTAAACAATTTTCATCAGCCTCTACAAGCTTCTCTCTCTGAGTTTGTCCTTTGCATCTTGAGAATTTTATGACTGCGGAACATCTTTATCACATCACAAACTTTTGAACCATGAATTTCTAGATTTTTGACAGTTATCCGACATTATTGGAAAAAGTTTATTTTTATGGTAATTGCATTTCTGATGCCCTCAGGTTCTTCATTTCATTACTGAGAGAAACGAGAAAAGAACAGTATAATTTAACAGAGCAGCGTAATATTGTTCATTCAGGTCGTGAGCCCTGATAATGAAGCATAAGTGAATCTTTAACTTAGGGTATTTATTTTACTTCATTTTGGGGACATGGAGGTTGTTGTTTTTTTGTTTATTAATTAATTAGCAATGAAAATCATGTGAAAATGCAGTCTGGTTCCCCTCCTATAAGAATGTTAGCATTGAAGACTGATGAGATCAGTATTTACATCCCACTAATGCCTTTTCTTTCTGTTCAAGAAAGTATCTTAGTGTTTAAATGTAATTTTCTAACCTTGGCGCAAAATTTCAATTCTTTTTATAACATATAATATTTTACTGTATTTTTTTAAGAGACTCAAGCAACAAAGTGTTAGAAAATGGTTCATTCATTTGTGCCTAACTGTTTGGCTCTCAGACAGCGGCTTGGAGGTGCTGGCAGTGCAGCGGGTATCAAAGGCGCAGGCGTGGCAGCGAGCGGGCCGGGCCGGCAGGGAGGACTCCGGCTTCTGCTACCGTCTCTACACGGAGCCGGAGTTCGACAACCTCATCCCCATGACTGTGCCTGAGATCCAGAGGTAGGACACCAAGTCTCTGAGATATTTGCTGTGTGCTGATCAGCAGCGTCTGTGTTGATATTTCTGGGTCAGAGTGATTAAAAAAGCTTTTCCTGTTCCCTGCGCTTGTGTGTGTGTTTTGCAGATGTAACTTGGCCAGTGTGATGCTGCAGCTCATGGCACTTGGGATTCCAGATGTGATGAATTTTGATTTTATGTCCAAGCCTTCTACAGGTGATATGCCCTTGATCATAAGCCTCTGTGCATTTCTGGTTCATCCAGGACATGTAGCAGTAGCAATGTGTCTTGTTTATTCCAGAGGCTGTCCGTTCTGCTGTGGAGCATTTGGAGCTGCTGGGAGCTGTGGAGAGAAAAGAGAGGCAGGTTCTCCTCACTGCTCTGGGGAAGAAGATGGCCAGCTTCCCTCTTGAGCCCAGATATGCCAAGGTACAATGACCTGCCTGTGCTCTGATCTATTATTTATTTATTTATTTTAATGTTGCCTACAGAAAAATTGCATGGTGCAGAAAAATGTATCTCTACACTTCTGTCTTGTTTGCTTCACCTCACAGACTATCCTGATGTCCCCGGACTACTCCTGCTCCGAGGAGGTCCTGAGCATTGTGTCTCTGCTCACGGTCGACACCGTACTATACAACCCTCCGGCCAAGCGGGAGGAGGTTCTCGCAGCACGCAAGAAGTTCACCTCCAGTGAGGGAGACCACATGACGTTGCTCAACATTTACAGAGCATTCAAGAAAGTCAGCGGTAATAAGGTAGGATTCAAGAAATGTACTTGACTACAGAAAATTAAAAAAATACTGCTGCTTACTTTGTAACGTGTCAAACGTTTGCTTCTGAAGGAGTGGTGTCGAGAGAACTTTGTCAACAGCAGGAACATGGGTCTGGTGAAAGAGGTCCAGGCACAGCTAAGAGAAATCTGCCTCAAGGTATACATCTGTTGTTCTCTGTAACTACAGTGTTGATCTCTTTATTGCATGCATTTAGCTCATTCATCCTTAAAGTAAGAATCTGAGTCTGTGTTAAACTAAGTCATATAAGAAAACTTGTAATTAGCATTTCTAAAACAATTATCAATTAAACAGTTAAAAAAGCCTTGTTGCAAAGTTTGATGAACTGTTTGACCTGACTGAATAACAGAAACTCGTTAAAGGTACAGTGCGTAAGAATTACTGACTTTTAATGGTAAAGACTGTGAATGGACGGTGGCCGTCAGTGGCTAAAATTCTTCCAGAAATAAACATTTTATCCTTTTGTGAGTGGATTCAGTGGCCTCAGGTGCAGCAATGACTGCACTACAGGTAGCTACTTCAACATTGTTTACATGTGTACTGTCTTCTTCTGTGGTCCTTATAAGGCACTACTTATCCTATTCTGTGCTCTAGCAACTATTAAACAATCAATGCTTCAGTTTTAAAGCTCAGAGGGTTCTCACTTCACATACAGACTTGTTTGTCCATTCAGAGACACCATAGTAAAAATGGTAACAGCTGCCATGCATGTGGGCCCTCAGCAAGTACCATAGAAATAAATGCTTTGTTCTAAAAGAATTAAAATATAAGTTATGTTAAGTGATTATATTCCATAATTTGTGCCATGGATTGTTTGCGTACCAACTGTCTGTTAGAATGGATTGCTTGACCACAGCAGGTCATTCAACCTCTTTTAACTAAATGCTTCCCGTTTTTCCAGCTAAATCTGAAGCTGGAGTCCTGTGGAGCAGACACAGGAAATGTTCGCCAATGCCTCGCCCACGGGATGTTTACCAACGCTGCGGAGCTGCAGCCTGATGGCAGCTACTTAGCTCTGGACACCCACCAGCCCGTGGCCATCCACCCCTCGTCTGTGCTTTTCCAGGCCAAGCCGTCCTACGTGATCTTCAATGAGCTGCTGCACACCTCGCGCTGCTACATGAGAGACATCTGTTTGGTGGACCCTGACTGGCTGCTGGATGCAGCGCCGGAGTACTTTGGCCGCAAACTGCACCTCACAAAAAGCTAACAGGACGTCTGCCTCAAATCCAAATGTACTGGGGTTTTTATGCAAGTCATTGCAGAACAATATCTGTATTGTGAACCTCACTGGACTCCTCTACCTCTGAGCTGACATGGATCTGGCATGTGTCATTGTAGTACTGCAGATCTGCATATGAAGGCCTCCATCAAGATGTCAGTGCAGCCTTTAGCCTACATAAAGCTACATGTTTAGCACCTAGTAGGGAGTTTCTTTGTCAGCTGTTGCTTTTCAGTTGCATGTGTTTTAACAGCACATATTTCACAGAAGCATGTCTAATACTGCACTAAAGTCAAAAACATCTACTTGTGATTTTTTTTTTTTTTGTAAGTTGAATTGTTAAGCCTGAACGGTGTTCAGAATGCTGTCGCAGGCCAATTGTGGCTGCTGTTTTCATAGAAATGACTTTTCCCTTTTAAAAAAAAATAGCTTTTTGAAGCTAAAAAAAAGTCTTAAACTTTCTCACCAGATAGTTTGGGGTTGACACAGAATTGTCTTAAAAGGTTTTCTATATATGTTTGTAGATTCATTATCTGTTAAAGCCAAGCTCAAAAATATACATTTGAATATGTTTTCACATCAGTGTGACACATATTTTGCTATGATAAACATTTGACATTCAGCATTTGCCATGTCAGCTTGCGAATGTTGTTTTTCTTCATCAATTGTAAGCCATTTGGTCTAAAAGTCACATGCATGTCAGGAGAATTGGCATGTCTTCTCTCTACAGTGTTGCACAAATCATACTCAGCCCCCACACAGACATGTATGCTGACAACCAGTGAATGCAGTGCATGAGATGATAGTCACTCAGGTCCTCAATAAGCTCTGGAATGTAAGTCACATGTTAAAGAACAGGATGTATGATACTGTAATCCTTTTTTTTAAAACTGGACTCAGGATTGTACAATATACACTGTAACCAGAATAAATTGCATAAACAATGTTTAACTTCAACACCAAATGCATCTAAGGTTCCCTGTGGAGAATTGCCAAACTATGATGTACCTTTGTTTACAGAATCTCTTCCAAAAAGACCTGCACATATTTTACCTGGCTGCATGTAATAAGTAAGATTTAATGCATGTATTTGTTGAGTTATGTATGTTAATATTTTTTGTAGTCTTAAAAACTAAAAATTGTTATAATTTATAATAAAAAGCTGTCTTCCACTCGTCCCAGAACACAAGTCTTCATAAACAATGATTCTGAGTCAAACGGAAATTTCTGACCCAAGAATGATGCTCTCGCTTAGATAGTGGTTAATTCACCCATTCAGGTGTTGGACTGAGGTTGTTTAAACATGTCCAAGCGCTCCATCTTCTGGCAGCCTGACTACATGCCCTACATGATGCAACCGTTTCACAACCCCAGTCTTCCAGAATAATCACAACCACCGTAATTAATTTATTCTATGAAATGATAATGCAGAGGGTCATCTCGGAACATATATTTCTGTATTCGACATCAGCAGACTGTATTAAGATTATTTTAATTTTAAGTCGATTTCCAAGTCCTCTCGGTTCTTGTTGGGAGTTTCTGCATAAACTTTCTGTCTGATGAGTTTAGAGGCTGTTGATTATTATTATTATTATTATTATTATTATTATTATTATTATTATTATTATTATTATTATTTTAGCAAAATAATAATTGAGGCCAAAACGGAAACTGGTTCGATGTATATTTTACTGTAGCCACAAGATGGAACCAGTGGAACCCTTACGAATTATTATGTTAAATAAAATATTTCTTTATTTATTTAGTTTGCGTTCCTTAGAAATTTGGCATACATTACTTGAGAAATTTTCTATTTAAATTTGGTTTTAAAAAGTTTTTTTTTATTATTATTATTTTCACTTTTGAAGTATTGCTTCCGGTGCAAACGTCATAGTTACACTAGGTCAATGTGTCCTTCCACACGTGTTGCTAGAAGCAGTACTGCCGAGGTTGGTCACGGTGTTCTGCGTAAGGTTAAATCAAATTATTCTGTTGTTGCACTGTTTTGTATATTTACCAGTCATGCTAAAGTCGGTAGTGCGCCTATTTGGAACCGCAGTTCGCATTTCTTCAACTACAACACCAGCTACGCGAGCTCTGCCGTTCAGCTGTACGACACTGTGCTCTCCTAGTTCGGTCACAACTCGGCCCTTCACCCGGTCTCTGTGGATGTTCAGTAATAACGGAGCTTCGTCAGGATACAGACCCAAACTGTTCAGCTCAAAAATATTGAGTCCGTCGGTGTCGTGTGGATGTGGAGAGCTGCACACAGACGGTAACGTTAATTAGTTAACCTAGCCAGCTAACTTATATATGCAATTAATAAAACCTAATTTAAATTGTTGTCTGATACGTTATTGATTAAACATGACTTTTTACATATATGAAATATTTATATAACATAATTATATATCGGGGACGTTTGTGTGAAATATAATTGTAGCATCCTTGTACTATGAAGAGTTGGTTCACCTTGATAGATGTGGCCAATAGCAGACACTTGAACGTGGGGAAAAAATGCTACCTGAGAATAGTTTACTTAAAATCACTGGAAGCAGTTAACAGACGCTTTTCACTTGTATGTGATAATATATAACATTCTATAGGGAGAAGGAAAAGGTCAGCCACATTCTGTCTCACAGAAAACAATTATTAGGACGTCTATATAATTCAGTGTAAAGTGTAGTTAATTAGCTTCAAGTACAGACCAACATGGTTTCATTTTCCCCAAGTAAAGCTAGTAATCTAGTCTCTGCATTTAATTATTTTTAAGTAAATCTTAACATTGAATCTACATTCAAAAACTCTGCATTGCTGTTTGTACCGACTGGTACCCTCCTATGATGAAGTCTTATAACTTTTTACTTACTTTCAACAGGTGACAAAGCGTTTGGCGACTTCCTGTCTGATGAAATCAAAGAAGAGAAGAAGATCCAGAAAAACAAAGCTCTTCCCAAAATGTCAGGTGGATGGGAGCTGGGGATGAATGGCACAGAGGCTAAACTCACCAAAAATGTTTCTGGAGAAAAGTAGGGCCCGCCACAAATTTACTTGTTCTTTGTTGACAAAATTGATGCACTAAATGAGCTCACTGTTACTCTTCTCTTTTTCCAGAATTTCTGTCACTTTCAATGTTAATAACAGTATTCCACCAAACTTTGAAGAGGAAGGGGAGCAAGGACAACAGCAGAAATCAGAAGAGGAGGTGTGTTAGAAATCCTTCTTATATAAGTGATCTGTCTACATAAAGGTATGAGCAGTGCGTCAGCCAGAAAAAAATGGACTCATGAAAGCTGATTTCCTTTTAAACTTCCTTTTACAGCCAGAAATTGTGTCAGCACCCAACTTTGTGGTTGAAGTAACTAAACAGGCTGGAAAACATTCCCTTGTGTTTGACTGCCATTTTCCTGAAGATGAGGTAATAAAAATAAAAAAGATCCCAATTGGATGTTTTTAAACCACCTTTTTAAGACAGTTGTTTTGATTAACTAGAGAAGCTGAATTTGCTTGTTGTAGACGAGTCATGGTGAGGGTGAGGAGGAAAGTGACATTTTTGCCATTCGAGAAGTCAGTTTCCAGCCAGAGGGAGATTCAGACTGGAAGGAGACAAGCTACACACTTAACACGGACTCTCTGGACTGGGTAAGAGCTAAGACGGTGAATAAAACATTACAAAAATACAGAACACCTATTAAGGCTTTTTATTTCTGTCCCTAAAACTGCTGCATTTTTTCTTTTTTCAGGCGCTGTATGACCACCTGATGGACTTCCTGGCCGACCGCGGTGTTGACAACACTTTCGCTGATGAACTTATGGAGCTGAGCACCGCTATTGAGCATCAAGAGTACATCAGGTTCCTGGAAGATCTCCAAGGCTTTGTAAAATTTAACTAATGTTAAACATAAACTTAATAGTCACTTTTCTACAGCGCTCAGCCTGGCCAAGGTGGATAATGATTTGATAATAATGTACATTTGGCGCCCCGAAAAGATTGATGATGACTTGTTAGTGTCTGTGAGTCGCCAAGAGTTGGCACATTAAAACTTGGCAACAGGCGTTTCCTCTTTGTTCAAATGTGGCATATTTTTCTGTAACTTAACAAAGATAGTTTAACTTAAATGTATAAAATGAAACTGTGACACTGTGCAGAAACCATTAGACTCAATCCTGGATGTCAGCAGTTGTGAAAGGTCCAACGATTCTCAAGCCAATTAAGAGAGGTCACTTTTCAGTTTAATGTTTGTGACGGCTTTTTTTTTTCTGCAGCTACAAAATCTTTCATGTTATTTCAGGCTGGCAAGGAAATAAAAAGTTCATCTTAACTTGAGCTGGGTTGGCTGGTGAACAGTGTTCATTTGTGTGCTTTGATGATGGGAACTCTGTCCAATTAAACAGTTTGATACAAGAACATAAATTTGGTTATTTTCACACCTAAATAATTCAGACCATGTCTTCATGGGTGCAAGTCCAGTTTTTCAGTGTAACGTTACAAAGAAGTAATTGAGGAAATGCAGCATATTGATATGTATAATGTGCTTTTTTTTTTTTTTTACATATTTGTGATAGTGTCTGCTTATTAAATGAAAACAGAAATGTTGCCACATTCCACTATTTTGCACTAACTTGCTGCTGCAGTAGTTGTGGGAGTAAGGAGCAAGTCTGGTGGGAAGTTAGAAAATGCGGTTTCATATACGAGTTTACCTCTAGATGTCACTAAATCCCACATGCAGCACATTCCACTTAAAGGTGCAGAAACAAGTTCTATACTGTTTTGCAAACGATTGATGAAAGGAATTTAATACGATGTGCAGATGATAAAGGTTAATGAAACAATTATATACTATTAAATGTATTTTTTTCATGAATATCATTTAATGCTTTGCGAAATTAACATACTTAAATGGTAATTTAACAATTAACATAACACCAGAAATAAAAATGGAAAATAAAATTCCTGAAAAGTACTGTAATTTAAAATGGATTAGAGTTTAAAAGTTAAATAAAATTATGACACTACTTAATAGTACACCTCAGACTTCCAATGCTCTCATCTACAAGTCCTATAGGACCTATAAGGATTATAGTAGTCATCTCATCTACAAAAGTACTCTCATGACCCTGTAGTTGTGGGGTCTGATCAGTCAACGTGTAATGGAAACAATCACCTCATCCTGAGCACAAACCAAAAAGATGAATTGGCAAATTACTGTTTACATTCTGGAAGAAGAAGTGAAAGAGTTCTTGGAGTTCATCTGTACAACACACTATTCTGGCAATACAACAAAGAAGCGTCTACAAGAAGGAAAAGAGTAGACTACTGCTTGAGGAAGCTGCTTGCACCAAAATGTAGCATATTTTCTATATACTGTGAACACAGATTATTATTAGTCAAGTTGTATTTCTGAGGATTCATATTATTATGAACAACTACAGTGATCTCAGTCAACTGAAAATGTTAGTAAACCTCAAAAAGTTTTGGAAAAGCCGAAAGAAAAGAAAAAGAATTAAACCTCAAAAAATTATATTTAAAATAAAAGTGAGGTTTTGGCTGTCCTAGGAGAATCTCTTACTAGACTATTAGCATACAGAATTATTACACATATATTTTCTCAACCCACATATTTATTTTCATATGTTAAAGTAAGAAAAACAAAAAATGACAATGTATCTAACAAAAAAAGTGACAAATACAGCTTGCTTTCTTTTAATAACAGTCATAAGTTCTCCATTATTAGAGTCTGTCAGTTTCCTGATCTATCATCTGTTTGTCCAGCAGCAGCCGTGGCCTCCCAGGCACCAGTCAGTGGTTTCCTTTGTAAATCTGTGGTTTAAATCAACTCAAATCAAACTTTATTTATATAGTGCTTTTTGTGCCACAGGCAACACAAAGTGCTTTACAAGATTAAAAACACTTGAACAAAATAAAACAAGTCTTTCCATATATCAGATTAATAAAATAAAAACACACATTTTAATATTTAACACAGTCGCACACTCACACATGTATACACACACACACACCAACCTGCCCCCCCCCCCCCTTTTTTTTTTTCGGTACAAGCATGACTCACTAATTCCTGTCTCCAAACTGAATGTTGGTATTTAGAGTTGTGAAGTTCTTTGACCCATGTGATGGAACATGACAGACGTTTTTGTCTGTGTGTTATGTTGACATTGTGTTTCATGTTCAGTGGTGGTCACGCTTCAGCCTTTCTTACCTTTGCCATGTCTCTGAGCACTGAACACCTTGTACGTCTGGGCCTTCCAGGTAGGTTGTAGCTAATATGACAGCACTGGAGCATAATGGGTTTTTGGTAGCTTCACATTTGATTGCTCTCATATCTTTGGCACTTAATTTGCATCTCCTTTTTTTTCATTGCGTTTCCTGTGACCCTGTTTACTATTTGCATCAAAACGTTTGATGCTTCTGAGATCACGGATTTCATGACTGAATTTCTCATTTCAAAAGTGCTGTAGCCTTCTGAAAGATACAGCACTGTTTAATCTTCTTTTTGGCAAAAGAAGCTGGTTAATAATCATCCACACCTTAATATATAGTGGGGATCTTTTTGCCACATCATTCCTTAGTACACAAATACACATCACATGATATGCTTAAATCATTCCAGTTAATATATATGAAAAATATTCATAAAAATTCAAAATACTCATTTTAATTGTGGATACAGTGTAAGTCTGTTGTGCAATCCGCCATCTTTTAGGGCAGCAGCTTCAGAGACTGAAAGAAACTGAAATAGTTCGGAGAAGGCTGGTTCTGTGCTGTGGATAACTCTGGAGCAGCTGAAGATGAGTGTATAAAGAAGAACACTGCACATGCTGCTGCTTATAATGGACAATTCTTCATATCCTCTAACGAACACAGCGAGGAAACAAGAATGTGTTCAGAGGTTTCTAAGAGGCTATTCCTGCCAGCAGCTATCACCGTCCAAAACAAGACTTTGAGAGTTAATGACTATATATTTCTAAATAAAAACAAAAATATAACATTGTACTTTTCATATTATTTAATTTTAAAAGACTTATTGAAGAGTAGGGTTATTGGTTTGAATCTAAAAAATTATAGGAAAAACTGAGAGCCAATGCAAATGTATTTCTTTGTTGATCTCATTAATGCTATGCACATTAGCTAATTTTATTTGTGCAGTGTGTGTTGATAATAATTTCAATAGCAAACAGTTGTTGTTGTTTTATCTGCCAGTGAGTTTAGTGAAGGATTTTTTCTTCCAACCATATATTCCTCACATTTTATGGGGAGCCTTTTATATTTTTGTGCCTTGTGACAACGATTGACCACCAATTGTTAAAAGTGTTATTACCGATAGCTTCAGTCAGGGGGGTGGGCCGACAGCCATGTAGTGTCATACACCTTAGCTAATTGGAGAAGTAATTTTTACCTCACGCTGTTTGTGTCTGCCCTTTTAAAACAGTATTTCACATTTAAACTGTTTTAATTGTCATTCCCAACAGTCTTTTTTTTAACAGGTGGCTGAATTTAGGGATCTATTAAATCAAATTTGTTTTATTTATACAGCACTTTTCCTGCCAAGGGCACACAAAGTGCTTTACGCGGTAAACACAATTTATGCATATTAAAGTAAAACAAGCCTTCACACACCAAAGTAAGCAACATAGCAATTTAAAGAACACACTCAATATTATATCTCTCACATAGTCACACAGACATCTGCACACATGCACAAACAGAGCAGTAATATGGTGTAATATGTAACATGTGTAATCTATCACAGACTGGTAATGAAAAAAAACCTGTGTGGATTGTGTAGTCTACTGGAGGCAGTAATGATATTGTAATAAAAAATACAGAAATGAAATGGTAAACAGAAATACAACAATTATTTTGTAAGAAAAATACAGTAATGATGTTTTTTACAGCACTAATACTGTAAAGAAAAATATCTGGTACTGTAAAGAATAAATGGAAATACAGTAATGATATTGTAAAAAGGCTAACAGTAATGATGCTTTTTACAGCAATGATGGTGTTAATGGAAGTTCAGTAATGATATTGAAAATTAAAATACAGTAATGATACTTTAAGCACTTTTACACTAAGTTAGTGTAAAGTTTAGAGAAACTTTCTTCCAGTGCTCTGTCCTGTCCTGTCCTCTCTATCCTGTCTAGCCGGTCAAGGCAGATGGTCACCCTCTCTGAGCCTGGTTCTGCTGGAGGTTTTTCCTTCTTAATAAAAGAGGTGTTTTTTTCCATCCACTGCCCCATGCATGCTCAGGGAGGGCTATTAAATTGAATACAAGAATCAGTGCAATCTGTTGGTTTTCCTTGCTAGGCTTTTTTTTTTTTTAAATGAATTGTCTTATATGAACACAGTTATTATCATAAATTGGATTAATGTGGATTTAAAAATTGATCACTCTGTATTGCACAATGGCAATGCCTTCTTTATACGGATTTATTTAATTGTAATGGCTGAGTATCCTTAAGCCTCAGTTTTAAAGTCAGCTGCAGATAAGAAACTATGTGATTTGAGGCATCACTGCATGACAGACTGTTAGAAGAGTAGGATTTCAGAACGATCAGGTTTAGATAAGATTATTATATAATTAAAAGAAGTATTTGGTAGCTTTGGTCTATTAATTATTACCATCTTTAGACTTTTACTTTACTTAAGAACTTTACCACCACAGGAAGTTGACACAGTGGTAGTAAGTCCTGCCATAGTGCGCTCATGTTGTTTTCCAGAGGTGTGTGTAATTGTGCTTACAGATGAGGCTTCTATACAACTGGAGAGCGGCTCTATCTTGAGGTAATATTAGCAAACGGGGGAGGAAAAGTGTGGGGGGGAGTCAACTGAGGAGAAAGTTCAGAAACCATTGCCGAAAAGAGCGCTCCATGGCGGGCAAAGGGAGAGTTTATTCGGCCGGACAGGACCAGCTGCACGAGTTTTCAGAGTCGGACTCTGAACCTGAGGGGGTTCCTGTTCGGCTGGTGGGTACCAGCGGCCCCTCGAACAGCTCATTCCCCGGCGCCCAGGTCATCCACAGTGGACACTTCATGGTGTCGTCGCCCCACAGCGACTCCGCAGCGCGTCGGAGGAAGAGCGGCGGGTCGCTGCGGTACGACTTCGACACGGTGAACATGATGTGGTGCCAGACGTACCGGTACGGCCCGCTCAGCTCCGGGAGCCTGAGCATCGACCCTACTCTGACCCGCCTGTTTGAGTGCATGTCCCTGGCCTACAGGTGGGTTTCACCTCAGCTACCATTTTAGGCCGATACGTTTTCTTATCTGAATGGCCACGTTTTATTACTAGATGTCACTCTTTCACTGCACATGATCACTGCAGAGCAACCAGTCAGTGTATTTTTTTTGCACTTAAAATATTGTTCCAAGTCAATAGCAGCAGAAATATTAAGATACATAAACGTGCCCTGCAATTACTATGCCCCCTCCCCAAAAAAATAAAACCCACAGACAATTGCACATGTTTTAGGAGCTTGAAACAGCTGTAGTGAAGGAACTCAGTAAGTTGATGTTTTCAAACTAAAATCTGATAGCTAACACTGTTGTTGTGGATGTGTTATCAGCCTCTTACACAACAGCCTGAAAAATCTTCACTGGAAGCTGGACTTTGATTCTAGTTGGCAGGAAAAGAAAGATTACAGTGTAACTGAGGGAAAGGAGAGACTGTCCTGAAATGATGCCCCAGGGGGTTTGTCATATATGTACTATAAAATGTTTATTTTAATTAATTTTTTTATATGTTGTGTCTATGAGAATATGTGACATGCAGCCATGTAAAACTCCATTTTAAGCATGTTGAAGATGATTCACCTGGCTTCCTAGCAACTCCCCAAGCACCTCACATTAGGATATGTCTTCCCAGCACTCAGCAGGCATGGGGATGTTAGAGAAAAAGTGCAAACAGGTTGGTTGTGCACCGAGGAAGAATCTAATGGGGTGCTATTAGTCAAAATCAGGACATGTTTTTAACAAGGGGTGAGGCTGTTTTCCCCCGTTATTTTTCTAAAGTGTAATTTCTGCAAGGCTGCCCATCTTTTTTCTCTTTTTAGATTTTTCCCAAACATGTTTTTTCAGCTGTTTTTCTCCCCTTTTTTCTAGTGGTAAGATAGTATCTCCCAAATGGAAGTCTTTCAAGGGTCTGCGGTTGCTTTGGAGGGATAAGATCCGTCTGAACAATGCAATCTGGAGAGCTTGGTTCATTCAGTGTGAGTTCACCACTCTTCACCTCCACTTCCAACCACTGCTATTTTTGTGTTTTGTAAGTCCTGCTTCAGCAATTATAAATCCTCTTAAAGCTCATCTTTGTACCTTCAAACTGCAAACTTCCAAGTTTTTTCTTGGAAAAACATATTCAAACTATTCAAAATGGTTTAGGATATGACTCTACCTTTTCTCCTTATTCATTGAACAGTATTCTAAGAATATGCTAATCTAGCTTTGCTGACATATCCAACCTCCAACAGCTGACACCAGCTTTTTTCTACTAAGCAATGTTCAGTTCTAATAATGATGTTATTTAGACATGCATATTTATATATTCATTGTTATAAGACTGTAAAAGCCTAATTCAAACTATAGCGCAATCATTAAGATAGTGAAGGAATTATAGCTACTGTACATGGTGTCCAAATTTCAAAATGGTAATGTTTTTGTCAGGCTTTCGACAATTCGGGTGCTCATAGCTCCAGAAGACTCGCTAACATGGTGCTCTACATTAGAGCAATGTGTTCACCAGACCACAAATGGACTGGAAGCTGATTTGCCACAGAAGCCACCAGTTTCAGGAGAGTTCTCACTTGGCTTTGCTTCTGCTGTGTGCCAAAAGTTCAGTTTTTTAGCTCCCAGGTTAGCTTTGTTCCTGACCTTATCTTTCCCAGTCCTCCTGGAGCTAAAACGTTTTCCACCACTGTAGAACAGCCTCGTTCCTAATTCTAGTTCCTCTTGGATAAGTTGCTGGCCTGTTCATCTATCCATTTAATAAACCTGCTTTATCCTATTTACATTTAGTCCATATAGAATCCCAAGTTGACATCCTTTCTTTTTGGACAGTTGGAGGAAGGAATTTTATGCAAAGGGAGAACACAAAAGTCCAGACCAAAAGTTCCATCATTATGTGCAAAGTCCAGACAAAAAGTCTCCACCCAAGACTGAACCAGCAACCTTCTTGTTGTGAGCATCTAACCATCAAGCAGCCTGTCACAGGTCACCATCTGGGCTGTCTTCACCTTCATTTTAGCAGAAATTAATAAAAGGCTCTGTTCTGTTAACATCTGTCTGCTCCTGTGGCTTTGTGACCTAAATCAGACCCACTAGTGGAAGGAGTTGCTTTATCCTATCTCTGAATCTGTTTGGACTCTTTCTCCAAACATCTACTTCACCTTCTCTGTCTGGATCTCTGCCCTCTTTAATGGGTAGCTTAACATCATTTTAACTGTTTATGTTTCTGGAATAAAGAATAAAGTAAATCATTTAGACTCAACTCCTCAGCAGATGTCTCTGTCTTCTATGTCCCTGTCCTGTGTCCGTCTGGATACAGGTGAGAGAAGTGATGCAGTGATCATTATTAAGGGTACAAACAGATCTTGCTAACTAACAATAACAGAACTAAACATCATACTAAGATTTTAACTTAACAGAGCTAGCAAGGGTTTTATTTGTAAATAGGGAGTGCCTACTTTATAAATAACAACCAGGTTTTTGCTGTTAACCAGCTAGAGTTAGTGACTACTACTTACTTTCAATTTAGATCACGGACTCATGGTGTGACATGAAGGTGCAGCAGTTGAGTAAAAGGTGGGAATAAAAACCTGGAGTGGTGATTGACGAGATTTAAAATGGGAAACTTCACTGCGCTGCGTTCCAGACATGGCTGAACACAGCTCAAACCATCACTAAAGCAAATAATGACGTAATAAATTCATGATTTTTTTAAGGTAGCTTTAAAAAAATTTAGGGTGCCTGAAGACCCCTTTATAAGGTCTCACTATGCCCATGGTGGACATGTTAATAACTTTGCTTTTAATGGAGTGGAACTTGAATCAAATAAATAAATAAAAGGAGACCAGCACAGTGAAAATAAAGGAGCACATAAAGAATCTTCTGTTAGTAGCAGCAGCTATTAATCTGCTGATTTTGGTCCTCTGAATTTTCTCTGCTCAGATGTGGAGAAAAGGAAGAACCTAGTATGTGGGTTTGTCACCCCACTGGAAGGTTCAGAGACAGAAGCTCATCGAAAGCCTGAAGTGAGTGATTTAATAAAGTGCTGAACTGACTGAATGATTTTTATTTATTTATTTTTTCTGCAAGAAGACTTAAACTTAGATTTTCCTTCTTTGTCAACAGGCGATCATACTGGAGGGCAGCTACTGGAAGAGAAGAATTGAAGTGGTGATCAAGGAGTATCACAAGTGGAGGATTTATTATAAGAAAAGGGTGAGAACTCAACTTTTACACAGAACATATTCAACATGTGAACATAAAGAAGCTCACAGTGAAGGTTAAACAGGACAGTTTTGAGTAGTAAAATCAAAGCTGATCCACCAAAAACAGCGGGAGCATTAGGAGTTGAACCAACACTTTGTTTTATGAGAACAAATAAAGAACATGTCAGGTTTGGTAACATGAAAACATCTAAACATCCTTCGAAGACATCAGTGATGAATGGTCCAGGATTCTTTCTGTGGTTAAGAGAAATCCCAACACGCAGCCAGATGAACACCCGTCCAGAAGGTAAATGTATCATTATCCATGTTACCATAATTAAGACAGGAGAGACAGAGTTCACCACAAGGTGCAAAATCTCTATAGCCATCATTGCCCTGCAGTGGCATATGGGAAACCACACTGTACATCTCATGACAGCTGTGTTTTGCTTATGGCATCTCATCACACGTGTGCAACTGGATATTAACACACTAGCTGTTTTGAACTGCACCATGGTTGATTCAGCAAAGAAATTCAAAGACATTATTGCAAGAAGCAAGGAGCAGAAAGAGAAAGTGACCAAGCAAGAGATATGAAAAAAGTTAAAATCGGACTGACTTTTACTGGCTGGAAAGAGCTCAGAGAAGAGACAGGATACAAGATGGATGCCAAATTAGCCTTTGTTAGGAGGCTCCAAAGTGCGAAAATCTGCAAAAGTTTAGTAGTGTTGCTTTAAGAGCCACAGCAGTTCTGGAACACCATTCTTTGGGCAGATGAAACTATAATAAAGCTGAACCAGAATAACAAGAAAAAAGTGGTATGGAGAAGGCTCATACCACACTGTGATGCAGTTTGTCAGCAGGCTCTCGATCGATGAGCGGTAGAAAGTCACCAGCAGGTTGGAATTTAGCTTGTACTTCCTAAGGACTTCCTAAGTCCTAAGGAAGTCCTTAGCTACCGCTCATCGATCGAGAGCCTGCTGACATACTGCATCACAGTGTGGTATGGCAGCTGCTCTGTAGCAGACAAGGGGATGATACAGAGAGTGATAAAGACAGCACAAAAGATCATCGGCTGCTCTCTCCCTTCCATAACGGACATTTACACCTCCC
>JBAMHW010000017.1:2875447-2890303 GCA_037177495.1 Rhadinocentrus ornatus
ACAATAAAGGCATTCTATTCTATTCTATTCTATTCTATTCTATTCTATTCTATTCTATTCTATTCTATTCTATTCATGATTTCAAAGCTCCAAACATCATCTGTAATATGGAACATATGGAAGTGAAAAGTCCCCTTTTTTCAGCCTGTTTTAACTGAATCCCACATTAAACAGTAGTAAATAGTAATGTCCAGCAAGATTCATAGTTTGGTTTGGACCAATTATTGATGAGCCCCTGATGAGATCAGAACTACACATTAAAGAGATGTATACCTTCATTAATTATATTTGATGAATGTAGACTCTTTGCTTTTGGACCAGACTTCACAATTTCTTATTTTCTTTTGCAGCTTCAGAAAAAGAAGGATGATATTCTATCAATGCTACAAGAGGTATGTGAAAAGACAAGTCCTCCCCTGAGTGTAACGTTTAATTGTTTGTCTTTTTGTAAGTTTTGGAAATGCCAACAGGTAGACTAACACTGATTTTGACCTTTGAACGCTGAAGTTAGCCGACTGACCCACCTCACACCATGTGGGTTGGTGACCTGCAAACATTTTTTATGTCTAAATGCAGTTTGAGTCAGCATATAAACATCAGAGTCCTCCAAGTGGCTATTTTTGGCCTGTGGATTGCGCCTCCTTTGCTTAACTAAATGGGAAAAGAGAAGAAAAAAAAAAAAACTCAATTCGTGCGTCACAGCCTGGCATTTAGAGACAGTTGACACACATTGACTCCCAGCAGTGACAATACTTGCAGCACTTCCTCTGGTGTTTATCTTTGTTCAAATAAAATGGTTGCAAAATTTAATATAATTTAATCAAATCTGACCTACTTTCAGTAGTGCTTTGTAAGAGCTGAGCTGCAGAGGGGGAGCCAGTTTGACAGTGACCACATGGGAGGCAGAAACAAAAGATTTAGACGGAGGGAGGAGAGGTAGCAGGGAGGGTGAGGGACCTCATTAATGACAGCATTCACCTGAGAATAGTGGGCAGCAACACAAGCAAGCCTGTGGTAAAGGAAGCTGAGGTGGCAACCCACTAATAAAGCTTTGTGTGGTACTTGAAAGGGTTCATATCAGCAGCTGACAGGTCAAAGATCAATTAACTAGATTTTTATGTTCTCACAGTGTTATTGTTTGCACTCACCAGGCAACATATTTCACCAAACACTGAACATAAATCAAGTTTTTTTCTTTTTTTTCTCAAAAGTTTGGAATTTGTGTACAATGTTTATAAAGGTAATATTCTTCAGGTCAATACAACTAATAACAGGTCAGTAACAGGATTTGCAGTCTGTAAAAACCAGCATGGGTGCATAATTCAACTAATTTAAAATTGTGATTGTCTGCATAAGATTGCAAATAACATGAGAATTTAATTATTTACATTACATAATGTCATTGAAGATTTTGACTTGTTTCAGTAATGAATGGCCATTGATCTAAAGCTGAGGCAGAGCTCCTTAAAAACAGTTTTGCAGTGGAAATCACTGCATCACTGCAAAATAACACACTGCTCTGACAAATAAACCTCTACAGTACAAGAGAAAAATAAATATATCACAAACCCTGCCACCATCTCTGGGGCTTGCTCGGAAGAATTGTCATCCTGGCTGCAGTTAACATGTTATGTGCACACAGCTCAGTGTATCTGATGGTATGATGCTGCATTAATGCAAATGACATGAGCAACTTGTATATCTGTAAGTCCACCATTAATTCTGAGCAATGTACTCAGATTTTGGAGCAACATGCAGCAGCTGCCATACAGCCAATGTCTTTTTCAGAGAAAGCATTGTTTGTTTCACACCACAATGCTAAACAACATACTAATATAGAGGTCATGACCTACCTACAGTCCAGACTTGTGACTTATTGAATTATTTCTTGATTTGTTTACATGACATTGTTGTGTTAGTTTGACCAGATCCATGCTTTAAGAATGCTTGGAAACATGTCAGCTGATCTGATTGCTGCGATTAAAAAGGAGTTTTAGTCTTTTCCCCTGTTTCTGTGGGTTATGTTCTTTTTGCGCATGCTTGAACCATGTGGAGGTTACGCGACGTTTCGTTGAAGACTGGAAAAATGGCGGCAGCAAAACAAAAGTAGATTATGGCAGATACAATGTTTTTGTTACAAATTGAGCAAGTTGAGGATTACTGAGCATTTTGACGCCATTACGGGACGTCCCCCAACAGTGTAAGCCCATAGCAGCATAAAAAAGGATGACTAAGAGAGTCACCCAAGCCAGCCCTAATAATAATTTAATAATAAATATTTAATAATAATTTGATGAATAACTCAATTACCCTTCTGTGCATGTATGCTGGGACAAAGATGGTTATGCAATTGTTAATGTAACCATGCTAAGTAATAAAAGTTGGGAAATAAGAAGAGACAAAGAGTTCTTTGACCACCGAACAGCTGAGTGTCATCTCATCAGTGCCCTGAGAGGATCTTGTTGTGATTTGGTGCGACACAAATAAAGTTTAATTGAATAAAGCAGAAATTTTGTATATAATAAGAATGAAAATATATCTCACTCTCACTTTATTTTCTGAGAGTGAAGAGTCAATGCCAACATTTACACAAAGGTCGGCATTGACTCTGTTCTGACCATATAGGAACATGCTAGAAAATAAATAAATAACATAAAATAAAAACATCAGCAGTTTAGAAAACCGTTTTGTATCACACACTCAACTTACAGCCTGAGTCAGTCTGAGTGCAAAATACAGCCAAGCTAACAGAATCAAATTTCTGATAAGGACAGCATCATACCCCATACGGTGTCTGTAATTTGACATAAATGGAGTGTTACTGTTGACTTTTAACCAGACAAATAATGTAACTCAGGTGATGCAACCACTTTGTTTGAGTGTGAAATACTACAAGAACCACTGGAAGGGTTGCCATAAATCTTTGTACAGACACGAGTTGTCCCAGAGTAGAAATCTGTCTGATCCCTTGAAGTTTATTGAAGTGCCAACATGATGTTGACATATACGGTTCACCATGAAAGATCTTGCATGGACTGTTGTGAATTTTTTCCAAGATAGTCACGTTTTCAAAAAGACAGGATGAATTAGCAGCTGTGATTTGTAACTTAAAGTAGCTTGACAAAGTGCTTGTTGTACACACGTTACGTTAAGTTGTGATGTACCACCTGCAGAAAAAAATTTAATTTTATCACATTTGAAAGTGAGAAATTTGAAGGTTCACAAGTGTTTGTGATTTTTTTCTCCCCCTCATATTAGTGAGAGCAGTTTGGCCTGGCTGAGGCTTCAGGTCTTCTTGTTTGCATGCACGTGTGAGAGACTCCCAGAATTAGGTCAGGGACAAAAGGCTGCCACTCTTATTGAAATTGTGAGACATGAAAATAAAGCCACATAATGAAAACCTGTGAGTGGCTTGTGTTTTTTAACAATATGTCAAAACCACTTTTTCCTAATGTGCCACACACACGCACGCATGCAAATACAGTAGACTTCTAAGGAGGGGATGTCGTCTGCTCAGACGTAATCAAAACAGTTTCCGGCTCAATCTGTGCTTCCCTATAAGAGTGGCTTCAGATCTAGAGTGGAGGATAAAGACGGCAAAGAATATTGGGGTGTAACAAAGCATCTTTTACAGAGGGAAAAGACTGGGTGAGAAGCTTTATTTTACTTGGTTTCGGTTAGTTTTGGGGAAAATGGCATAAATTGTTTTTAGCTGGCTAGATCTGATACATTATTTTCTTTTTATAATGTTCAAATGGCTGTTAAACATTTTTCTTTAACATTGGTATTTTATTCTTTTGAGTTTTATTTGTAAGCATAACCTGATCCAGTAATTTTGCAAAGGACTAACAAGTTAGAGTTCATTATTTCTCTTGATGTGATGCAGACGTGTTACTACTGTTTCTATAGAGCAGCATAATCCACATGTACAAATAGGGATAATCAAATTCCATCAATGCATCCTTTTGCTCAGCTCTGTTTGTAGAGAGCCCTCTGATGGCTGAATAAGGCACTGACTATGTATGTCTCTTCATGAATCCTACAAGTGTTATAGGAGTGTTGTAAGTCTTGGCTGATGTGTTCCAGGGTCAGATCTGCCAGGCCAAGCTGGAGAAACGGGCCAATCAGATCTACCAGGAGCCTGAGGCTGCCCCAGTGGAGGTCCACATGTTTGATCTGGATTGCCTTCTGTCCGACATCTCTGACACACTGTTCACTATGACACAGAAACCTTGTCCCTGGGCCAGTGACAGACACAACAGTGGGTAGTCCAAACTCAAAAAGTTTTAGGATGATATTTAGCTGTAATTTTTGGCTCAAATGACACAAAGTTTTTACAAACAAGAATAACTGAAAAACATTGACAGCTGTTTCTTAGTTTGTACCTTACTATGGATAAAGTTTCCCATGCACATAATATCTTTTGCCAAGGATTCAGTAGCTAATATGATTTTGTCATTGAATGGTCATTTTCCCTCTAACTTTAAACATGATCATTGGTTATGTAGTTGTGACAGTTTAACCGATAGATTGACATCACTTTGTTGCTTAGTACTAAATAAGAATAGTAATAACACTCCCACATCTGTCTTTTAACTGCTTAGCTTAGCATATAAACTGTAAGCCAGCTAGCTAAATCTGTCTGATTTCAACATGTCTATTAGCAACTCTTAAGTTCAGTAAAAATCCCTGGGGACTGTAGCTTTTATGAGTTTTTGCTGGTTGATGTTGCTTTCAGGCCAACTGTTTCCCCCAATTTTCCATTTTTTTAAAAACTTAGCTAAGCTAAGTCAATAGCTTTCAGCTGTTGTGTAATATTGACAGATGTGAGACAGATGTGTTATTCTAGAGAAATTCCTAAAGTTGAACAATAATAATTTGTTGAAACATCTAGCTTTGACACCATAGGAAAATAAAGTAAATGTCTGCAAGTTTATTTGAAATAAGTTTGTTGCAGTCAGCATTGCTAAGTGAAAAACAATTTAACAGATTACAAAAATTAACGATTGCTTCTGCGATTAACTGAACTAAGTCATGTGATCAAGTAACATCAGTGCACCGTCCCAATTAAAATACTGTAAAACTTCTGGCAAGTCAACATCTTATTCAAATATAAATTACAAACTGTTGAATTTTTCTATGTTTTCTTTCTCATCAGCATACACCAGCAATGCTGATATTATTCAACCTGGTCTGACTCCTCTGCAGCCCAACCTGGATGATTTCATGGATATACCAGGTAGCCTCTACCCATTCATCCATCTTTGTAATTGGATCCTCACATGTTATGAATATTAGCAGATATCCATCCATACGTGTGTCTGACAGTTGAGTACTCAGTGTGTTGCATCTTTCTTGAAAGACTTGAACACAGACTTTTTTTAGCTGGAGAATGACAATCTGGGATGGACCACAGCTCTATGCAATTATTTATACTTTCTTTTTTAACATTAGAAGAATCACTCCCTGCTGGTATTAGAGTGAATGCTCGTTTAATAACTTGCTTATGCTTCATTTTTTAAAACCTGTTGACTATCTTTTATAAATGGACTGTGACTCCAAACAAGGTGTTTCAGGGAGTTCAAAAGCAGTGTTTTCAGTTTCTGTTTACATAGATCTTTGGCTTTGTGATTTCACAGAGTTAAAAGCTAAACTGATAAATCATTAATACTGTCTTTCCTCAGTTGTGTTTGTGTATGTATTTTCTAGTCAAAATAAAACAAGACTTTAGTTCTTCCACCAGAGAGCACTGTCTTACTTTCCTCTATGGGCATCCTGGACCAAAGAAAAGAAAGGAAAAAAAAGAAAAAGAAATTGAAGTTGAAACTTAAATAACCTGTATCAGGATAAGGTTTTGATTTGAACATACATTACAGTTGATATATATATATATATATATATATATATAAATATATATGTGTGTGTGTGTGTATATATATGTATGTATAGCTAGAGTTTATATAGCTATTTAGTTGTTGTAGCAACACTAGGCTGGATGCCAGGCAAACCTGTCAAACAAAACACACCATTGATCGTCTTGTGTTCTTATGACTTGTCACTCTCCCATGCCCAGGTTTAAACAACGGTGTCCAATAAAAAACTTACACAAAGAAATACCATCCCAAAGCTGATATATCACAAATCCCACGGCCACTTCTAGTAAAACTCATAGAGCCTATTTTGGTCACCACATGGCGCTCACATCTCACCTGCAGTTTGCATCGATGTATTGGTGATTGATCTGGCTTGATCGGATTACACACAGGATGCACGCAAACAAGACACTATAAACCGAATTCTTATACTTAGCTGAAAGCTCAACAAATTAAGGATAATTGCCTCTACACAGCTCTTCTCTCTTATGTAAAACCACCGTGATTGACTCATAACCGCTTTGACAGTTCAACTTGTCACAACCAGATCCACGTGACTCAGGCTCCGCAATAAAACATTATTATCTTCACGTCATTTCCAAACGTGGTGATAGCATTAGTGTAATGTGACGGGGTAGGTGGACCAGCACACAGCTCTGTGGTGCTCCTCGGGATCAGGGCACATGTTGTGTTGTATAACTAGCACTGGCAACTCAAAGAGAAATGATGTCATCATAAGTTTACCTGTTGTTCCTGTTTGTATACTGACCTGATGGGGATCCAATTAACTGGAAAGCCAGCTTTCATTACTCCAGTCTGCCTAATTTTATTTGCACATTTAACTTTTGTGTGACCTATAACAAGTTACTTTCCCTCCTGTGGGATCAATAAAGTTGTTTTTTTTTCATCTTATTTAGCAGCACTCTCGTGAAACATTTCGTGACGTTTAATGCCACTGGCCTGTATGACAGAGGTATTTAGACAGCCCTGGAACACATATTAGTAGAATATACTAGAAAATGCTCCCAGCTAACTCTGGAACAGCCTCAGAGATCCCTCCTGGCACTCATCTGGGCCCCCTTCTGCATGTGGATCATGTGGAGGCTGCGTCTCGCATCAGCAGGGATGATGGCAAAAAAAAAAGCTTGAACATTTTAGGCTTCCTTAATGGACACCGCTATAATTGATGTGAAATTTTAGCACAATATTATTGCACAAAACACATGACACCTTTTCCCACAATAACGTCCTGTTGAATTCAGGACTTTTTTCCTATTTCACTTTCTTTTATTAAATTACTTACAAGCAAAAATGTCCTTAGGCAGAGCCAGATTTGTGGTTATGGTACAGCAATATATAAAAATGATGGTTAAAACAAAACTCCATGTGACTACAATATAGTCCTGACACATGTATTATATATATACGACTACATATATTACTTTACCCTGTGCTGGAGCGCCCAGCTAATTATTTGTGCTGCAGACTGGAGAGAAGGCTTCATTTCTTACATAGACTCCGGCTGTTTGGGGTCCAACCTGAGATCATACTTATTTTCTATAATGTTGTTCTTGGTACATCATCAGATATGGTACGGCGGCATGGTTTAACACATCAACAGTTCTGTCTTAATCTAGAGTTATAGATATAGATGAAAGTAATTGGGTTAAATATTCAGCAACCACAGCACCAATAATTTAGAGAAGACATAATCTTGACACTCGCTTGATATCTGATCTTGATCCATCCGGCAGATTTTCCAGCTGTCACCAGCAAACCTGAACTAATAATGAAAATAATATAAAATAAATGCAAACAAAGGGCTTTCTAATTTAATCAGGCAGCCGTTTTGCATCAACATCCTGTTTGAGTCCTCTCATGAAAAGTGTGGGTGTCGAAACAGCCACATTCCCCGCGGGTGTGGTCCAAGGAGACTGCAGCTCCTGGCCAACAGACGCATGTCGGCTCGCACAGCCGCCTTATGAACGCTGTGCGACTCATGCCGGGACAAAACGCTCACGGCGTACATGTTCTTCTTTAAGTAGCACGGGTTATATAGGCTATATATACTTTAATAATACAGTGCTGAATTTCTGTCTGTATCTGAGTCTGTCTTCTGGCAGTCCATTTGCATTTTGCTGCAGATGTGAGCACACAAGCAGAGTTTAACAAACACAACAGGCTTATTGGAACAACGCATCCAATCCTACAGCAAAGGAAACCGGTGATGAACTGCTGCTGTCTGCTCTTAGTCTTTACTGATTGGATGATCACGGTTCAAATTCAGTGGCAGGTCAAATAGGGGGCTGGGCTTGTAACAAAACGCGTGGTAAAGTGCCATAAAACGGCACTTTTTGTGGCGTTTAATGAAGCTTTAAAAAATGGCGTAATTTACGCCATTTATTACAAACGCACCAATAGAGTGGCGGATTATGGTCCTTTTGGCTTGCCATACATTATACCAGTTAACGCGCGCCATTTGTTCTCATATAAATGACGTTTCATAAAGAAACAACAGGAGTCTGCTGGGGGAGAGCTGCTATATAAAGCTTGCTATGCCGACAGCAGGTGCTCATGCTGCTCACACACACGTGTGTGTGCGAGGCCAGGCTGACCAGACTTATATGGAGTCCAGGGGCTCTGTGAGACCCTCTTGGTTAGTCTCTATTTTAGGCTGCTGACATTGATAGCAGAAGCTTCTGTTTATCATTCCACTCACCATGCCACTGGCCACTGGGTGCCTCCCAAACACACACACACACACACTCCACCAAACATTAAATATACCAACAGAAAATAGAGGGGAGCAATTTTCCCATTTTATATATACCCCCACCACAGGATGTGTGTGCGCTGCAAGCTGGAAATTCACTTTATCAGTAGAAAATCTGATAAAAGTCTTTATTCAATCACAAGTTTAAACCAATTTTCAGCATAAAGCAACAATTTAAATGATTTAGTTCTAAAAGACGAAGAAGTTTAAACTATGAAAGTCATCAGATGAGTTTACGCGCCTGTTTGTCATTTAGTTCACACAGCAGAGGGGTTAGTGTTAATGTTAGTTGAGTCATTCCATGAAGACAATGTCACTTATCGTCATTACTACTGCTCCCATGATGCTTTGCGCTCACCGCGGTGGCTGCCTTTTCTCCATGTTCAGCTCTCATTGCAGACGCAACTCTCACTTTCCTCTTATTTTGCCCAAAATGTTCACAGCGCTCTCTTCCTCAAACCAGCTCCATCTGTCACGCGCCGAGAGCGACGAGGCAGCTGCGCGCGCGCTCACCTGTCAGCAGACGTGCGCATGACCGCGCGCGTTGGCCAACGTGAACTGTGACGCACACATCTGTTTTTTCTTATTGTGGATAATCACGAGCCCTGACTCGGACTATTTATACTATTTATACTAGTTATTTATACTAGCTATACTAGTTATTTATACTAGCTATACTAGTTATCTATACTATTTATACTAGTTATTTATACTAGCTATACTAGTTATTTATACTAGCTATACTAGTTATCTATACTATTTATACTAGTTATTTATACTAGCTATACTAGTTATTCACTAATATCAGAATTGTGAGAATCATTTGTGAGGAGCTTTAACTTTTTTTCTTACATTTTTATTTGTGATTTTTCATTATTCTTCAAACATCCTGATAAAAATCTGGATTATTTCAGTAATTTCTCATCATTTTTTATTTCTTTATTTATTTTAAACTGTCTTTGCTGTTTATCTCATTGGTGTTTGTAATAATGTGAACAACATCAAACACACCTCATTTTTCCTCTTTGCATCCAGGTGATTGACCAACGTTGATGGATGCTATTAATAAGAAGGTAAAGAAAATGAACCATTTTGACTAAATTCTACAGGTGTAGATAAAAAATGATTGAGTTGAACTGACGTGCACCATCATGTTCGTCTTGTTTCAAAGCAGCAAACATCTGGAGAATACATCAATCATGCTGCAGTAACAAGCATTTTAAGCAGAATAGAACGCTCCTAGAAACAGGAAACTATTTACTTTACTAAACAGAACCTGTGGCAGATCTTTTCGTAGCTTTTGCCACTGGTGCGAAAACCTAAAATTTACTTCTGCAATGAATAAAATCCCAAATGATAAATTACATACATTTCTAAAATGAGTCTGAATGAAATTTGAATTTGAAAATTGAATTTGTGACTGAAAATGAGCTTGTGATCATTTATTTTCCCGTGACTTCCTAATCGCTACAGGACCAACTTTATCTGTGTTTGTGTATTTAATCTAGTGATTTTCATTTAATTCAAACACAAAAATCTGAGTTTCGGCACATTTTTTGTGCCCCTCATCATTCTTCTTTTCTGTCAGGAATTTCCTGATGTCTGTTTGGGGGAACATGAGACCTATATGTTCTCCATCCTCTGAAGTCGTAAACTGGCACTGAGCAAGCCTCCAGGGAGTTTTCTCTTCGGCCGCTATCATTCGTATCATCTTACTGTGGAGACATCAATAATGGTCTGCAGAGCTCCGTCCACCGTTCATCCTTCACTCAGTTCTCCTACTGTTGAACCAAATTCCTGAACAGTGGAAAACTGGACATTTAAACAAGCAAACAGCATCTGTAGTCTGGACAGCTGATTTTACCTTGATGTCTCCCATCTGGCTCATCCTGCTGCTCGCAGGTAAGTAAATTCTTTTATTTTCAGGCTCAAAGGTCACTTCTTTCATCTGGGGATTTAAAGACGGTCTTTATGGGAACATTTCGTATTATCTGCAGAAACGAACAGCTTTGTGATCACAGAGCAGCAAAGTTTCCAGATGTTTTTACCAGATTTCTGGCTGTAAGTCTGGAAGCACCAAACATAGAAAACCTCTCTATGAATCATTTAAGCAAATAAATGCACAATTCTGTACAAAACTAGAGCTGTAAGAAATACTCACACAGTTATTACAGTGACAAAAATAGCACATTAAATATCTTTAAAATACACGATGAATACAAAATGCACCCTAATGGAAAACACCTTAAACCGTCTCATTAATACTTTTACCTCAGCCATCTTTAAACCTTTCAGCGGAGTTTGGTAGCCTGTTGGCACGCCTGCCCTGGATCCACCCTCCCCTTCTCCTAACTGGGTAGTCAGCAGGTGAACGTGCACAATGTGTCACATCTTCTGCTCTCACCCCCCAAACCAACCAAGAAGCACAAGACTCTGTCGTTTGTTCATTAGTTGGTCTTTATCTCAGTGGCATGAACCATGTAAGTTAATAAATGTGAAAGAATCTGACCGCTGGTTCGCCTGTCGTTAACTTGTAGCTCATCTGGCTGAATGTGTGCCATCAAAGCACAAACGCTCCACTCTGAACCAGCTGACCAGGACCCTCCTGAGGAACTACGACCGCGGAGTCCGACCCGTTAACAACTGGACCAGTTCTACCACGGTCTACATAGACCTCATCCTGCAGTCTGTGCTTGATGTGGTACGTCAGCTTTCTGTGTTTTGCCTGCGCTGCTGCCCAGATTCTTCCTACGGATTCTAACTGTAAAGACTTGTATTTGGTGTCATTGTGCACGTTTTGTTTGCTTTATTCACAGCAGCAAATCATCTCATTTTACAGAGAAAATAAGCTTCAGTCCAGATCATTGTGGTCCGATTCAGTTCAGTACACTACGGTTTGTTAAAAACATGACGTCAATTCTGGTTGATTTAATCAGATCCATGTTCATCTATAACATCATTTACCTTTCTAAACCAGAAGAGATAGCTAATTGTTTGAGCAAACGTTTTAAAAATACCAAAAAAAAATCAGACAAGTCATGGAGTTGTGACAAGAGAAAAATATTTCCTAGGAATTGATGAGTATAATGAGTGTGTGTTACATTTAAAACTGGAACAGAGGAAAGCGTGAAACAAATACTGCAAGCAGCAAGGGTAAACCCTGTGGAATAGACAATGTTGAGGTTAAACTTTAAAGATGGCGGCAGATTGTCTTGCTTTCCCCATTTCTCATAACATTAATTTAAGTTTTTCCTTCGCTATGGAAAACTCTGATTAAAAATAATTAGCAGTTCAAGTGGCAATAGCAGACCAATAAGCTGGTTACCGGCAGGGAGCAAGATTCTGAAAAAAAATTGTGTATGATAAAAGTACAAAAGTAAGAGTATTTTGAGTGGAATTGTCATGGTCAGGGACCCAAAAGCAGAGCACACAGAGAGCGGAGGAGGGAATGAATAGTGTTAACAATAGCGATATGGAAGTGAAAACAAGTTGCAGAGTGATGAGCTGCAGGTGGTTCCAATCAAGCTCCAGACCCCGCACCCTGAGCCTCCATGGCTACCTGCTCAGCCCTACCTGGAAACTCAGAACACACGCAATCAGAGCAAACCATGACAGGAATTACAGACAGATTACTGATCATTGGATACAGAAGATTGATAAAAATTTATCTGGTAGGATTGGACTGAAGTGTAGCCTTTCATGTTTTAGATCATAGTATTTTAATAAATAAGTTAGTTTCTTATGGTTTTGAACCATCAGCTCTTAATCTTAGTAATCGTGAGTACACAGTTTATTTTAATGGTAGCTATTCTGATCAGTGTAGCTATTGAAGATCAGTTGTGGGGTGCCCCAGGGTAGTTGTTTAGGTCCACTTTTATTTTCTGTCTTTACAAATGATTTTTCACTTGTATTGAAACATGCAACCACGACAATATACGCAGATGACACAACATTATGTTTATCAGCAAAAAGTCAGTTTAATACAATGTTAAACAATGAGTTGAATTAGTAACACAATAGATTTCTGAGAATAAATTAGTTATCAATGTAGGTAAAACAAAATGTATGGTGGAGTCACCAACATCGCATTTAACCATAGGAAGGAATGTGATCCAACAAGTAGAAGAAGCAAATTTATTAGGTGTAATTGTGGATAGTTCAGTGTCTTGGAACAGCCAGATAAATAATACATTACAAAAAATGGGTCTGAGTATGGGAATAATTAGATATTGCAAGAGATTTATTCCTCAATTGCTAACCAAACGATTAGTTCAATCATTCGTATTTTCTTATTTAGATTATGCATCAGTTGTTTGGTTAAGTACTAATGAGAATAATTTACATAAATTGCAGGTTTCACATAATAAATTAGCACAAATTGTTTTGGGTTGAAAATGTTTTCGAAAGAAACTTAAACTTTTTATGTTTACACAACAGACACGATAATGAAAGAGCACAGATAATATTAAAGTATGTCTAGTGATTAGTTTAAAAGAGTTATCGTTCTATGAATAACTATAAATGGTCTTTTTTGTTGTTTTTGAGCTGTTGTTTTTCGTTTTTTTACGTTCTGTTTGTGTGCTTGTGTATGTGGGTGAGTGTGCACGGTGTATAAAACTATGTAAAGAACAAAATTTGTAACGTAATTTAGAGACCCCCAGAATGAATAGTTACTAATGTTTCAGTAGCTAAGGGGGATCTCATTAAATTAAATTAAATTCAATCCTCTGTTCCGATCATGCATGGTTTTATAATGGTTTCGGCTGGAAAAGAAGCTAATTCTCACTTTAAATAAATGGATAAAGTATAAACTAATGCTTTCCAGTAATTATAAAATCTGTCACTTTAGTTCGTTTTTTCTCATAATGACTTTGTTCATAAGTCTTTAACTATATAACTACTAAATCACCTCCTGTGGGCTCCACCACTGCAGGAGGCTCCGTAGGGGTCGGGTGCAGTGTGAGCTGGGCGGGGAGCCTGGCGGTCTGATCCTTGGCTGCAAAAGCTAGCTCTAGAGACGTGGAATGTCACCTCTCTGGCAGGAGAGAAGCCAAAGCTGGTGCGTGAGGTTGAGTGGTTCCAGCTAGCTAGCTGGAATCACCTTGACACACGGGTTGGGCTCTGGAACCACTGTCCTTGAGAGGGGCTGGACCCTCCTCCATTCTGGAGTTGCTCCCGATGAGAGGCGCAGAGTAGGTGTGGGCATGCTCATTGCCCCCCGGCTTGATGCCTGTACGTTGGGGTTTACCACGGTGGATGAAAGTGTAGCCTCCCATCTCCAGCTAAGCTTCCACCATGTCCCGGGTTAGGCAGGAGATTTTGAGTCAGAGTGGGCTGTGTTCCATGCCTCTGTTGCTGAGGCTGCCAGCCGCAGCTGTGGCCGTAAGGTCATCGGTGCCTGATGCAACGGAAATCCCTGAATGGTGGACACCAGCAGTGAGGGGTGCCGTCAAGCTGAAGGAGTCCTATCGGGCCATTTTTGCCTTTGGGACTCTGGAGGCAGCTGATGGGTATCGGCAGGCTAAGCGGAATGTGGTATCGGTGGCTGCTGAGGCAAAAACTAAGGCATGGGAGGAGTTTGGAGAGGCCATGGAGAATGACCCTTGGATGGATTTGAGGAGATTCTGGTCCACCATCTGATGGCACAGGAGGGGAAAGCAGTGCTTCATCAACACTGTGTACGGTGGGGATATGGGAGAGGAGGGTCCTTTAGATAGTTGAACCTCGGATTGAAGAGGAGTAGTGTAGTTTTAGTCCCGGTCGTGAAACAGTGGACCAGCTTTACACCCTCGGGACTTTGGAGGGGGCATGGGAGTTAGCTAAATCGGTCTACCAGCGGTTGGATAGCTCAGTTGGCAGGGCACCCGTCTCTAAAGAGTAAAGAGTCTGCTAATTGACAGTAGAATAGAACAGTCTACATGTGCTTTGTGGACTTGGAGAAGGCGTTCAACCGTGTCCCCCAGGGTCTCCTGTAGATGGGTGCTCCAGGAGTATGGAGTGCGAGACCCCCTTGTATGAGCTGTCTGGTCCCTGTACGATCGGTGCCAGAGCTTGGTTAACAGCAGTAAATCGGATTTGTTTCCTGTGAGGGTTGGACTCCATCATGCTGCCCTTTGTCACCGATTCTGTTCATAATGTTTATGGACAGAATTTCTAGGCGCAGCCGAAGTGTTGAGGGGATCCGGTTTGGTGGCCTCAGGATTGGGTCTC
>JBAMHW010000017.1:2890403-2911040 GCA_037177495.1 Rhadinocentrus ornatus
TGTGTGTGTATATATATATGTATATATATATATATAATATATTATTATTATATATATATATATATATATATAATATATATATAAACTCCTAAATATCAGTGTTGGCATCAGTACTTTACTGTTTTCTCATCCAAATGATGTTTTGCAGTTATTCCAGTTCTCTGATTAACACTTTGTGTTTGGTTTTCACAGATATCTTTATGAATTATCGGGGCCAGCCTACAGAGCAGACTGGTTTTGTTGATAGTGGCTATTTTGAGAGCTCATCCAGCACAGCGTTTGCTTCAATTCCCACCCCTGTGGTAACAGCTCCTCCCCTACTTATCGATGTCCAGCTGGCTCAGGTAGCCCTGATCCGTTTCTGAGTATTGCTGCAGAAACTTCAACTAATTTCTTCATTAATGCCGAGTGTATCTTCATATAGCCGGCTAATCTGTTTTCTGTCTATTACTCCCAGCCCTCCACATCCAACACTCACTCAGACCCAACCAGGCAGCGCCAGGACTGTGGTGAATACCACACAACCAGCATCGTATCAGGAGCCATGCCATATAACCATCAGTCATACCATGATGTGCCTGCGTCTATTGCATTTACCAGCAACACTGATCAGCCGGCATCTGCAGATATTCCTTTTTTGCATCCACTGCCATGCCAAAAGTTTGGCTACTACACAGCAGCAAGCAGTGTGGCCTCCACTGTCATCACTCACACTGCCTCTACCATGGGCGCGCAGGGCTCAGGACACCAAGTTCATGCAGGAGAAGCATACTCCCAGACTCACTGCCCGTCTCTCAATTACTCAGCTGTCACATCAGACTCAGTCCACACAGCCCTCCCTCCTATCACAACAAGCCATTGCTTCTCAGTCCCAGAGCTGATGACTATTTCAGGGGTCAAAGGGAAGCGCAAGCAAAAGACAGCAGGAGTAAGGACATCTGGATCCTCTGTAGTGCCATCTGGCCCACTGTCCACTGCTCCCATGCCCACTAGCTGCCTGGCTAAACTGCTCTCCTCCAGCGCAAATGATCGTGAGTCAGTTCAGTCAAATGGTTTATCTCCTACATCAGTTAATAACCTCTAAAAAAATAACATTTGTTTTATATGCTTTCAGGAAAGCCAACAATTGGACTTAATAATACCACAGTAGTGACAGCCAAAGGTCAGAGGTCAACATCTACTAGCTCTTTGGTGAGCCTGTCATGAAATCTTTTGTTGATATGAGTGTTGATATCTTTGAACAGCATCTCAATGTAAAATTTATACATTTTACAGGAGAAGTTTCACAAATTCTTTTATATTGTCTTGCTAATATAGATTAAGAAATTACAAGATTTGTTATCACTCATGTCTGCTCAAAGGTAAGCAGGTCAGTATAGTTTAGCTTAAAACTGAAGGGGAAACAGTTTTTCCTGGCTTTACTTGGGAAAGTGTTAGTAAACGTCTATAACACTTGTGTTGCATAGTATTTGATTGACATAGAAAATAAAATAAAAAATTCAAATGTTACTGTTTTATAAGAAATTCAGATGTTTCTTCTTTTCGAAGCAACTACGTTAGCTTAGCTTAACTTAGCTTAGCTTAGCTTGCATCACAGACTACAAACAGATGGGGAACAACAAGCCTGGCTCCAAAAGTAATCAAATTCACACATAAACAGCTAATTGAGCTTAGCTGAGCTAAGTTTAGCTTAACGGTAAGCCTGGCTTCAAAGGCAGAAAATTTTACATATCAGCTGTATTTTCCAAAGCAGATTTGAACACGTGTGATTTGACTTAGCGCTATGGTTAATCGTAAGGACTTGGAAATAAGTGGAAAATTTTTTATCCATATCGCATTTATATTTTATGCCTTTTACAACAAATTTTATTCTCCTTGCTGTTTGCAGACTGTAATATAAAGTATAAACATGTCTTTCACAAAATATATAAGTATATCTCAAATCCAGTCATTTCTCTGTGTTCCAGTAACTTCTGCTGATGATTCTAAATAAACAAAAGTAATATATAGTTTGTGCTCTAATTTGTTCAACACAACATAACTTTACTGCAATCTCTAACTGGACCTTATTTGCCATTCAGCAGAAAAACAGTAGTCATGTTGGTGGAGTTTCCTCACAGATGCAACATGGAACCACTTGGCCTGCAGTGTTGACACCTCTACTTAACCAAAGTACCACCCTAAGCCACAGTGGAGCCGACACCAGCACCTCCAGGGGCTCAGCGGTCTCTGCCCTACTTACCCATGGCTCCACAAACAACGCCACAAACCTCCTCATTCCAAAGACTGAAAAGCTATCACCTGTGCAGCTTTATAGCACTGACAGGAGCAGCTTGACCGGTAGGCCCTTCCACTTTAGTGAAAGATTTGTCACCAGCACTTGTAAATCATATGTTGTCCACAGTTTAGTGTAAGTAGGAGTAAATATGGATATTAATTGTTCAGCAGCATCTAAGTAATTGTTCTAGGTAAATGCTAATGTTTTTTTTATTTTTGTTTCTTTTAGTTAATTTTACAACACATCCAGGAAAAACATCTCCACCAAACCCTTTGGATAAAGTCTCCAACCCCGAGTCCCCACTGTCAGGCTTTTCAGGACATGGGAAGCTAGAATCAAGTAAGGTAGGACATCCTCACTCATTTAGATATATAATTAGATATAATTAAGTTTTTGTTAAGAGAAAATTATAGGAAGCTTATCTGCTGTGTTAATGATGAGGTGAATTTTGATTTCTGTAAATTTACATTTATGTATTTATGGGCTCTGGTGTTTGCAGCAAACAGATTCCAGGAGGATAACTCACATCTCAGCTGAGCAGAAGAGGCGTTTTAACATCAAACTGGGATTTGACACTTTACATAACCTTGTGACAACACTCAGCTCTCAGCCAAGTATAAAGGTACTGTGAAAAGATCTGCAGCTGCATTACAAATAAATGTGCTGAAAGGTGGAGGCAGCAAACATCAAAGAGTGGTGGAGCCTCTGAAGAGCTTAACTGGAAAATGACAGTAAATGTCTGAAGAAACATACCATACGAAATGGAACATCGTAACATTGAGAATTTGTGAACAATTATGGCCTGTAGTTAATTAACATTTTGTAATCCCTCTGTGTTTTGGCTTAGATTAGCAAAGCCACCACATTGCAGAAGACGGCTGAGTACATCAGTAAGATGCAGCAAGAGAGAGCCCAGCTGCATGAGGAGGCTCAGAGACTTAGAGAGGAGATCCAGCACCTGAACTCTGCCATCAAGTAAGACTTTTAGCAAAGCTCAGCTTCTGTGAATGTGCTCATTAATTTTGCTTTAACATCTGTCAGGGCATAGGATGTGATTTATATAAAAAGTAAGATGAGTTTATTGTTTGTTTTCACTGTTTGTGTCAAAGTTGCAAACATATCCGTCTTTTCCCACTGAACTGAAGGTTTCCTACACCTCTTTGCTGATTTATTGTGTCACTTCATGCAGTGCTTGCCAGCAGCAGCTACCAGCCACTGGAGTTCCCATCACACGACAGCGCTTTGACTACATGAGACAGAAGTTCAGAGAGTACGTCCGGGCTCAGACACTGCAAAACTGGAAATTCTGGATTGTATCCTTATAAGTGCAAAAACGCTCAAAGTTCATTGAAATGTTGCATTAAAACCTTCCAGATGTGAGCTTTGCAATTATTTGAATTTTAATACTATGGTTTTATCTCATGAAAAATAAAAAAAAATTAGGTCACTAAGCAGAGATAATAAATGTAGGGGTATGCATAAACATTATTAAAAGTATTATTATAGCTCTTTCCCTAACAATTACATAATCCGTTTTTGTAAGCATGGGTCCTTGTGAAAAATATCAGTAAAACCAAAGTGCAATGATTTGCATGACAAGAAGGTTCATTACTCTGTTGAAGATGGCATGGATTAATAGTTGAACAGTTTTATACTGATGTCTATCAGCACCAATGAATAAATATGGGGTTCAAATAGGTTCCCTAGTTTTTGTGGCTATAAGGATGTATCTAATCCTTTACAGTTGTTTCCTTTATATTGCAGGTTGAATAACGGCAGACTGTTATTCTTTTATCTTTATGTTTGAGACAAAACCCCTCCACGGTGTTTCCTCACCATGAATATTGATGTGTTTTTTAATAGCTTCTTGAAAGCTTTTACATTCATCTCGATGGAGATATTCTGAATTAATAGATAGTCCAAAAGATAGTTATATTCAATGGTGGCAATTGACCTGCTTTTTATGGACTGAAATAAGCAATTAACCATTGGAAAACTGCTTCAAGCTTGTTAATGTCTACTATAGGAAACAACCTGCATATGTAAGGTAGGTAAATCGTATTATTAAAGATACATGGTAGTCTTTTTTATTATGTGGTGATTTATTAATAATTGGAAAATGATATAAACTACCATCACATCATTTCATACATCATTCCTTAACTTTGTATCAGTTCAGTATCATCATTGAGCCTCTGTTTGAGTCATATAATGCGATGGTGTCCACTGCAAGTGTGGAAGACCTGTGTCGCTCCACTATGTCCTGGCTAGACCAGCACTGTGCCCTGCCTGCATTAAGACCCAGTGAGTTCACAAAGCAGATCTTAACCCGTTGTTCCACAACTACCCATCACTTCATCAATGCTGCTATTCATTCTTATGTTTTCCATAATCATATCATATTAGCTACAGTTATTTCTTTTTATTTTTTTCTATTGTCTTTTATGTCCCCCTCAGTGGTTCTGAGTTCACTCCGTCTCTTAAGTACCACCACAGCAATCCTGACTGACCCAAGCCTACTGCCAGAGCAGGCCGCAGTCGCCGTCACTCAAAGTGACCCTGCTGCTGCCATGGACAACTCCTTACAGCCTACTGCTCCGCAGTAGAATTCACCTTTCGATGAGCCTTTCAGGAAAAGAATCAATGGAAACCAATCGCAAGGAGCAGAACCACTACCAGTTTAAGAGCCAACACTCAGCTCCAGGACAGCTAGTAGTAATACATAATCGCCACCTATTTTCAATAAAACATAACAAGCAGTTAAAATAATGTATACCATCACGTCCATGAACCATGAGAACGAAACATTATAATTGAATCAATATTTAACATGCAGTATCTGTGATGTACAGCCATTTTTGAGCTTTAAAATGGAAATTTCAGTTAGTGTAACAGTGATCATTTAGTTAAATTTATGTTTATTGAATAGCCTAAAAAAATGATAACATTGGTTACCAAATGCAGGTATTTTCAATTCCTTTGCCATCTTGGGTTATACTTTGTGTGTATTCATTGTTAATATATGCAGTCAGTACCTTGTGTTGTCCTGAGTGCAATGTCAGTATTAGTATAAAAAAATGACTATTGACAAATGTCAGAATATGAGCCTGTAATATTACGCTTAGTGAAATCCACATTCTTGAGGGTGGTCCAGAAGATCCCCCTCAGCAAAATGACAAACAGTTAATGTGTTCTACCCCTCTTAACTGTGTGTGAATATGATGTGGTTTGGGGGCATTTTTGTGTTTAAGTTGTGTATTTACTTTTTGTTTTAATTTCCTCTTTCATATGTAAAATATCTGTAGTGAAATTTCACTTTTTTAGAGATAGGATTTCCAAATTAGGAAAATCGGTCCTGTCGTGTCATACGGAGCTGAGGATGAAATCTTTCTGTGATAAACGAATCACCCCTCTTTGGGAGTCTCAATGTCACCTTGTGCTGCAACTTCTTCTCCGCTCTGACAGAGGGCGCTGTGCTGCGGCCGGACCGGAGAAGTGCAGCGTAGGGGGAGGGTTTTGTTCCCAGAGCTACTCGGTGCGCTGTCCACTTCAGCACCACAAGCTGAGTAGAGGCAGCGGGCAAGCTAACGGGGAAGAGGGGACCGAAGACACGGCTCACCATCATCATCAACAGCGCCGACCTGTGTCCCCAAAACAAAAACTACTGGGAAACAAATATCGACATCTGCCAGAAACGCCGACCCGAACGAGGCATACCACCGCCGGAGAGGTAAGAGTTTTCGAAGGACCTGAAATGGGATCAAGTTGGAGCATAATAACGGACATCCCCGAAGAAAAACACGCTTCTCCTTCCCTTCCTGGGTCATAAATACTAAATATCCGTATTTTGACGTTGTTTACGTTCCGTTTGCGCCACACGCACCTCTTGTATGGAGAGTTTAAGAAAGACAAAGAAGACGGTTTAGCGCTACGAAGCTAAACACGAAGACCGTGTTTAGCCTGGTAGCCTGTCCTTCGCTTTGCAGATGCTCAGGTTTTATAATTGGTCCAGCTGGCTTGTCTTTGTCTTTTTTAAGGCCTGCCTTAGCTGTTGGGTATTTAATACCTCTGTGGCTACTCCTGTGAATCAAGGGGGATTATTGTTTGGTTAAACTCCCCCTGCTTTATGTACATTTGTGGAATTAACCAGTAGTGCTGTAAATAGATGTTTGGTTGTTGTTTTTAACCGTGATGAGGTGGACGTTCTGGTTTGGGACACTTGTGATAGTTAACACTAGGAAAAATACACTGCCGTTTATTCCATTAACTGAAAAGGCTCTTTCATGTTTCAGGAAACGTAATTCTTGTCAAATTAATCTATATATTTTTTACCTACGTTATAACTTTCAGGCTTTATTCACTCATATAGATGTTGCAATTATTACTAAGTTAGCTGACATATACTCTAGTTATAAAAGTTATATTATTCTATTGGCCAAAATTGCAATAGTTTATTTGGCTATAATAAAGGCAATCCTGCATGATGTACCCCTGCAGTGATAGAAAAGTGACAGATGCACAAATGCAGTGACCTTTCCATGAATTCATATTGTCAGTGAATCCCCGGATGACTTGTCTTGTATAAATTGGCAATTATTTAGATAGATTGTCTGAGTTTTTCTCATAAGTGAGACCTTGCTGCTTCTTGTCATTGTGAGCTTAACATTTTCAGATGATCAAATGTGGAGCAAATTGTCTGTGTGAAGCTTGGGCTGGCCATTTTTCTGTGTTCAACAATTTATGAGCGAATGAATAATTTTGAAAATATTTCAATACTTTTATAACATGCAGCTGTGTGGCAAAACTCACAAATTCCTTTATAGTCCTTGCCCACATAGCGAATGATTGTTTAGATTAATTTTTTTGAACACCCTGTAAATCAACAATCGGTGCCCAGTTTGAGACTTGCTGCTGGGCAAAAAGGAAAAGTCAGCATGAGCTGCATGAGTGGCAGAGCCGTGACCGCGCTGACCTGATATTCAGCTACAAGAAGCTTGAGCACTGATGTGCCGACCTGGCCAAGCTGAAGTATTGGGTGTATCTCTGAAAGAAGTCTTCCATTTTGTCACAGTGTTGCTGTTGGTGAAATGGGGCTATGTGAGGTAAGAAACTGATGATGGGATCAGCTTGCATTAGGATGTGGTTTGTCATAGAAGTGTGAGAAATTCCAGTCATTTGCACTCTTGTCTTCCTTCACCTTGTCCTCAAAGCATCTGCCTCCTCCCAACGTCATACCGCCACTCTGCAGCATCTCAGTGATTCTCCCTGCTGTTCCTCCTCGCCACATGCAGCCACCGTCGCCTCACATGCCTCCCTGCTCTCCTCTCTCCTCTCATCCAGTTGGCATGCACATGCACATGCACACGCTGCTCCTCCTTCTGTCCTAATTCCTTTTTGCTTCAGCTCTCCTGAAGGGCGAAGCCCCGGGAGTGAGGTGGGAGTAGAGAGGGGGAGACTGCTGAACAGGGCAGCAGAGGAAGGATGTAAGGGTAGTTGCCGAATGTTGAAGCTCAAACACCAGACACTGTCTCACAATGTGGTCTGATAATGTGTTTTTTAAAAAGAGGCTGCAATATCAGAGCTCAGCAGGAGTGTCTGTGCTTATTCAAAGAAAGCTGTTCCAGATACATTTAGATAGTAAAGAAACTGGGATTAAATGTTCCTTATAAATGAATACTGATATAGTAGTTCAGCTGGTTGATCTTATCTTGACAGTTTGTGTTCATGTCTCAGCATCCAATATAAATGCTACATCATGTGGATACTGCAGCATTTATTTAAGCAGTTTGTTTATTTTGCACATTTTTATATCAACCAAGAGAATTAAAAAAAAAATTAAAGTGCGCAAATTAAATAAAACAATATTCTTTTATTTAGTTGCCAGGAAATTTTTTTTCTTTTACCTTTCACATCACTCTGCTTTTGTCATGTTTGGGCACATTGTGTTTATAGATGAAATGATAAGCTAGCTGTAAATTGTATTTAAAAAATGCATGACCAAAGTAACAGAAAGTATGTTTTAGTGGTAAAAAAAAAATAATAATCCTGGTTAGTTTCTTTAGTTTACAAATCTGATAAAACTCCATCACACAGCTCTTCAATACAGAGTGAATACTCTGCAACCTAAAACTTTTTAAGCTTTAACAGTATTATTCTTTTAATATACCCTAAAGTATGTTGCCTTTTGGAGTCAAGATAAAGGAAAGACTAGTGAAATGTGTTATGCGGATACTGTATGTTACCTCTGCAAAGACAATTCTAATAAAATAAAGCAGGACAAAGTTAGAAAGGTTTTAGTACAGACAGTTCAGGCAAGGGCTCCAGTTTGGCCATCTGCTCTCCTCGTTCTGTAATTAGGGGATCTGTGATTTTAACAATGAAACCAAAAACAAATTAAACGAAAAAGAATATTATTACCTGTGAAGATGACATATTTGGAGGAGCTCAATCAGAGCATCCATTACCGGTTAAAACTTGAAATATTTGGTGGATTATGAAGGACTGAAAGCACCACCATTCTGGTTTTGGTAAGTTGTCCTTATAGACAGAATGCTTTTCTTTAAGGTTGTTTGAGTTGAAACATCCCTGTAAGCAAATCCCCCTGCCCACCCTTTGGTGGCTTGTGCCGCAGCGCTCAGCCAGACAAAATAGCCCGCCACTTTTCCCATGTTAGAGCGCATGCATTTTTAATCTGTCCCCTTAGAGTGCACACACGCAAACAATACACCCTTTTCTACTTTCTGTCTGATTCTTTGAGAAGTTTGCTTTTGATGTTTTCCCCCCGTTTTTCACAGTGTTTTATTAGAACGTGTATCATCATGTAGTTTGTTATATTTGTATAATTCCAGTACAACTCTGTGTGGGAGATGGTGTTATTTTTGCTCTTTTCTGCTTCCCTCTGAAGTAGCTTAAACTGAATTCACATCAGCTATTGGAGTAGGGTTGTGTAACTATAGAGTATGAGTCATTCTGATATCTAAGTCAGATTGTGTATCTTGGGGATGATGGTGATGGTGAAGCCAAGATTGGCTGTAGTACAACAGTTCAGACTTTTTTCAACATCAGTAGATCCTGGACCAGGATTTTAAATGCTCACGCACACAGCGCCTCACCCACAAAATATTAGCCACCCTTACTTCCCTGCCACTACAGCTGTTTACTATACTGTTTATTAAAGTAGTTATTAGTTAAGGGATACAAGTTACTAAAATTAATCAGGTCATGAGATGGCCTACACCCTCCGGAGAGATGGAAAGATGGAAGTTGCTGTGGGAAAGATGTGACCCGTGAGCCCTACAGTGACAAAGAGGTGCAAAACACATTTACATATAAAAACATAAATTTAAAAATTTGAAAACAAACTTCCATTTTATTAAATGTAGTTAGTGGTAAGTCAGCGGTGATTCTCTGAGGACAAGAACTGTATGTATGGTTTTATGTGAAAGCTTCAGAGACCGTCCACACGCGGAACAAAAAAGTGTGAACTGGCTGAAGTTGACTATGGAGAATGGGCAAAGCATGTTCAGTTATCAAAAACTTTATGGAATACACCACAGACTTCCTGCGTGAAGCTGAACTACAAATCATTTGCCGATGCATCCAACAAACTGTAACCTTAAACACTACAAGGAGAAAGCTGCATATCAGCTTGGTGGAAAAATTTAGATGGACAGAAATGGAGTGGAAATATGTTGTTTGGTCAGATGAGTGAGCATATCAGCTGTGTTTGGGAAAACTGATGTCAGGTTCTACGTGTCAAAAATGAGAAAGACCATCCAGGTTGTCAGAGAAAAGTGTAAAAGTCAATATCTGTGATGGTTTGAGAGTGCATCAGTGTCCATGATGTCGGAAACATTCCTCAGAGATTTTGCTTCATATCGACATGACAGCATCACACAGTTGCTGCAGATTTGTCGGCTGCACATCCATGATGAGAATCTCCCGTTCCACCACATCCCAAAATGTCCTCTATTGGATTGAGATCTGGTGACTGGAGGCCATTGGAGTACAGTGAACTCATTGCCATGTTCAAGAAACCAGTTGGAGACAATTTGAACTTTGTGACATGCTGCATTATACTACTATATATACATGTCAATATGGAGCAAAATCTGTGGTCATAAATGGATGGAAATGCTCAGCAGCAACACTCAGGTAAGCTGCAGTGGCTAAATGATGCTCAGCTGGTACTAAGGAAGCCAAAGTGTGCCAAGAAAATAACCCCCACCCATCACACCAGCAGCCTGAATCATTAAACAAGGCAGGATGGATCCATGCTTTCATATTGTTAACACCAAATTCTGACCCTGCCATCTGAATATTGGAGCTGATATGGAGATTTATCCAACCAGACAACATATTTTCAATCTGCTATTATTTAATTTTGGTGAGTCTGTGTGAACTTTATCCTCAGGTTCATGTTCTTAGCTGACATGAGTGGGACCTTGTGTGGTCTTCTACTGCTGTAGCCCATCTTCTTCAAGGCTGGACGCGTAGTGTCTTAGAGGGGTCTTCTGGTAGCCACTTAAAGAAGGCAATTATTTTATTAAGATATTTAAGTCTAATAATTTTGGTGTATACTGCAGTATGAAATGAGCCCGTTTACATGTTGCAACAGATCCTCATAAGCCATTATACCTTTGATGGTAATGCACTCAAATTTTTCACAATCGCTTTTTTTCAACCTGTGTTATCTGGCAGTTGGCCAAAAGAAGGTATTCCTGCAGGGTGAGAACATGCACAGATGTTAGATCTTCCTTTTTAATCACACACTGAAGCGTTAAATATTTAATTATCCACGCCTTTCTCTTGACCTATCTAAATCCAGGATAACTTTCTCTGTGTTTAACTTGCTCTGTGCACCGTTTCCTCTTATATCTCCTTGAGATCACATTTGGCATTAACAGATAATAAAGTTTTTTTCTTCCGAGTAGTTCGGTTTTTAAGAAATTTGTCAATCTGTAATGTGGCTTCAGGTATTAGTTAAATAAGAGGGATTTGAACAACGTGAGAGATCAAGAGAAGGCTCACTTCATCTCTGGATCAAAGGGATCTCAGTCCCAGATCCATCCTCATCAAGAGGCAGAATAACATTACATAAAATTTACATCAAGTTATAATATGAATAATTTAACCCAGCTCATTTTTTTGTAAAGATGGGGGAGGTGTCTTCATGATGAACTTTGTCCTTTACAACTAAAATATGTGACGTATTACAGTGTTTTATTGATTTCCTCTCCTTTATTAAAACATAACTGAATATTAGTCTTGTTTTCCATCACAACCAGGGCATTCTTTCACACATGGTTGACATGTTTTCTATCAGATGTAGTGGCCATGGGTATGGGCATGTCCGTTTGTGTGTGTGAGAGAGAGAAATAGAAAGGGGAGTGCAATACAACAAGCACATAAAACTGCATCACGGAAGTCAAAACCGTCAAGAAAAAAGGCCAGGCTCATTTCAAGTTGAGCCCTTTTGAAGCTTCACGCAGTTACTTCTCAAAGGGCACGGTTTGACTGCTTGTTAGCAATCTTAGGGCTCGGTGTGTGTATATACTTTGTGTGTATGCATGTTTGTGGTACACTCCCCCTAGGGATCTCCTTCCTCTATCCCACTGACTACAGAGCTGCTTTGAAGTTCCTTCTTAGAGGAGAGGTGAAGAGGAGGGAGTGAGGGAAGAGAAAGAAAGTAGGGGGAGATGATGGGTGAGACAAAGATAATTCATTTTAAAAAGGCATAATTTTCTTTCCTGCACTTACTGCTCAACACTGGGCCTTTTTCTTTTGTAATTTGAGAAAGTCCTTGTCTTTGTCTTGCTTTTTGTGTAACTATGAAGGCGCAAAAAAAAAATCACCAGAGAGCTGACGGAGATAGAGACTGGCAGTGGTGGAAGCCAGGAGACCGCTTGTGTTAGGAATTTAGAGAATATCAGTGTGGCTGCGTAGCTGCTATCGAACAGCTGATGAATAATGGAGTGGATCAGTGTCCAGTTCCATCAGGTGATCCAGGTGTACTTTTCAGAAGAGGTTTATGTGAGTGTGTTGGTGTGATAGTGAGAAGAATGTAGAGAGGTGCATTGATGGCAGCTGCTGCGCCCGGCACACCATCCATACAAAGCCATCTGCCCTGCTGACTCTAAAGAATTAACCCCACCCACACACACACGCACACACACTCTTCTTTCCCTATTGTCCTTTCAGTTAACACAAACCACATAAAGAAACAAAACCTTCCATCTGTTTGTCTGTCCATACATATAGCCCAGTAACGTTCACAAATAATTTAGTTTTTCATGTTTGGGGGGGTTTTACCTTTTTTGCAAATGCATAAGAATCATTAAATTGGAAATACAAATTTAAAGTCTCAGTACGTAACTGGTACTGGGGGTGTTTTAGTCCATTTTCAGAGCTTGCAGATGCGTACCTAGATGTAGCAAATTAAGCAGCCCCACCAGAAATCACGGGTGCCGTGTTACACATTATAACTCATGTTCGACCAGCAAAAGGAACATAAAAGAAAAAACTATGATGTATTTAATGGTTGCACAGACCTCCGATGTCTACTATGCTGCCTCTTTTTTTGTGTCTCTGAGAATGTGTTATAATGAATTCAGAGACGAACTGTGAACTATGCACTGCCCTCTAGTGGATGTATTGCCAAACAACCATGCCAGTATAAAGGATGAATGGGAGTATGTGGGCAGTGATGTTTGACAATGTTTGACACGAACTTACCTATTTATGTAAAAGGAACATAAACAAGGCTAAAGGGCTACTTTAGCGAGAAAAAAGGACCTATAATTATGTTTAAAAAATATGTGACCTCTACTGGCCATGAGAGCAACTACATGTCAACTGTACTGAAATAGTGTCCATGAAGGTGATGGTAATAGATGCTATATATAAAGAGCAAACAAACAAACCCTAATTCAGCCTTAAACATGATTGTTTTTTTTTTTTATTATTCTTAACGTGTTGTTTTGATATCAGGGTTGCAGAGTGCGGATGGGAGGGGGTGGAACCTATTCCAGCTATTGTCAGGTGAGAGGTTTGATAACACCCTTGACTGGTCATCAGTTCATCATAGAGACAAACAAAGAACCACTTAAATTTGCTCCTAGGTGCGATTTAAGGCCCATTTATATTACCTTTACATACACAAATAAGTACGTCCATTTCAAACATCACTCCTCTTATATTTCCATGTGTCATTGACGTTGGTATGGCTGTTAGGCAACATTCACCAGGAGGCAGGGCAGAATTTAGAGTTCACTTCCAGGTTTCTACATCAGTTTTGGTCAGTCGTAAATATGGTGACAGTGGGGGACATCATTATAACACACATTCTTAGAAAGAGACATACAAAACAGTGCAGTGACAGAGATGGTCTGTGCAGTCATGAAATACATTGTGGCTTCTTCTTCTTCTTCTTTGTTCCTTTTGCGGGTCTCATGTCAGCTATACTACTTCACATTGCCCCCGTGGCTTCTAGTGGTGCAATGCCCTATCAGGGTAAGGATCCAGAAGGGCCCCGAAAAATAAACAAAATTACGTATGTAAAAATATTTGAGTATGGGACAAAATGCTCTCTGTCAATCATTAGCGTAAAGCATAAACGGGCCATTGGAATCACCAATTAACCTAACATGCACATGGTGAGAACCCACACATCCTTGAAGACAACATGCAAATGCTACACAGAAATGACCTGGTAGAGGTTTGAGTCAGGAACCTTCTGGTTGTGAGGCAACAGTGTGGACCACAGTGCATTATTCACCACTTGTGATGAGAAAAAATGATGATGAAGAAGAGAAAACTAAAACCTCTAGTGATGGTTGACTACACATGCTCTAGAAATACTATATACAGTATGTCAGAAGACAAGCAAATAAATAGTATGCAAGAATGTATTGACTGGTACCACATTACATCTTTTCTGTACATTTTTCCCTGAGTTTGAGAAGAATTGGACTTTTAGCCCATGTGAATATCTTAACAGTATCTATTATATTGTATTTTCAATTTTCTGCAATATTTTTAAATATAATAAGAAATATTAATGTGTAGAGACTCAAGAGAAATCAGCTTTCCAGATTAGATGTTTGTTTAATCTAAAAGCCACAGAACATATAGCACTTAAATTAGCACCACAAACCCAAAGTAGAAGTGATTAACAGATAATAACATACAGTAAATGTGTTATTGATGCACACAGCCACACAGAAACTGCAGGATATTGTTTTTGTTTCTCAGAATTCCTCATGGGGCTCGCTAAATCCAGCTGCAGTGATAGACATTGTAGATAAAATAAGAGTGAGTGGGAGAAATGATCCTCTCAGCAGTCCTTATATTGCTGTCATAATCCTGAGTGGGTGATGTGGTGAAGAGGATCGGGTAAAGATAAAGATGATGACTTAGGGAGCAGCTATTACTTGAGGAAATGAGACAGAGCTTCAATAATGATTTGTTTGGTGAATTACCAGCCTTCCCCTTCTCACCCGTTAAATACACTATTTACAAGGGTAGACTAATATAATCTCTCACTAGCTTCAGTTTGCACTTTATCTGCTGTATTTGAGTGAAGATAAATCTTTGTAGCATTTATTTGGATCACATAGAAGCCGCTAAATAAACTCAGGTTTAATTGTTTTGGTGAGACGTTATTGCGGGTGTTTGTAATGAGTGACAGCTGCAGATGACAAAATGTCATCAGCGCTTGGCTGCACTGCGTGACACAATCTTTTTATTTACCCCTGAGAGACAGGAAAAAGGGCAAGGACACAGAGGAATAAAAGCAGGAAAAGGTGATGCTGCGAGCAAAAATTGCTGAAAAGATGAATGCAGGCTCTGACCTTTTCCATCTTTTCTGAGCGGAGCATACTGGGAATTCATATCAGCCCTGCCTGCTGCAGTCATCACGCAGCTTTCTGCTATTTACAGCAGGGCAGACCTGAATAAACAGCATGTTCCCTTTATCCTCGACTCAAAGTTGGTACACACTGGTGGTCGTATGTAGCAGATTGACCGGGGTGTAAAGCCTGAATCTGTGCACGGTTTTGAGTTACACCGCTTTTCGTGTATTGTGGTCAGAATTGCATGTGTTCAAAGCGGCTCATCGACTCTTCTCCCTGTCATACAGCTGTTACGGGGGAGGGTTGAACCAGTCACTTTGAGATTATGTAAACATTTTTCCCTCTCTGCATGTGTTCTGCATTGCAATTGAGCAAACATCCAGTGAGACCTATAAGCAAAAGACTCTTGTAAATAATAAATCACCTGTTTAACCTGAATAGTAGCCAAGTTTAATTTGTCCATTGATTCCCTGTAACATGCATTAATGGCCACTTAATAACAAGGGGATGTTAATTTTTTAATCACAGTGGCTTAGAAAATAATAGGGATGTTTAGACAAGTCGAAAAAGTTATTAAGAGCCTCCATGCAGCCAACAGAGAACCTGAAAAATTCATTTCCGTTTCTGTAAAATTAAAAAAGTCTTACACACAGGTGTCAAATTCCAGTCCTCAAAGACCACTATCCTGCAGGTTTTTGTTGTTTCTCTTCTCCAACACACCTGACTGAAATTAATGGGTCATTGTAAAGAACTTAACATCAAGCTGCTGGAGTCATTTGATTTGAATCATGGACCAGGGTTCACCACCCTTGTTTTAGATGTTTCCCTGCTCCAACACACCTGATTTAGATTAAATAATCTCTTCCGCAGCTTGTTGTCATTTTCCGCAATCCTCCCTCCCAACTACCCCCTCTAGTGTGCCCAAGCAGAAAACATCCAAAACCTGCAGGGCAGCGACCCTTGAGGACAGGAGCTGGACATCCCTGACCTAGAGCCTGTATTACGAAGCAGGTTTAACAAATCCAGGTTATCTTTTGGTGATCTGACCAAGCAATACTAAGCTGCTGGTTGACAACTTGGTTAGCCAACATGCCATGTTTACATTAGGAGAAAACAAGTGCAATGATGACTTAATGTCAGTTTCAAATCTTTCAGAGCAGCTGCTTACCTCAATTGGTAGAGCATTGGTCTCCCATGTGGGAGACCAGGGTTTGAATCTCCCAGGGGATGAATGTTAACACCTTCTTGTTGGCTCCTTAGGCAGGACCCTTAACGCTACTGCCTAAGCATTGTAAGTTGATTTAGATAAAAGTGTCAGCTAAATGACTATAATGTAAAAGCCATCAAGAAAAGGTTGCGAGTAATCAGTTTCTGTTGAAGGCAAAGCAATCTCTCTTGTAGACACATCTTATGTATATAAGTTACCAGGGTGATAAAACCCTTGAACTGAATCAACTTATGTGATGCAGAAAATCCAGAGACGAACCTAAAGTTACCTTGCTAAGCCACTAATCCGGTTTGGTAGCACAGCCCCTTGGAACAATCAGCAGCAATGAGCTTCACTAACCAGCAGTCTCAATGTAATAAAACTATGACAATTAATGTCAACATGACAGGAGAAAGATAGAGAAAGACAGAAAATGGTTCAGGTGGCATAAAATAATTGAAAGGTTTCCTATTGTGCCCATAATTTTGTTTATTATAACAGTAAGAGATAAGTATTCATTTTAAATATGATCTTTACTATAGGAGATCTTTTACTAACTTAACTTAGTCACATAGAAGTATTTACCATGTTTTTGTAAGCCACCATATAGTACATCAGCAAGGTAAATCAATCCCATGATGAATTGATCAAAGCTGATTTAGTCAATTCCCAGTGACAACAGAGTTCTGCTTGTCTTTGAGTATGTTAAAAAAAAAGGCTTAATCATTGCTGTACAATGCTATATTATTTATATTTTAAGAAGAGAAATGGCCTCACAACAGTTGATTTCTTGCCAGATAACATTTTCTCATTATGCATGAGGTGAAATTTGGTTTTCACTACATGCATTTGCTGTCACAAATTGTACACGTAACTTCCAGCAGACATTTGCATCAGCCTGTGTCAAACTTTCACTGCAGCTCTGTTAGAACTACATATAAAATGAGCTATTTTTTCTATGATGCAGAGTCCAAGCACATACTTGATTGGATTGTTACTTCTAACAAAAAGGTTTTCTGCTTAGTGCTAATATTCAAAACTGATTATACTACCAGCCTGCTTATCTAAATTTACTGTGCACTTGAATTCAATTGTGCAAAAATAAAACATCATGTATTCCTTCCATGTACTTTCAGAGTCTGTAAAGATAGACACTAAAGGCTCAACACCAACATTAACTCTTAAACCAGCAGGGCAGCCTGCTTGCATCCTGTGATTTCCTCTTCTGGGAGAAAGTTTACAGGTTATGGCCTTGGACAGAGAATAGTGAATTATTTAGGTACTCCATCAGACAGTGTCTTTCAGACAAAGTCCCAGACTGTGAATTCAAACCCGATGTTGGACTGATATGCAAGGAGGGAGACCTGCAACCTAGCAGCCCCCACAATGCCCTTTATCTGTTGCTCTAAAGGCACTCTGAATGGAAAATCCAAAACCTATTTCTGAGCTAAGCAGTAAGATCAGATCAGTGTGAGGTAAAATGCACTGTTCTATTCTGAACAAGGTTATCTTACAGAAGCATGTAGGAGCGTCTTTTCTGCTGAGTGGTTCATTAGGCATGGTAAAGTAACATATTACTGCTGGCAACAGAGGACATCCTCTTAACATCTCATACTGTCGCCGCCTTTAATGTTGTCAGCCCTCTTTCACCACTTTAATTGAGCAACCACAAGCAATTCCTCAGACTAATTGTATTCAGTTCAAAGTGGAAAAGTGCTGGCAGAACGGCAGGCCTGTCCGTCAGGACCGCTGGATGGAAAATTAGAGCAGCCATTTGTAAGATTCTCCTCTGTTTATCTCACATCAAACAGTCCTATAGACTCCTATAGTACTATTATATGCTATATTTCCTTTTTGCATTGAGCAGTTTATTACTTTCTCCTCTGCACTGCATAGATTTATTTTTTATGGAAACATGCATAAGGGACATTATTTCTTAAAATTTAAGATGCTGGAAAAACTTATTTATATTTTATATTATGTTCTTAATTTGTATATAATATATTCTCTAAAAAAAAATCAGGATTTCATTTTAGAGTTTGTCTAAAATAGATTTCCTTTTTTAAAACGTTTCTCTCAGTATGTTGCTGCATTACCACAGCTGCAAACAGGCTCCATCCATGTTTCACCAACCTGCAGCAGAGACTATGTTCAACGTGGGCAGGTGCTGCTCAAAGTGGAAACTCAGCTGGTGGATCATTATCTTGTTTATGCTTTTTTTGTTTTCCTGGTGCTCATAAATATCAGAGGCAATTGTGTTTCAGCTCAGTGCTTGCAGTGGACTTTTACCAGTTTTAGAATAATCTTTAAAAGAATTATGCTTCAAATGCAAACTGAGTAGAGCTTTTTTGGAGCCATCATACCAATCTAAGATCATTAAAGTATTTATTGGCATATTTAGATATAATATAGCCTCTAGCGTCTCCTTTCTAATGATTTCTATAGCATCCCTTTGTCAATATTTACTTAGAGTAAACCAGATGCATGCAAGTGCCAGGAATGTTCACTTTCTTAAATTACAATAAGCTTAGAACAATGATAATTATAAGGAAAGGGTGGCCATAATAAGCTTTCTATATAAAGACAATAACACAAAGAGACTGCAGTTCAAATAAAAAAGACTGAGAGCTTAGCAAGGCCAAACACCAGCACCAGGCTGCAACATTTTATATTCAGACAACCAGATATTTATTCATGCTGTGAAACAATTTCTTGCCAGGTGAATATTTGGATTAATTTCTCCCAGTGAAGCCTTGCCTGTAGTGTTAGAAATGGGTTTGTTTGTTGCAGGCTGGCACTGTCAAGGCATTGTGCTCCATCAAAGCTGCTGCAACGCTCTTGTTGGGTGATGGGAACAGTGATAGAAAGGCAAGAGCTTTGGCAAGAAGATGGAGATAAAGTGGGATATTTTACTATTGCTATTCTGTTGAGCTATTTACCACCGGGGCTACTTAAATGGAGCAATTTGATAAAATAGACACACTGACAGCTCTTCTTTCTGAGGGCTCCCAGGAACCATAAAAGGATTCCAGTTGACTCATTTGTGTTATAAGAAAGACCACATTTCTCAGCAATAGGAAGTTACAGGCTGTATAGCCTTCTTACATCTGCAGTTTAGACCTTTCAGTCTTTTGATTGTCTGCAGTCCTATCAGTGAATCTTCATTGTTGTTGTAGCAGGGAGAACGTGAGGCCGATCTCATCACAGAAAACTCTAAGATCTAGAAGTCAAGAGGCAATCAAAGAGGCACTTTTAAAAGTTAATCTTTTATCACTTTGGTTTTGTGTTAAGATTTTAGGTTGTGTGCTTCCTGTTCATTACATCGGACGCTTAGCTGAAGCCTACTATATCTGTTTGTTCTCTGTTTTTATTGATTAACCCTACAGTGTATAGCAAGTTTTTTGCTGAGTTTAAAGGAATCCAATGGAATCCAAAGGGAAATTTCATGGTCAATGCCTATTGCGGCTCACTAACTTTAATTTTACACCAAACGCCGCGGCAGGCTAAGAAAAACGCGTCACACTAAACCAGTGCACTTGTTGATGTTTTTTTTTTTTTTTTTCATTATCCATATCACAATCTTAAACAGGCACTTACTTGGCTTGATGTTATTTGTACTCCAGATGTGCAGGAATATATATAAAACAATGCATTTGGATTACGTAATGATAGTATAAACAATGACGGTTAATACAAAATATCTCACTAAGCTCACCCTGCCTCCATGCTCCAGGCCCAAACCCGACACAGGTGTGCAGTAGGGCTGCACAATATATCGAAAATTTACCTTCATGGCAATACTAGCCTTTGCAATATACATATCGCAACAACTGTCTAAACTGCAATAATTCGTAGTACCTATTTGCATATTTTAATGAAATATTGTGATGCTGTTGCAAACGCCGCTGAGCCGTCATGCTCTGTGTGGGTCAGTGCCGAATCAAATGAACTGTTACTGTCCTGGATACCTGCTCTAGATGCAAATGGCTGGAGCACATGAAGTGAGCATTTTGATGGCGGAAGGTAACGAGAGGACCGGGGAAAATGTGGACGAAGAAGCAGAACTCGTGGCTACACAAAACGGCACGTTGGCTATTTTGAACTACAAGACATGTCGAAAACTTATACGAAACACCAGAGGACACATGTTTAATCTCCACAGCCACCTACAGTACAACTACAAGGAGCTATACACGAATACCCTTGATGTATTGTGTGTTGTGACGCTGCCTTTACCCTAATTACCTCATATCTGCCGACAAGGACGGCGCTGTGGATATCTGGACTGACTAGACAGTGGT
>JBAMHW010000017.1:2911466-2934968 GCA_037177495.1 Rhadinocentrus ornatus
CCACAGTGCCACCCACAATTACCGGTGATGTCACCACGCATGTGCACACATACATTTAATGGGAAAATAAATAACCCAACATATGACTCCTAGAATACCTTTTCCATTAGAAAGAAATGGGAGAATCCAAATAATCTAAAGTTTGTTGACCACAAATGCAAAAGGCTGTTTTTAAAACTTACATTTTGAATCAGAATGAATGCAAGATCATTTAGCTCCATAAAGACAGATAGGAAATTGAATTTTCATCCTTTTGGTAATTCAGTGATGAATAGACAATACCGTTCAATACACTATGAATCACTGAAGCTATTCAAGCTTTTTAAACAGTACAGTTGCTACAAGAGTCGTCTGTGAGGATGTTAATTCAGATGCAGCAAATATGATTACCAAACAAAGTGGGGAATGTGAGATGGACAAGATTTGAATGACTGTAGCGAAGAAGTGGATCTGTGATCTAGTTATTGTCAAGGCAAGTGTGTTAGAGTCAGACACTAAATTCATGCAAGTGGACATCAGTAGGCTTAATTAGCAGTCACTGCTACACAACCACAAGGTTTGTTTCTTCTCTCTTTCTGAAATGCAAAATATTGATGTCCCCAAAAACATGAGTGACATATTTGCTGCAGAGGAGGGATAAGGAGAGAAATGCAGAGGAAATTTCCTGTAGTGATTGGAGATGCTGTATTCTAGTAACTCAGCTGTGGAGTGCAAATGTCAACATCATACTTTAAAATAAAAGAAAACAGCAAAAAACTGAGCTTTCTAAATTTTTGACATAACTTGAGACCCACTTGGCAGAACAGCAACTTAACAAACCCATGAATGTTTCGTTTTCAGAAATGTTACATTTAAATCCCAAAAGCCCTGATTGCAAGAAGAGTAGGAGAAGCTCATCTCAGCAAGGACTTAAGCCTAAATGCTAGGCAGGAAACAGATGGCAATGGTAGAGGGAGTGGGGGTGGGTTGAGCATAGAGAGCTGCGGTGCCTGGACACAGAATATCACAGAAAGCCTGGACACTCATCCTCTGTCCACTGCCTCCCAGGGGATTAATAAGCCCATCATGGCCGCTACCCATATGCGGAACCACAGAAAGGAAGTGGCACTGAGGGGATGATTCTGTAATTGGTTAGCCATTTCGCTGCTAATGCTCGGGGGCTGTGCTTCTATAGCACATGTCAGAATTAAGTCACTTTGCCTAAAATTGGGGGCAGAGGAAATGGCTTAATATTGTCTTTTATGAGTGCACCTTCACAGCTACATTTGTTCATCATTTATGTTATTTTTCTAGCAGCAGAGCCAACCAGGTGGCCACGCATACAACTGGAGGATAAACAAGTGTGGAGAATCATCAACTTACTTTTCTAACCACGCTTCCACAGGAGAATAATACCCAACTCTAGTGGCTTTCTAACAAAGACTCGAGCATTCTGCGCAGCAGCTGTTGCATCAGTATTGACTTTGTCTGGAGCTCTGCTGGTGTTGGTGACATTTCCTGTACTCTCACATCACCTCTGGTGTGACTGAGAGCTCTGAATAACCTTTGTGACGCCAAGTGGTAGCTCATTGAGGAGCAGAAGCCAGCTTACCTGACCTTTATGAGCGCTTTCACCCTCCCAAAGGATGTTCTGGCTCCACCACACCTCAGTGTCTAGTGCTGACAAGCTGGCTCTTGTGCTGTCCCAATAGCTCCCCAGAGACGTGGCTCGCATGCACAGCCCATCTCTAGGTGTAGTCTTGCAGACTAGGATGGCACAGACTATCAGACAGTGCAATTTTACTTCCAGAACAATGGCATAGATAGGGATTTCTGTCTGCTGCTTTATGCTTTATATCAGCCTTTCCCACACTCGGGGTGCCAAGTTAATATCAGGGGATCACCAGATCATCGTAAAAAAATAAAAAGATAAGGCTATATTTATTAAATAATCCCGAACATCAACGAGTGTTATTTTGGGACTTATGGCTAAAATAATTTAGGATCCACTGCTCTATAATACTATTGTGTTCATAAAATCTTGTGAAACCAATTTATCAAGCTTCCTGCTAATGTAACAATTGCATTTCTTTCTTCACAAAGAAGAAGAAAAAAAAATTACATGTACAGAGGTTGTTTTTCTTCTTTTTTTTTAACCCAGTAAAATAAAAGGCTTTGAGAAAGATGCCCTCTTTTCACAGCCATCTCCTCAATCACTCTAACTGTGGAGTGTATTATTTTACAAACTGCAGTAACAGAGTGTATTAGCAATATAGCCACCGCGCAGTTTGCTGCATGGGTGCTCGCTGATGTTAACAGCTGTCAACCATGAGATGAAAGAAGAAGGGGATCGCTTTCATTGGGGCAAAAACGACAGATGATTAAAATGTACATTAGATTGGATAATACATTCATAATAAAGATGATCCTCCTTCAAGTTAATATAGCATATAACTGGAGGCTTTTTAAACTGATCAGTTTCTTTCATGCAGAAAAAGGATTTACAGCTGCTTCCCATCTTAATTCTTGCATAAATGTATACATACTATTTCTTGTAGTGATGCTGAAGTTTATAGTTCGATGCCTCCTCTGAAAGGTGGTGCAATCCTTGCTGGCAGATTAGAAGCCTCTGCTTTTTGAAGATTTTAACCTGTAAACACAAATAGCCCACAAGTACTACTAACCCCTCCACCTACAAATATTGCTCTCATGAGATATCAAAGGAGTTGCTGCCATCATACATGCATGCATCTTCACCAGGGGGTCATTCAGTATTGCCTTTGTTAATGCTGGAAGGTTTGCAGCTTTGTTAATAGTCCTTTCTGACAGACAGCATAAGAAGATGTGAAATCTGAGCAAATCAGGAGAGGTGGGAATTGTGGCCTTGTGGTAAGTCTTATGCTATCTCTTTTTGCTGTGACCCAGGTGTTTTACACATTACCGCCGATGCAGAAGTGCTGAAAATTGTGATGTAAAAGCACAGATAGTGGGGTAAGGTGACCATGTGAACCTTGGCAGTCTGAGGAAGGTGGCTAAAAATGAGTTTTTAACTAATCTCTCTGCAGCCGCTGGGTGTTTATGTACACAAACTGCCCATGTGCATTTCTGCAGGGCAGTGAGGGACATAAGGAGCTGATGGTCATCATCGCTTAGTGACATATCTCTCTATGCATTTTCGTCTCCATCTTGCCCAGCCTCTGATAGAAGCCTGATTTCCTCTGTGATTTCTTTTTTCTTTTTTTTTTCTAGTTTCCAGTATAAGGACAGACTGAAGGTTACAGATCAGAGACGATATGGTAGACTCCTCTGTTGTCTCAGTCCTTCATCGCTTACCCAGTTTCTCTTCCATTATCCCTTCCTGTTTCTTTCTCGTTCTATCTCTTTTCTCCACAGTTTCTGCTTTCAGTCAATATCAGTCCCAGTCTGCCAGATTAATTTTGTCCTCACCTGTATCCTGCAGTTGCTTTTCACCTGTATTTGCTCACAGCTTGTCTGCAGGAGCAGGTCCATCACTGAAAGATGTTGTTAACAGAATGACCGTGAGTTATTTGTCTTTTAGTGTTAGTTTATCACAGGTCTTCCTATGAAGTGCTCTCTTTCTTATCATAGCAGGGAATGGGCCTGTCACTGATTGTCAGGGAAAAAAAATACAAGCCAAAAATTTTTGAAAAAAATGATTTAACCTTCCCCTCATCACTCTGTAGGTCAGCACTTGCAATCCTTCTGATTTGTCAGCAATGCCAGATCTGCCCTTCTTCATCCTCCACAAATGCAAAGCAGAAATATTATAGTTCCTGTACTGGGAGGAGGTGGAGATGGCGCAGTGTGGGGTCTGGCCCTGTGTTGTGGATGAACTCCACATTTAGGGGTTGCAGGATGAGACAATATCAGGGAAAATTTCTTTTGGAGTTTGTGTGTCTTGTGAGAAGGGAAGCATTTCACAGCTGGCACAATGTGCTCCATCTGAAACGTGCCTCCTACAGTGACACTTGTTCGTTCTCATACTTTGTCTGCTCCATTACTGTCATCTATGCTGACTTGATTCCAGATATCAACAGCAGTCATATCTAATTGGAGCTCGCATGCAAATTATACCCCTGTTTACTCTTATAGATGATTACATCCACAAGCAGGCAGCCGTGAAATACATGCTACTCGCATGAGTCGGCTCTGGAGAATTTCAGTGGACAGGTTGCACCATGTGTTTATACACGCACTGAGATACCGCTGCTACAGAGAAAAAAAGATCAGTTTTACTATCATCACCAAACAACTACGATCACATAAATCACCACTGCAGCTGCATTTAAACTCTCTCTTCATGATTTCAAGAGGCAACAGAACAAACCTTAATGGTCTGACATTTTACCCCTGTTTTTTTTCTTTTCTTTTTTTCTTCACTTCAAAGAGAAATTAAGCCTCTGCTGAGTGTTCGATTTATAGAAGCGCTAGTGTCCAAATTAATTTGAGAGGGAATGTTGCAGTTGCCTTGGAAACGGGCTGAGGAAGAAGCCTGTCGCTGTAACTCACCTGGGCTGTCACAGGAAAAGGCTGCCTCGGCATGTTAAGAATTAAAATAGTCACTTTAATGTAGGTTGCGATGAGAATTGATTTCTTTTTTAAGTCTGCGTGCATTTACAGCACCTGCTGAATAAGGTGGTTACACACAAGTTCCTATTTATTTTTATCCAATCAGTCTAATGTAGATTTGATGGATTTAGTCTCATCCATCACATGTGCATTCATTTTTTGTGATTAATTTTGATCGAGTATGTGGAAGAGCTGCATCCAGCAGTCACCAAAAATGCACTAAATAAACCTCAATGAAGTTTTATAAAATGCATGGGTTGCACTACCTGAAACACACGGGGACGAGGGGTTTCAAAAATTAGTCCGCCTTTAGGTTAAATTTAATTTTATTTTGCATAGGGTTTCTGATGTTTTTTTTGTAGAAAGAATAGCATTAATTTGACAGCATTGTGTGTTTATTCATTTAAAACTTTTGATTTTCTGAACCATGCAGGTGATCCATTGCGTTTCTTTTAGCAACATGAGCAGCATTATTGTTTGTCTGTTGTGTGCTGTGAGACATACAAACAACGACCACTTCATTTGCTGCTTTTTTGGGGGTTGTTAAAACCACTTACTGTCTCTCTATAAGATGCTTCTGATGCTTTCAGCTGCATACAGTAGTAGCAGAATCTTCTTGGCACTAGTCCTGTTTTTGACTATGCTGCCATGCACTAATACACATGCATGTGACTTAGGATAAAATAAATAAGGTCCCCCCAAAAGCCCAGGTGTAATTCAAACCCTGAAATAATGTATGTGAAAATTGTCTGCAGAAACCTTCAGTGTACTTAAGCTCTCGCTTCAGATTATTTAGCATTTTTCTTCCTCGTTGTTGTGCTTCAGCTCACTACTGTCACAAGGTTTTCAGCTAAACACATAACTTTCCTGTAATTAACTGGGAATGCTTGTTCAGCTTTTTAAATTCAAGGCATGTCGTTCTTTTACAGTAGCTCGTTGGTGTTCTAGTTGTCAGGATGTTGTCGCAGTTTCACCTCAATATGCCAAGACCTTTTTGTATGTATCTGTTTCCACCTTTGCTTTTCTCATTGCTATGCAGTTAGCTAGCTGCTGAGGTAGTCCTACTAGCGCTCTCGTGTTAGCTTTAGCTCTGCTTAAAAGGTTTATTTTAAAAAAGCATTATTCGATTAGTTTCTGTCAATATGATTCCAACATTGAAGAAGGAAGTCATAAACATGTTTTTGAAAGTCTGTCTTTGGAAAAAAACTAAATTGTCTCTTGCATGTTTAATATTGCCCAATTTGACTTCTGTTTTTCTCCTTTTCCCCTTCGGTTTTTGTACTCATTATTTTTTCATGCTTATAGGGTCAGTTAGCATTTCCTATCAACTTCTCTCATCCTCATCTAGAGCCGGAGAGAAAAAATGAAAGATTTGCATCTTCGACCATTATGCCCAGTGATTCTGCGTCAGCACGACCAGAACCCTCCATCTGTGTCTTTTCCCCCTTTTTTTTGGATTCAGTTGTCCTTGCATTCGAGCTGGGTAAGAGAAAAGGGCATTTGCATTTACGTGTAGGATCACGGCTTGAGAGCCTTTGGCCGACAGCTGAATGCCGTGACTCAGAGGATGAGCCAACAGCTAATCTCTCTTGTGAAGTCTGAATTCTCCAACAGAGCAGGGCGGCTGCAGCAAGATTGTGTTTGTGTACAAGATTGTGTTGCTGTAATAAAGGGAACGGCTTTTTAATTATTTCTGGATGGCAGGACTTAATCTCTTTGTAGATGCTGATGTTGATTAAAGTTGATTATTGTTTTAAAGAAAAAAGATAACTGTATATTGACACAGAAAAAAGAGGACTTATATCCCTTTCTCCCATTTACTTGATATGTTGTCTTCATCCCATTCTGGTGTGTTTCTGCCTGAAATTGACAGATTTAGGGAATATAGGCAATTTTGTTTTAAAGCTTTTTCTAGTACATCAGTGTAACAGTTGATAAGCAGCAGCACACACCTAGGACAATTAAAGTTATTGTTGGGATTTGGTAAAAGATGGAGATGGATATTTTGATTAGATAGTATTTTATCCTCTCATCTTGTCTGTAAGATCAGTTTAGGTCACTGCTTGCCTGGCAATGTGTCATTTACTGAAGTAAATGAGGTGCATTGATTCCTCTTTCAAAATGCTAGAAATTGCATCCAGTAAAACATTTTCTCAAAACCCGTGCAGACTGTGCTGATGAATGGTGTGTGGTTGCCCCTGTCTAACCTGAAATCCACCACCAATTTTTCTTTTTTCCTTCCTCCCACTGTTTTGAACACTGCTGATGCCGCGCACACCATTTGTATTGATATACTCTTTGTTGTTCGTTATAAACCCCATCCGGTTAGTACCACAGGTGAATCTGATATGTTGTATACAGAGAGATTAAAAAAAGTGTCACGGTCTGTGGATGAGGAGGGCCCAGATGCAGGGTAAAGAGGCAGGAGGCAGACAGGTGCAGAAATAAAGGTTTAATGATGATAATGTAACTGACGCCAACAGGGCTGGAAAACTAGAACACACACAGACTTACTACAAGGACAACACGGGGGAATTGATGGTGATCTGGCAATGAGCAAAATAAACCAAGGGGTAAATATTCACTGAGGATAACAAACTAAACAGAGAGAGCATGTGAAGCAAATTAGCAAATGAAAGCAGGGGGGGTGACGACAACAGGAAGTTAAACAGAATGTACTGCAGAAGGGGATGAACTACAAAATAAAACAGGAAATGAGGACAGCAACTAAGGCAACAGGAACAATATATCCAACATTAATTCAAGTTTCACTTTTTAGCAATAATAAAACTTTGAACACCGACTTCTGAGGTTTTTCATATTAGGTGGGCCCAAACATGCTGAGAAAGGAGCTTTCTCTGCTTTACCAACCAACATTCAGATGCTCTCGATCCGTTACATGTTTATCTGTTTATACCTTTTGATTAAAGTATTAATGTGTGTCATGTTCTTTTTGTTTGTTTGTTTTTTTACCATAAAAAATGAAAAATGTTTTGAGGTAACTTTAATCCTGTAAACATATCAGAGTTAAGAATTCATGCAGTTAGTGCAGGAGTTAGTGGTACATGTGGACATGACATGTAAAGCTGTAGATATAAATAAGAATGCAGAGTTTTAGTCAGCATGCCAGATTTAATATAGACTGAAATGCATTGCTGGCTGTGCTCCATTTGGAGTCATATGTTATGCTCCAGCAGAAGATGTGCATTAGAATATTACCATCTTACTAGTCTGCAAGGAAGTGGAGCTGCTGTCAGCTGTAAGCATGAAGGAAGAATCAATGGCTCCAGTGTGAATGTGCCTCTTCCATTTATTTCCACCGTTTCCACCCTTTTTAACTGCAGTGCACTACTGGCAAATCTCCAAAATCCCAGTCAGGATTTCATATTCAACAGGAATCACTTCACATCAGAATGACTTTTCTCAACTTCCAGGGTTGAGTTGAGTCCTGTCATCAGGAGCAATGTACCGTTAACTTCAGTGACTTTGCTGTTGTTTCTGGTGTGTTTAATTTTAACTTAGGGTGTCTCTCTTCTCAGCGAATAAATGAATGACCAGAGCAGAAAGCACAGGGGTGGCAGAAGTTGGTGAAGCTCATCTCATAACTGTGACTGAAAGGTTTCTGTGGAAAAAATGCAGCTGCTGTCTTCTGATTTACAAACTAAGTACTGGGCTTTCCTCCCTGCTTTAAAAAGGAAACGCTTCAACAGTTTTGACAAGTTTTACTTCTGCCTCGTCAAACAGAGGAGGTGAAAGGACTCGTTTGCATATTCACTGGTCCTGAATGCCTTATGAGGCAAAAGTTCAGAGAAACACATTCAAGCTATTTTACGGCAGAAAGGATTTCATGGAAAAATAAATCTTAATATGAAATTTTAATGAACAGACATTCATTTTAAAGAGTTTAAGATTAGCTGGAGAATTGTGAACACCTTCAGTGATTATTTGATTACATTTTTTATCACATTTAAATCTGTGCGACAGACCTTGAAGACCTTAATGACTGTCCAGGTTCAACCAGTTTTTTTTTCAGCCATGTGGACAGCAATTTCTCAAAAAACTCTGGAAGCTTTGGTATGAAATTCAATGTTTCCCTCACAATGATCTCCCCTCTCATTGGCGATTCCCTGTCTTTGCTGAACCAAAGCTTAAGTTTAAAACCAAATACCAACAAAGATACTGATCCTCCCATCAGCTCTAGCTGTGCTTCGGTTTACTGTTATATGCTAAACTAACTTGGTGAACACTGATTTTTTTGCATAAATCCACCCATTGCCGAATTTGAAAAATGCCTGAAACTGCAAGGGTTGGGGTGGGAGGTTTGGGGTGATCACAGAGCAGAGAGTAGGGATGGGATACACAAGCAGAAATGATTGACAGATAGCAGGTCAGCTAAGATGCAAAGCGAGATTCACGAAGCACCACAGAGCTGTCTTTGAAGTAGAAGATTTTTCCCCTCCTGAATCTCTTTGGCTACACATGAACAAGGTTTTAATAGCTCATGTTCATCACAAAGAGACCTGTTAACATAGTCTGGATATGGTTTGAAACAGTGTAAGAAAATGGTGTGTATTTGGTTGAAAGTGGTTTTGAACATCACTGAACCATTGAGTGTCCATTCTCCTCCCAAGTGTTATAACTGGAGATGAAAAGGGCTTTTTGAACAGAACAGCAGAACCAATAAACGCAGCAAAGGCATCATTCTTCTTCCAATGAATAATTCTTTTTTTTTTTTTTTACAATATCAGCAACATTGTTAAGTCTCAGATGGTAAAAATCATGAACAGATTGTCAAAATGAACCTGAATCATTTGGTTAATTCCTCTGGAGCTAAGTGACCATATTATTCCAAAGTGTAATTACCTGGAGCTTTGAGCTCATGACTCATTCACCTGCATACTTCTTATTTTGCATAAAGCTGTGGTATGGTAGTGGAGGGCTGCTGCCTGCTGATGATTATGATCATTATATGTAAGGTGTAGGCTGCAAACCTGTATTTTGAGTCAACCCTCTGGCTGAACTGGGAAGATTAATTTTTGTGGGCAATGATGGACAGTTTAAGAAATGTTGCTGTTTTTTGCAATTAAGAGAAGAAGATGATTGTCATGTGTTGTCATGGGGGATGCTGCCCCTTGCTTTTGTTGCCGTGGCCTCAAAGTTATGCCCCTTTAGTCCAGGGTGATGGCTGCTGCTAACTGACAGCCATCACTTTGTATCAGGAGGCTGATCGCTCTGTGCTCCAGAGTGCTGTGTCAATTAAATAGCAGCTGCCGAAGCAGGTGGAAAAGAGGACAGCCTCATTTCAAAGCTGCAGCAGTGTGGAGATTGGCTTCAGATTGCTGCAGGCGTTGACTCTATTCAGCTAGCGCTCATTTTGACTGGCTCAATCTTCCATACACAGCAGGCAAGTGGATAAGAGAAATATTTCATCCATATCAATACCATGTCTTCAAAGCACACTGAGTTCAAACATGACGAAATAGTTGGAGGTGCAGCCGGATAAAGTGAGGATTTTTTAAAGTGGTTTTAAATAACAGCGTGGAATCTTAAGTTGGGAAAGCCCATGACGATGAGTCTGGGATGTTTCTTGGTAATTTCCTCGAGGCCATGGGCATCACCTCCACTGTGAATTTGTTATTCTCACAGCACCTGAAACATTTTTCCCCCATTTTGCTTGTTTGTTAAGATATCAAATCTTCAGGCAGAACAAACCATGCACACTTGACAAAGAACTCATAGATGGATGATAATTGATAATCTTGCTCTGGATTTTCTGATAAAAAAGAAGTTAGTGTTCCATGTAGGCATTGTCATAAACATAATGCTCTTTTGTGGATGTCTACGTTTGGTTAACAGCTTGTCTAACAAAACTGTCTTCCCAAGCAGTTTTTTTTTCTTTCTCCCAAAAGGGAAAATGTTTTTTCAAGGAAAATGGCCATCAGAGAATTATCACGTTATACCTAAAAAGTATCAGTCTGTGTGTTAAGATTTCACAGAGTTATGAGTCCTCAGGAAAAGTAATTTTTAGAGTGCTAGGCTGTTTTTAAAGTTTAAAGTTTGGAAACTTCTCTAAATGTTAACCTCACGTCTCACATTGATAACTCCTGCATGAACCTTTGAAGATGGACTTCTGCTTTATTAAGTCATCCAATTCTCAGGGCATGTCGGTTCTGCTAACCTGAAATAAGATTTTTCTTTGAAGCAGACTCTGCTTTGGAAGTGAGAGAAGTTCCAGAATCCTCGCTTCTTAGAGGAAGCTAAATTGAAGGTTTCCCTGTCGTTTGAGCCAAATGTTTATTTTGATTATTATAATGCATGTTGCTGATAAGTTCTTGGAAATATTAATGGATGAATAATTGCAGCTAATGAGGTTTGTGAAGTTAAGCCTTTGGGAAACAGCTCAGGAAAATGAATATACATGAAAAGTAAAAATAAGGATGCTGGGAGATAGGTTGAATCCATTAGGGCAAATCAGCCACTGGTTGGATGGAAAAAGACGCTGGATTGTATGATGATGAGCTAATTTATGTGAAGAACTGATGAATTCTGCAAGGATAGTTAACTAGGAGATCTCCACATCTGTGACATTAACATTAACTGAGGGCTATGTGTAGGAAATTGCTTTTATATCTAACCTTGGAGGTTTGTTTAGTGTTTTTTTTTTCTAAAAGTCCACTGCCTAATCTCTTCTGTCCTCTCAGTCGGATGAGTCATACAGTATTAAGAGTTTGCATCAAGTTTTGTAAGCATTTCTGACCACGTAGGGTTTGGATCTCACTTCAGTGATGGGGTGTAATTTATAGCCTCTTGCTCAAAATTCAATAGGTATTTTGTTGCACCTTGATTTTAATTTCACTTAGAGAAGCTTACTGTCACAGCATTTAATAAAACTGCTTCGCTGGCCGGCCCATATGGCATGGTATGAACATGTAGTTCCTGGCAATAAACAGCTTTAGGGACTGATTCTCCTTTCCAGCCACTGTTGCCAACTCCTCAGTAAGAAAAGTAGCTATTGGCTGTCCTACAAGTTGCTAGAAGTCGCTAATTAGCATAATCTGCACAGCACCCGCTCCTCAATGGGAAGAGTAAACTACATTCATTCACGGCAGTCTCCAAAAGTCTCCAATATTTCCAGAAAAAGTCACTAGATTTATCGTTAGTCGCTTTAAGAAAAAAAAGAAAAAAAAAGATGTTGATTGAGTGGTCTGAAAACTCGCTAAATATAGCGACAAAGTTGCTAAATTGCCAACCCCTAGGAATAATAAATTCCCCCAAGACCCATCTCTTTCAGTCACAGTGGTCGTTCATCCCTTCTCACACACACTTTGGCTGTTGTCTTCCTCATTGGTGTTCGTCTCCGTTTGAGTCGGCAAACCAGCAGCTAATTTGCGCATTACTGTGAATTACTGGGCTGAAAAGGGGAGCAGACGTTTGTTAGCGACAAAATAAATTCAACTATAACTGCTACAAGAAAAAGACAAATGTATTGGTTGCCATTCCGCCAGTAGATGACGAATTCACTCGCACTGTCTCACATTTTAGTCGCAAAATGCGACCATTTGGTCGCAGTCCGGAGCCCTGTGGTGAAGTTTTATCTTGTGGTTTGAATTACCATTAATTCTCTCATGTATGTAATATGACAAAGACTGCATTTCAATAAAAAACATGAAGCTCAGTTGCTGATATTTTAACTATGCACCTTTTTGTTTCACATTTTATATGAAGTTTGAGCAACAGTGCAAAAATCCATGGTCTTCAGATTGTTTTTTGAGGAGCAGGGAGTTAGATTGATAAACTCTAATTGTAATATGAGTTGTTGTAATATGTAAATTTACATCACTCACTGGAGACAAGTTATTCATAGGTAGACTGATATAAAGGCATGAGGACGCTTTTATTTTCTTTTTAAATAATAAATGCAGTAAAGGTAACATAGATCACTCACAATGCAACTCAACATCCAACAACTGAGTTCCAACATGTAGGTGTTTGTGCTGGTTAGGACCACAGTAGCCTCCAGCTAACTTGACACGGCAGATGGTTTGTTACATGCAACCATCTGGGATGTCTTCGCTGAAAGCTCATTGGTGAAGCGCAAACACGTACAAAACGTTGAATATTTATTTATCTTTTACAATCCATTATGTGAACTCCACCAATCAGATCAATGTTGTGAAGTTTGTTGGTGAAAACAAACTTTTACAGATGTCAGGTAAAAGCTGTCTTTTGTCCATAGAAAAGTCCTCAGCAGAGTTCTTTGCTCTTCCTCGCATCAACAAATACGATCCACTTCTGAAATAGGCAACTAAACCAACCTTTTTGGATTATCTTGACAGTTTTTAAATCTAAAATACTATAACTACCCATACAGACAACCATTCAACCTTTGATTTGGTCAGGATTTTTTCATTCTTGCAATCTGGTAAATTCTGAGAGAATTTGGTTGACTTGCAGGTTGAGCTGCTATCAGTCAGCCTTTACTGACTACTGTCATACTCTCACATTTGTTTTGTTTTTTAACTTGCTGATTTCATTAGACTTAATGCAGATCCTCTGGTTACAATACATGCAGATGCCCTGAGACCTGATCACATTTCGACACAACTGAGAAAAAAAAAGCAAAATTCAGAAACATGCTACAAGGATTTTTAAATGTTTACCAGTAAACAAACTTCGCAATGTATAGCTGATTTTAGGAGTCATGCATTCATAAGAAATTACATTTAACAAAGTTTCCTAAAGTTTATTCTGATAATAATTTAATGGCTAAAGCCAAATAAAATTGACAGTTTAGCACTTTATTATATTATTTCATATAATTGTACAGAATTATTAATATTATTTTGTCTTTTGTTTCCTTTATAGATCACACACATACACACCTGTACACACTCCACCACCATCCTGTAAATCCACTTCAATATTAAAGTTTGCTTAGCATTGACATCTCCCTGCACCTCGGGCGCTGAAAGACCAGCAACACCCCCAGAGTGTCCCACTCCCACAAAATATTTACAGTAATCTATGATTTGTAGGCATTTTGTGCAAAGGGCATTTTGCTCTGTAGTTTTGCATGTAGAATACATAACATTGCTCACAGTTTGACTCAATGCAAAGTCCTTCAGACAGTTTTCCCTGAACAACCAGTTTACTTAGATTCATATGCAAAATTTTGGAAGCTGAAAGAGGTAATTAAAGATTCTTTGGAATCAGTGGGCCTGTTAACCATTGCTATAATTTTTTGGCCATGGCTCTGTGCAGTGACGATGCTTCAATCTGCAGAATTTTGACCGAAAAAGAATGACCCAGACACAGACCTGAGCCCACCTCTCCCTTGCTAGTAACTCCTTTCACATTACGAGCAGTACTATGGTAATCGTCTCCCCCAGGAGACACTGCACATGGCAACACAAATGTGTGTGTGGGCTAAACAGATTTGTGGAATAAGTAAAAAGCAGAGCAGTTCTGAGTTCAAGTAGGGTGTCAGCTCACAGCTGATCTCCAGGATGAGATGTCACTGTAGAGGCGAATTTTTTCTGCCTTCCTCTTAGGTCAGTAATAAATTTTGCTGTGTGTTTTTTTTTTTATTTCTGTCAGGGATGTTTTTCCACCAAAGACTTAAAATCTTCAGTTGCTATCTGCTTAAAATCAGTCAGTATCTCCCTTGTGCGACTAATTAATTTTGAGTATGTTGACGTAGGATGTTTTGTTGTGTTATCGCAGCTTCGAACGCTGCCTAAAGTGCTTTTTACCCGGAGCACCACATTAATTTTTGCACAGCTCTGCATCTGAGTGAGAGATGTTTGCCCTTTTAAATGCTATCTCTGGAATTCTGCAGACTCCTGCAGCTATTACTGCTCTGCTTTTAGCTTCCAAAGCTTCTCACAGACATGATTTGTTCTTATTCTAACATGTCTCTATGATGAAGTCAGCTGAACGGTGGAACGATGCAGAATTTCTGCCCCTTAAATAACAAAATCAGAACAAATGTTTTTCCATAATAAGCAAAGAAATGCTAGAGCATGCAGCATACGCAGCTGAATAAGAAATGCCACACATCCAAACTTTAGTCTTAACCATCTCAAAATGACACCTTGGCTTATATTCTGTTTGCATTCTGAGGATTGCTTGTTTATCATGCACCTTCCATCTCACTCAAACTAAAATAAAAGAGGGAAAATACAAAATTTAGAAAGTTGTGGCAGCTTGTTTAGCTGCACCCAACACCCACCCAACGTGCCTGGAATGTAGGGGGATAACCTTGTGAGAATTGAACACATTATCTATGTTTAGCTGTCACTGCTAAAACCCACCCATTTTCAGCTGAGGGGCAGGTTGTTTTAAAGAGTGTAAAGATGTGATGGAAAGTGGGAGAAAGGACTGCAGACAGAGAGGAGGAATGCTTTAGTTTTTAAAAAAATGTGCACACAAAAGTATAAAAGCAGACAGACACTTAGGATGTTTTGCAGCTACTCCCAGCCAGTCTCCATCAAGGTCAGGCCCCCGTTACTTTCATCCTGTAATCATGGCTGAGGTGCACACACTGCTGAATGAGATCCAATCATTGGAGCCATTGTGCACAACACATAGCAACCTTTGAGAGACAGGGAATGGTTTGGAGAGTAGCAGTAAGACAGCTTTTAGGAAGAATAGTGGCTTTGACGTGACCATGTGTTGCGTGTGGCTGCTGAAATGAATTTGAGTTTCACTTTCAATTTCCACTTAAACAGGCTGCAGAATTTGATCGATTTTTGTTAAGGAACAGCAGAAATTAAAGCATGCCTTTGTTTTTGTTTTTGTATAGCTTTACACCTGTTTTCCAAACAAACCTGTCAATAGACTTAAATTAGACAATAAAACAGGAAAATGAATTATAAATTATATAATAAATTAAAGTTACGTATGCAATTATGCTGGATTGTTGTAGTGGCCTTCAGTAACTCAGATGAGCTAAAATACATTTAACACCTACTCCAGACTTGAATTGTCATGCACATCCATGAATAAATCTATCGTCTTATTTTCACTATACTCTGTGCTAAAAATACAGTATTTAAACAGGTCTATTCAGATGGCATGTGTTTTACAGATGGCCATAAATATGCTCCATGTTACAAGAGCCATGCTGTTCATATTTACCCTATAAATACAGCATTATGTTCATATGGTCTGATAAAGACAAGCTGCTTATTTTCAACCAGCTTTAATTGTGCCTAAAAAGTAAGTTAGTAAACTAAATGACTGTAAAAACCCTTCTCTCGTCAATGCAATCAATAATGATTATATTAAAATGTGTGAGTAGAATATCGTAGATGTTTCATGGTGTTTTCATGGCAATAATGAAAAGACAAAGCTGAGGCTAATTAGCAATAAATGCAAAGTACAGCTTAGGTTTCAAAATGGGATAGAAAAGTCATGTTAATTGTGCAAAGAGATGTTGGCATGAGTTTGACACTTTTCATAAAGTCAAATAATTAAAATGCAAATGGTTTTTTACATTTTTTTATCCACTGCTGTAATAAGAATATTGCAAAATAGGCCTGGGCACATCTAGCTGGAAATTAAACACATACAATATGAGAGCAGATGGTGCAACAAAGTGACATGATTTTAAAAGTGCCATTCAAACTTCTAATGACCAACGTCAAAGTCTGGCGCTTATGTTTTTTCTCATATTTTTATGTGAGGAAGGTTTTATTCTCCTCATCAGACATCACAACCAATTTTAGCCCTCCAGCATCAAATGACAGTAAAGACACATGGTATATGTACATCATTATCACCAGTATTTCCTGCTGTCATTGTCACACTGTTTTCTGAAATGAGAAACTGTGGAAAACTTTGGTGTATTATAATTACAGTCTGTGTTTCAGGCCCTGATGGTTTTTGTTTGTCATGTGTGAAATTCTTACCTCATCTGCTTCACAAAAGGTTGATTTATAAAAGTTTTGGCAGATAATTCTTGTGACCTCAACTACAAGTCTTATTGTTAAATTGTTGGGTCATTTGCAAACTTGTTCAGCTGTTAGGAAGTTTCTAATTCACGAGTCTGTCGTTAATCTGCAGTATACTGTAAAGGTGTGGATTCTTGCAGCATCTCTTCTAAAAAAGCCTCTTTTTGTGCTCTTCTGCTCTTTTTCTTCTTCTTTTTCTTTGAATGGCAACTCAACCAGGCAAATACACAGCTGGTATGTTCTCAACATTTGGGCCGCATGGAGTCGGCCGCAGAGGAACCCAGTGTGGACTGACAGTGATGACTAGTCTCGCTTTCATTTCATTGCCTTTGTATCTACATCACAGCTGAGCTGTCAGTCATTGCCAACATTGACCAGCTCCGTGAACTCACTCTCAGTGTCAAGCTCGCTCAGGCATCATCAAGCTGTGGTGTAATGTAATAAGAAGTATGCTGCTTATATGAAACACAGAGAAACCTAAATGTGTTCTACTTGCTATAGGGCTGCAGCCTTGGATGGGCAGTTCTTGTGATTTCTATGTCTCTAAGTTAATGTAAATCAGCAGCTGCAGGATCTTGGCTAATGACATGTTCATATAGATATTTTTTAATTAATAAAATATATATCACTATGATCACTCTCTTTGCTGAAGTTTAGACCCTTTCCTCTGTTACGTCACATTAATCTAACACAACATTAGATCCCTAATGTGTCTAAGATTTTTTTCACTGTGTGGTCATGGTGACTGTTATCTTTATTAATTGGGCTTTAAGTGTATGATCCATCTACTGCATGAATCAGATGACTCAGCCTTGCGTAGGATGCCAGCGACCATGTAATTGAGAGATCACAATGCTTGAATGGAAATTACAGCAACCCTTCAACATTTACTGAAGACCGGCACCTTGCACACCCACTGTGTCTTTATGTTATTTCTGGCTGCGTGCTTTGTTTCTTTTATTTGAGCTGTGATGTGAGCAGGAGAGAGGCTGCAGTGTGGAAAGGAAACCATGGGCAAAGGTTGAGGACAGACAACTGCAGCCATCTTCTTTCATTCGATGGAGAGAAGACATGAACTAAAGGCTCCTTTATTTTAACAGCAATCAGTGTCACACTGCCAAAATAGGATAAGTGTGTATTATCTCTTTGTTATTTGAAATAACTCATTTTACTGCTTTGTGCATGTGGCTGAACAACTTCATGTAGCATAATAACTAATTACAGTCAGCGATTGTCTTGATGTGACAGTGTCAACCCTTGCTATAATAGCAGAAGAGGCTGGTGCCAGCATCAATGCAGCGGCTAGAGATAACCTTCAGTCCCTGTAGAGGACTCGCAGACAATCAACCGTGTGGTCTGTTACCTTATCAGCTCCCTGAGAAGCCTTCCATTTTTTCATTATACAATTAAATTATTTAGTTGTTTTAACTAGAAATGAAGCACATTTTGTGTCCCTCCTGTTTCTCATGAACAAAGGGAGTGACTATGGAATCTGTGATGTGATAAAGAGGGTTCAGTATTTACTGCAAGGTCTCACAGACAATGCTCCACATTCAGCTTTGTGGGGAATTTAACTCCAACTATAAGATATCTTCATTTAATTTTAATATTTTCACAGCTAAAACAGAAATTGTGAATTTTTGGATATCTGCAGTGATCCAACAGGACAATAAAGTACACAATGTCCAACACATCTATAAAATCTTTGTTCTGGCTGGAAGATCCAAAGCTTTCTCTCACCACCTCGTGTAAAACAAGCAGGGGGACAATAAACAGGAGGAGTAGCCCTTTATTTCTGCAGCAATTTAACCAATTTCCTTGCATTTCTCCGTTCGAGCATCCTTAAAAAAGATGAACAACAAATAATGTTACTGGTTTTATGATATGTCACAGGAACTGGCAACTTACTAGAATGTAGAAACGCACTATCAATGTTGAACAGTATTTAAAAGGTTAAGAGCAGCGTCTGCTCCCATCAACACTGTTTTTTTCAAAGAAGGTCTTGCTTATTTCAACAAGAAAATGCTAAAACACATGTCATCCATTATAGAAGCATGGCTCCTTAGCAGCAGGGTCAAGGTGCTGGACTGTCTAGAACATTTTATACTGGAGAACATCAAATGTGGGTTTGCACGAGCGGTCAGCAACTCTGTTTGTTTGCATGTTTTCAGAAATCACAGTTCGCCGTGCATCCCACAAAAGCAGGTTCATGTAAAGAAGATTTATGTGGTAACATGATCTGGGAGCACCACTCATTTAAAATGGATTGAGGCAAAGTGAAAAACTGTTCTCTCATTATAAGAATTTAAATTTTAAATTCCTTTAAGAGTCATGGACTTTATCAAATCATGAACATCCTCCAGAGTAGAGGGGCCATTCAACTTGTTATTAGTTCAACACCCTGCTAAAACCTCCTCTGGTGGTATGAAGACTATGTTGCTGGAATCCGGAAAATCATTATCAGGGCTTAATAGGATGTGCAGGTTTTAGAGTAACATTTCCCTTGTCTAAACAACGTCTTTTTCGGGGAAGGTTTTGCATATGTCAGCAAACAATGAGAAACTGAGTGCTTCATCTATGTATAACAGCAGCTTGCTTTCAGAGTAAAATAGTCCAGGTGTTGGACTGACCAGCCTGCAATACAGTCCTTTATCTAACTGAAAAGAAATCATGAAACATCAAATATGACAAATAAGAACAAGGAAGGGACGACATTCTTTGCTTAAAGATCCAGCAGCTGGTCGTCTCACTTCCCAGACATTTACAGACTTTTGTTAAGGAATGCTACACTTACAATTACTTTCAACCTTTATGTTCTTTTTATTTTCTATTACACAATATTTATTTATGAGATTTGCAAATAATCTCCTATTGTTTTACTTACATTACACAGTTATTTGGAAATGGTTCGTATATAATTTTTTATAATTGTTTTTGTAATTTTGCTTATACTAAAACAAATATACTTTATGTTTTTTTTTCCTGAATGTTATTATTAAACTCCTTTTGATAGATGAGAGCTTTTCTCCCTACAGTCTTCTGCAGCCAAGCGTGTGCAGATGAGAGATTGCTGTCACTGAATATCAAGTGCTGATTTACTGTATAATATATGCAGAGATGATGCCTCCTGCTGTCCTGCCACCTGTTCTGTCAGCCGATAGCAGCTTTGCTACACACACATCCACGGCTCGTTTACCAGCACGCAACACTTCAAAACACAAGCACATCCCCATTAACCAGTCAAAGACCAGCAGAAGCAGCTCAAACGCATAACGTACAACAGCCCCACTATGCAGCTTAACCACACTCAGTGAATAGATAAAAGAGGTGAGGATGAGATGAAGATCTAGAGTTCAGTCCATCCAGTTGCTGTGTCATCCTGACTTGACCCTCTCCGTGTTTGACAGTGATAAAGTGCTTCAGCTGGTCTTTTTAGGTTTCTTTGTGAAAATTGAAGCCATTAGTTTTACAGGAAGGGAAGCAGTGCTGGGCATCTAAAGCTTGTGGGCAAGCAAAAGCCTTCCTCTCCTGCTGCACATTCTGCTCTAACCCTTAAAAGAACAATCCATCTTGATCAGGGCATGGTCCACACAGCACTTGTACCAGATGTCCTTTCATTCTAAAAAATGACATTCTCATCACTTCACGAGATAACAAGCCAGAAATGGAAAGGTGAAAGAAGTAAAAAACAAAGGATGCATTCATTCTGCATCAGAATCAGTGTTTTTCTCTGTCTTTCATTCGCAATTACACTGCCAGACTCTTCACAAGTTCATCGTCTTTAGACGATTTGGCACCCCAGTTCCATTCTCCTTTTTTTGCTCTCAGACTGTATATGTGACCTTTACAGTTAATACCGTCACTATGCCCCAGTAGATATTGGAGTTTTACAAGAGGAATCACTCTCTGCCTCCTAACTTGCCTCCAGGCATTTCAGGGCTGTTGACTCGTGGAGCAGAAGTTGCTGTCAGCGATGTATCTGGCCATGCGTGTTTGTGTCTGCACTATGTTGCTGTGTATGAATGTTTGCAAAGTATGCTGCTCAGCTCAAGCAGAAATGATGCAGCTTGTCACGAGATGTTAGCCTCAAATTACATCCCACTCACCTTTCAGCCTCCGAATGTTTCTGGCTTACAGTCAGTCCAGACGTGTTGTTGCACAGACAAAATGTAGATGTTTAAAGAACTGTATGATTTTTAATCACGTGGCATCTTTGTGGGACTCATAAAGGGGTTTTGTGTAGCATGTGAATAGAATTAATAATAATAATAAAAAAAAAGAAGAAACCCTACCATTCAGCGATTCTTCCAAGCTTTTCTAAACTACGGTGTTCAGTTGCTAACCCTTACCTATCCTTCATCTCTGTTTCTACAGATTTAAGTAACCATGTATGATGCAACGAGGGTGCCATCCCCCAAAGAGAGCGCAAACGGAGTGGCCCTGCCTGTGGTTTCTGAATCAGAACCAGGAACAGCTGCAGGATCAGGGGGGCCGCCGTCAACTGCAGAGCGGCAAGCTAAAACTGAGGAGGGCCAGCCGGGTACGGAGGAGGAGGAGCCAAAAGTAGAACCCGTCCTGGTGAAGAAACCACACAGAGAGATTCTGGACCATGAGAGAAAGAGGAGGGTGGAGCTAAAATGTATGGAGCTTCAAGAGATGATGGAGGAGCAGGGGTAAGTTGCTGAGTAACAACAGAGAATAATCACCTAAATGTTACCCTCAGCTTAAAGGAACTTAAACTTCTGTTTTTCCTGCAGATGTTGGAAAAGCTTATTCAAAACTTGACTCAACTTTAAAATCACCAATTAAAAATGCAGCTTTGAAACAGTATTTGATACGGCTCATCTTGAGAGTTTAGCTTGAATATCTCTTTGTAAATGTATACACGCTTACACTTTTTTATACACATTTGTTCAAAGCTTCAGAAGCTTGGGAAGTCAATAGAGGTGAGCTCATAGTGCTACAGTAAGCTCTGAAATGCCTGTAACAACAGAGAAGATTAAAAACGTCAAGGATTCAGACCACACAGATTGCAGCTGGACAAATGAGTTTGGATGAAAGTATTATAGATAATAGATAAATAGAAAAAACTGCTTTGATCCACGTGTTTTTATCATTAAGAATTGTTTATAACCGCAAAGTTTAAATTTTATATATAAGTCAAATCTTGGAATATTTTTATTTACACATTTATTTACAAATGTTACATTATATAAATCCATTCATTGCATTACTTTTTCCACCCTTTATCTGTTGTTGGATGGAAGGAAAGATGGATGGAAATTAAAGTAATGTTAAATGTAAGACTAAAACCTTCCTGCTCAGCACCAAACAACAGAATACCACATTTGTACAAAGCTTTTTTACCAGGTGGTAGAAACTGTGAAAAAGTTCATTTAAAAACCCAGATATTTCCCTCAGGAGTTTGCAAAGTCAACAGAGATTGTAACAGACTACTCAAATTCCATAATACTAAATAAATAAGTTAAAACAATATATTTAAACAAATAAAGAAATAAAAAAGATTACCAAGAAGAGCCTGTATATACCTGTTTATACCTGTAAAGCTCCTCTTGGCAGAGCAAATTTGCTCCACATAACACAGCAGCCAGACCATCATTCTGTTTGCTACAATGCTGAAAAGGGCAAGTTAAAAAAGAAGAAAAAAAAGAGATTGTAACAGGCTGAATCTCTGAAACTGTCATGAAAATAACATTTTGGAGAATAAAATGATGAAATAGAGAAGAATAGGATGTCAGCTTCCCCATCCACTCTGCAGTCTGTAAAGTTTTTAGTTGATTGTTTATGATATAACCAACATGTAAAATATACATACAATCAAATAAAAACTTTTCAGTTCAAAACACACAGACAAACACTCATGTACATGTGACACATGACATATCTGTAGTAGGAAACCTGACACTGGCTAAATTTACATTTACAGAAAGTTTCCAATTTTAATCTGATTAATATCGAACTGTGAATAAAACATAAAAACAGCATTTTCTGATTACCTCAAACTGAATCAGATCATATTTGAAATAAGCAGTTGTTAAGTTAAACCATGTGACGTGTACTGATCTTAGTCCCATTATGTAGATATGCACCTTAATCACATTATTACATCTATCTGGAATATTTACAGCATATAATATTTACTTCTGGTTTACAGCCATGCTTTTGTCTTCACCGTTTCCATTTCAGCTCATTATAAGTGACTTTGGGCTTCTTTTTCTTTGTTTGAAGGGTTGTTTTTAGAGATAGTGTTTTTTGTTTCTGTCACAAGATCAGGCAACACCTGCTCCAGGAGCAGAGTTGGAAAGGAAGAAAAAAAGGAAGCCACTGCAATGAAGTGACGATAATAAGAGTAACTTGTTTTTATATGGTGATTTTTAACAGCAGAGTATGGAAATGTTATTGGTAGCTCATCTTTCATGTTGGAGGTTGTTCTAGTCATTAAAATAATAATAACACCGTGAAGAAGGGTTCAGTATAAAGACGAGGACAATTTTAAACTTGGTGTTTCTTGTTTGGCCAGGTGCCACAGTTAGTTTAATTCACTATAGGCAGCACTGAAGGATCATGTCCTCATCACAGCTCTGTGGAGCTCTTGCTTCGCTGGACAGGCATCCATTATGTCAGGGGATGCCACACTGCTCCCAAGGCAGGAGTTGGGCTAACTTATATAAAGTGCAAAATGCTGGGAATTTTAAGTGTGTGAGAAACGGTTAGGGAAAAAAATGTGCAGAAATCTTTTTGGTAATTAAAAGTGTGTTATTTGACCAGGCAGACAAATGGCATGTACTGACCAAATCCTGGTCATTCCTTGAGCCATATTTTTTTTTTTTTTCTACCCCCCCCCCCCAGCGCAAGTAATCCCGCCCCACCCCACATACACACCTTGCACACTCTCACTCATCCTAGCACACACGCACCTCCCCACGCACACACCATATAAACATACACACAGCAAACA
>JBAMHW010000017.1:2947191-2979614 GCA_037177495.1 Rhadinocentrus ornatus
ATAGATAGATAGATAGATAGATAGATAGATAGATAGATAGATAGATAGATAGATAGATAGATAGATAGATAGATATGCCTGCATGTGTGTGTGCACAAAGACTGTCATGAAAAAAGAAGGTTTTTTGCTGCTTCTAGGAATTCCTGCTGTGTTCATCAGTGCTCAACCAATTAAGGGCTTTGTTGCCTCCTATCTTCCTAACCTACCAGCCAGACATGATTTTTTTTTTTTTTTTTCCAAACCCACTCCACTTCCTGTCTCAAGATACTTTTTCCTTTTTTATAGCTCACCCCTGCTCCCCCATTTTGCTCTAATGAAATATTTTCTTTTCCTGTGTGCTCGTGTGTGTTTCATGTCCTCGCTTTAGTTGCACTAACCTTTGCTTTATTAGATTGTTTCAGTGTGTTAGTTCAGCCTCTTCTTATTACTCCTTCCTGTTTTCATCTCTACCCCACTAACCGTGGCTGCATGGTTTGTCATTGAGGTGTTCTATCAATGAGTATGACATACTAAGTTGTAACAGCTGGATGTTACAAGGTCAGGGTGGTGCTACAGCATGAGGGAAAACAATCAATGTTATGTGTATATGTTTTTTTTAAAGCCTGCATGGAGATGGTAGGGTTAAGTTGAATGAATCAGAGGGGGGTATATAACAGGGTAGGATTAGCCATCTGTCAGAATACAAAATCTAGTATTAAAAAAATAAGTTGGAAGATATGAATCCTTAAAGCTGAACTATGAATAGGAGAGCTGAGAGTTTTCTAACCTTTGGACCACACTATATGACTTGCCGACCTTAAAACTATTCGTTCCGGACTCGTTTGATGGCACAGTGACATCTATTATTTGCATTTCTGAAACCGTCGCTGGCCAGCAGCATCCCATGGCTGAGAAACCCCACTATACAACTTTTTCTTCCGGGACGCCGTGAGACTGGATGTTTGCTTTAATGCAGTGTCACATTCTAGCAAAACACAAGATAAGAGTCCAGTTAAGACTGTCATTTACTGGCAGTAGAGCACTCACAGTACAGGTAGGATGCAAGATGGATGCTGAATTAGTCGATAGGGTACGTGTCATTCAGAAAAACTGCATCAGTCCTGTAATGCGTCTTTAATGGGATGATGAAATAGATAGAAGAGATTAGACCTGAAAGCAGGATCACAGGTGGGATGCTGGCAGATGAAAAGAAAAAATAAACTTTTAAGCTGAAAGGGCTGCAGATGGCAGAAGTTCAGAATAAGTGTAGGAGAACGGTAACATGAGGAGGTTGTTTCATCCTGTCTCTTCTCTCTGAGCTCTCTACAGCAAGTAGAAGTCGGATGTTGACTTTTTTCTTATCTCTTGTTCTGTCTCTTTCTCTCTTTAATTTCCTCGCTAATGTCCTCTTGCATTTCTTTGCTGAATCAGCCATTGTGAATTCAAAACGGCCAGTCTGTTGATATCCAGTTGCTGGAGTGTGACACAGTGCCGTAAACGTATGTTGTGTTGCTTTAACAGGTTCTTCCAGCAATATAAAGAACTCATTGTATTGAGTCTAACTGGACTGTATTAAACTGTTCTCTTTCTTTAACGTGCCTCAAAATTTCTTCTGATGTGAGTTATCAACATTTAAAAAAAAGATTGTATTGATATAGCTTTACTTTATAATTGGTGCATATTAGCAAATGTTAGCATCTGAAGTTATCTATTAAGTTACGGCTGTATGTAAATTATTTTCAGTAGCTGTTTCCGTCATGCATACAGCTTGTTCAGTGGAACTCTGAATACGTGATATAAGTTCTCTTGTAGGACAATATATTTTTAACAGATTATTAGACTATGAAGCATTGCTTCAGAAATGTGTTGCTGTCCTGCAGTAAGCAGAGTTGATCATCAGCACACTTGACAGATGCTTTTAGATTATTAACTGTAAAGTTCTTTGTTTTAAATCTGATTCATCCGGGTGCTATAGCTCCTTGCTAACACATATCCCAGAACTCTGATCACCACAGGCTGTAGGTATTAACTGATCACACAGCTCATAACACTAAATTGAGTCTTAAAAGAAGATTAATTGGTGAGAGAAATATGACATAATTAGTCTACTTAGCTAACTAGTATCATTTATAGTTCCAGGGGGGATTATCAGACTTTGCAGGCTGAGCTGCTGCATTTCCTTCCATCGATCTGTCTCCACTCTGGCAAAGGAGATGTGGTTATTCATTTGGATGTTACATTATCTCATCTATTGTTTCCATGTTTATCTTTCCTGTGGTTGCCATGGTCATGCAGCAATCTGCAACATCAAGTTAAAAAAGCTTAACCATGAAGAAACCCTGTGCAGACATGTTGCTGTCTGTTTGTTGTTGTAGTTGTTTTTAAGATTAATGCGGGTGCTTTTCATCTTATGGTCTTGTGATTTCAGGGTTAACCATGTGCACTATCAGCCTGATGAGTATGAAGAAGACCATGAGGTAGTTGGCTATGAAGATGGAGACTATGGCCGTGACTGCCACAGTGCCAACAGGTAGGCTAATGTTTGTTGAAACAATATGTTCAACAACTGTCACCACTTTGATGATAGATCAATAATTTTGTCAAACTGAGGTACAAAACTACCAAGAGTTAAAGCGCAGTAAAAGTGAGCATGTAGAGGTAGTTAGATGATGGTGCAGATGGTCATTTAGACTATAATATCTCTTTATAGACAAGAACAAGTGTAATTTCATTAATGCGATTTCCTGTTCTGATGTTATTTTACAAGTCTTGTGTTATGGCCAAACCTATTGAGGAAATTAGAAAAGGAACATTTGCACAGCTGAATAACTAATCAGAAATAGAAAACTCAACATGATTATAACGACCAGTTGAAAATTTGTCCTTCCTTTCTCACAATTTTGCTTTCTCTTTTTCTCCGGACAATTCAGACTGAAAAGGAAATCAAGCAGTTCTCCATCCCCTTGTCCAAAGAAAAGGAAGAAGAAGAAATCTGGTCGCCGAAGGAGTCGGTGAGTGGAAACAGCTTCCTTTTCTATTCCAGTTTCAGCTGATGGAAAAAAATTTAACCACTGTTTTGTGAAAAGGAATTATTTTGGTGTGACTATTGGAAATGAGTCATTAGACATTTTGGAGATGGGGTGAGGAGCGATTAGGTTAGAAAAGCATAATCTGATTCTCATTTTCTATTAACAAGGTCAGCAAAAGGAAGGAGAGTAAGACTCAGTGGACAAAGAATTTAGCAGCAAAATGAGGCTCATTTTGTAGTCATGTCATGTGAGCATTCTTCTTCTCTATCAACAGGTTTGATAGCTCCTCACCCACTCGCAGAGAGAAGAAGAAAAAGAGTGGGAAGAAACACAAACGAGACAGGTGAGTCTGTACAAGCTGCGAGTGTGTTAGCGCTGACAAGCAAGACACACTGAGTTTTCGAGAGTTCATCCAGTGTCGCTTCAGAGATGTAGTTTCACTTACCAGTAACATAAATAGGGAAACGCACCATGAGACGGATATAAAAAGATTCTGTACTTTTATCTCTTGTCTTCATGTTTCATCTGATTTGTTTGCCACAAATTGTTGAGGAAGCCAGGAGGAAAATAGGGAAGAGAAAGGAAAAACATGAAAAAGAAGAGAAGGTTAGGCTCAAAAGGAAGAATGGATGGATTAAAAATGTGAGAAGCAAATATTTTCTTCTCACATAGAATAAAATGGTGAAGTTGGAGGTAAATGACGAAAGGAATGCAATAAAAAGAAGGAATGTGAGGAAGGAGAGGCAAAGGAGATGGAAAAGACAGGAAAGGAAGAAAAAGAAAGGTTAGTAAAGAAAGTCATTCAGGAAATATGAAGAAAGAAAAGAGAATGGTGAAATTAGGAATTAAGAGATAATAAACCACTAAAAAGAGGTATATTTTAAAATAAATGAGTTTAAAAAAAAAAGTAAGAAAAGATAATATCTATTATTGATCCCACAATGGGGAAATTTCACAGCAGCTCAAACACAAAGTGGTAATATAAAAAAACAGACACAAAAAACAGTATGTACAATAAATAGAAAAAAATAATAATAGAAAAAGAATGAAGCAGAATTTCCATACACAGGTAGTTTGATGTGCAGTGGTGAGGTGTTATTACACAGGTGAATATGGATATATAGAAGATATGAATTAATCGGATGAGTAAATGAGTGGAATGAAAAAAGACCATAAAGTGCATAGCTAGGACATCAGTAAACATTAGTGCAATGATGAAACATCAGTAAACATCAGTCCTATTTAAATAAATGAAAATGTTTGTCGCAATGACAGAATTATAGTGCAGCATTAAACAGTCTGATGGTGTTTGATATGAACCTGCGGAAGCGCTCCGTCCTACACCTCGGATTTCTGAGTCTGTTACTGAAGGAGCCGCTTAAGGCCCCCACAGTCTGATGCAGAGGGTGGGAGGTGTTATCCATGACGGTGGACAGTTTGGCCAGAGCCCTTCTCTGCCCCATCCCCTCGATGGGGTCCAGGGGCTGCCAAAGACTGAGCTGGCTATAGGAAAAGCAAGGAGAAAGAAACAAGGCACAGCTGGGAGAAGGGAAGAAGAAAAGAGAGAAATACAGGAGAGCGTAGGAAGACAAGGAAAATTGCTGGGAATTAAGAGGAATAAAGAAAAAAAAAAGAGATATCAAGTATGTCAGAAACGTGTAAAAATTCTGGATGTAAAAGTGAAAACAGTGAAAAGAAAAGAAAAAAGGTACGAAAGAAAAGAAACAGGTGAAAAAGGAAGGTATGTTAAGAAAAAAGAAAGCAAAGAAAAAAACAGGATGAAAATAAAGTGTAGATAAATGGATGAAACTGAAACGAGGGATTTTGTTAAGATATTAAGAAACAAATATAGAGGGAGAAGAAGAGAAGAAAAGAGAGCTCATCCAGAAAAACTTGTGCAATGCCTTGGGACATCATAACAAAAATATGCGATTGTAGAAGGGCTTCCTCCCCCTCTTCCTCCTCCTCCTCCTCTTTCCCTCTTTCTTTGCCTGACTCTGGGGCACTAAATGTGCTGCTCTAATAACACAGCCTGTATGGAGACGCACAACACAAGAAAAATGAGCCTCTCACTAAATTGCTGAGCTGCCCCACTCTGGTCTTCCACCTCTCATCCATCCATGCACATCCGAGTACCCCCCTTCTCCTCCCTCCTCATCCCCACACCTCCTCTTCCAGCCTCACACCGAAGACACTCTGCATTGCAGGCACAGTTGCTATATGAATTATGTATTGAAAAGCAGGGGTGGGGCTGCATTCAGGGTTCCACCCCATAGATATCCTTCTTTCAGACTTCTTTTTATAAATATATATTAGGGGGGCACTGTGGAATCTTTTCTTGTTAGATTTCTGCATGTTTGGGATTTGCAGTCCACTTTAACATAATCCATTCGATGCAACACTTTCCATGTAGAGCCTGCAGGAGGGTTGACAGACGGAAGATGAATGCCCTCATCAGAAAAAAACACCTCATCTACAGCAGTCCCTTGTTGATTTCCTCCAGTGAGGAAACAGGCTGCAGCTCTGAGTCGCATATCAGCCAAATATGTTACCGTGACAGCTTTATTATTCCACTTCTTAGCAAATCAACACACTTTGTGGTGCTGCACCCTCCCACTCCATGTTACATACTGTAGGTGTGTCAAAGAGCAGAAGGAGGTGTTCTGGAAAATAAGCCTTTCAAGGAAACCAGCCCCACTAATCACCATAGTAACTGCAATGCAAGAATTACACGAAAGTGATGTGTCAATCTTAATGTTAGTAGCCAGCCTCCTTATTATTATAGGAAACTGCACGTGGCTGTGGCTTTACCTCTGCAAAGCCTCCTTCAGCCAGACGTTTTTAGAAATGAGCACCTGCAGAAACCTGGTGTAGGAGCCAGCTGGGGCCATCTCTGCACATCTGGAAGCATGTTATTTGGATTACACTGCAAGATGATGCTTATCATTTAAAAAAAGTACACAATCAGATGTACTAAGAACTGTCTGGCAGCCCTAAGCTTGATCTACTTTGTGTAGACATGTACTGCAGTTTGCATTCATATTTACATCTGCAAGGTTAAATGTCATGAACATACAGAATGCATCCTAGGGTTAATTATCTGTGTGGTAGAACGCTGCTAAATGGCACTCACCTGTAGGAGAAACTACATATTTTCAGGCACTCTGCTTTATCTAGTCCAAATAATTCTCCTTTATCCTCTAACATTTGTCTACATTCCCACCATAATCAGATTTAGCAGTTTTTACAACCACCTGGAATCTAAGGCACCAGAAAATCCTGATTACTCAGTAAACCTCCTTCCTGAAACAACTGCTGTGGCATACATTGTCTGAATTATTCAAGTCGGTGTTCATATAGTATTGTAAATTATTAAATTGATCTTGTTTTCGCAGGTCTGCATCTGGCTCCAGGAAAAAGAGAAGATACAGGTGTGTATAACATTAAAAACAAACATGGTGTAGTATGAAAACTTTTGGCATCAACAGTATCTTAGATTAGTTTTTTAAATTCAATATTTGTACCAAATTCATTTTCATCTAATGAAATTCTAAAAAAAGCTGAGATGCTGTGTAATATTAAAATATTAATAAAAACAGAATGTGATGAATAAGAGAACATAAAGAACATAGAAACTAAGATTTTTTTTTATCATTTCATGGAAAATGATAGTTCATTTGGCGTTTGATGGCTGTAACACATCTTAAAAAAGTTTAAAGTTGTCTATCTCCTGGAGTTTTACTGCAGGAATCTTTTCCCATTCTGGTCTTATGCAGGACTCTAATTTTTCAACAGTCCTGTCCCTTTGCTGTCAGTTTTATATGTCATGTTGCGTCACATGTTTTCTGTTGGTGAAAGGTCTGGACTGCAGTTTTCTACTGAGCTTTCCAATGAGCTTTGGTCCAATGAAGATGGTGGCATTTCTGGAAGTGTTCCTGAGCCCATGCAGGGATTTCCAGTAGAGACATTTTTTATGCTATGTAACTCCAGGGCCTGAAGATCACAAGCATCCAGTTTTGACCCTCAGCTCTGTCCCTTACACACAGAGATTCCTGCTATTTCTGTTAATCTTTTGATGATATTATACACAGTAGATGGTGGAATCTTTACAATATGTTGTTACTAACCTGTTTTTTTTTTGTTGTTTGTTTGTTTTTGCTTAGTCTTTTAGACTAACTTACCTCTTTCTTCTGTAACTGCTCGTTGCCTGAATTTCCCTCAGGATGAAAAAAGTTTCTATTTATTGATCTATTTTACAGGAGGAACAGATGCAGTTTGTTGTAGATTGTTGTACCTCTTTCAACTTTACATCTGAGAGGCTCTGCTCCTTTTATACCCAGTTATATTGCTGACTTGTTACCAGTTAACCTAATTAGTTTACTTTTCCAGCCTTTTGTTTCCCTTGTTCCAACTTTTTTATTTACATGTTACACATTGTCCCAACATTTTGGGAATTGGGGTTGGGGTTGTAATTTTGTTTAAATACTTTTAATTACCTCACATCTAACTTTTGTTTCAGATCGGGCAGCCCAAAGAACAAACACAAAGACAAGAACAAACAAAAAAAGAGGTGAGACACATAGATTATCACTTTTATGGAGATCTCCAACATGTGTTATGGGCAGAAAAACCCTCTTTGTTGCTTTTTGATTACATTTTATGTACATAGTTTGAATGTAGTAAAGAATAGTCTCCAAGAGAAACAGCTGGAGTCTCATGAATTGATATTGGTATTATACACCTGTGATCCAAGGCTCAGACTTACTGAGAATGTAGGTGAATTAAAAGTGCATTTTCTTAGTATTTTGTGTAAGTTCAGCACAATATCCATTTATCGCAGCCTGTGTTGATTAGAACGATATTAAATTTGGTGGCGCATGAACACTTTTACTTGTCCAAAGATTGACTACTGAGCTGGCTGTGCTGTGTGTTCCCATGTGTGTGTGCATGCCTGCATACACATGGCGTTGTGTGTGTGTGTGTGTATGTGCGTGTGTGTATGCGTGGTGTGTTGGTGCATCTGCTGTCATCTGTCAGGTCCCCCGGCGAGACCCCTGGCCGGAGCTCCCAGCGTCAAGGGAGCTGCTGCAGCTCCCGCAGCGCCTCCCTGTCCTCCACTCGGAGCACCTCCAAATCTCCAACCAGGTACACACATGTTCATACACACACACATATTTAGTTTTGTCACACAAAGAAATGACTTTATTGTCTGCGCAGCTGCCCCAGTAATCGCCTGTCCTCCTCTTGTTTAATCTCGGAGCCTCGGGGGTTTGATTAGGAATCCTTAACATGTCTTTGAATAATGAAATCAAACCTTTGAAAGGTTGTCACATCTCTCTCTGAACTTGTGCTAAGTTAGATTTTTAAAAAATTGTTTTTTTTCTCTTATTAGTAAGAAAATCGAATACAAGTGTATAATAAGTGCCTGTATGAATGTCACAGAAAGTCACATTTAATCAAATTACCTGTTGCTCTGTGCGGCTGTCCTCTTCCAGACTGAACTCCAAGCACAAGTCGGACGGACAGAAGGCTTCCAGCACCCCGCTGTCCCCGGGTCCCAACAATCCTACCACATGGCACAACGGTGACCACACCCAACGAAGCCGCAATGGCAAGGCGGGCAGACTCAACCACACCGAGGGCGAGAAAGGGAATGATGTATGTAGTCCTCTCTACTTTGCTCTACCCCCTACCCTCCCCGCCACCCACTCCAGCGGTATCAGCAAAAATCTTTTAACTTTTCCTCTAATGATGGTTTACATGAACTCTCGTCATCAAGAAGCTGAAAGATTTGGTCTCATTCTTTTCTTCTAATTATAAATAGAATTATATTTAACATGCAGAAGACACTCCTGTCCTGTGTGAAACTTGCCGCTCCTGCTGGTTTTGTTTCTGGCTCTCTTTGACTCCTCTGCCATCTTACTTTTTCTTTGTTTGTTTTTTAGTTTGTTTGTTCTTGTTTGACAGTAACAGAGGAAGGTAGCAAAGAGAAGCCAGATTTTTGTGTTTCTCTTCGGCAAACATCCTCTGAGTCATAGCACAGCAGGAAAATGTGGAACCTTGATGGAGAATTTATACTGGCACACATTTCCGGATGAATGAGAAGTGAAATATGTGTTTGAAGCAGCTGCCTGCTAATATAAAACAAACATTTGCTGTGTTATAGTTTAATAGCAAATCATCTGTTTCCAAAAAAAAATGAGATCTTGTGACCATTTTTAATGTTTATATTGTTATTATTCATTATTCCTAGTGCCCCAGGTTTTTGGGGGGGAATTTTTAAATAGCTTGTTCCATTAAACTTCTACTATATGGCCCACATGCATCTGCATTACCCTGATTGGGTGGCCAAGACTGAGCTTCAGAGGACAGCTGGCATCTGCAAACATCTGGATATCCACAAGCTAACCTTCAGGTTTGGTTTTAGATTTTGGTCCCATCTAATTTAGTAATCCTAAATTACAATTGACTGGACTTTTTTTTTACACTGACATCACAAAAGATTTTTTTAAGCTTTTATAGGAACAGAATTAGAAGGATTTAACATTGATCCATAGTTAAGATGAACCAGGACTTAAATAAATAATCAGCCAGAGGATTTTTAAAAAAGAAAAGGAAAGGAAAGGAAAAAAAGATATTTTTTTGCATTTAAGAATAATGATGCCAGCTTGAAATACAAAGCAGGCATTTTATATTCTTTTTGAAACAGAGAAGAATTGTGAAGTCCAAAATGAAAAGCAGCCAATGGCCCAATCACAGCCAGTTACAGACTCTAGTTTTATTTATGAATATGTTAACTAACAGTTAAATATGACACAGCAAATAAAACATAAAAGAACTTCATGAATCCAAATTGTTTTATATATCACCACTTTATTCTTTAAATATAAATGGCAAAATCTACTCAACAAAAAGACCCTCAAGCATAAAGTGCCATAAATCCACCTGAGGAGTGTATCACGAAGCAAGTTCAACACCGCCAGCCTTTCTTTGTGTTTGCATGCTCAACAAAACCGGAATCTTCACTCAGCGAGAACCAAAACTATGACTAGGATCTTTGTTAACCCAGAGTTTTGTCTAAAAACTCAGCGTGCGCGCACAAAAAATTAGGGGACTTTATTTGTCATTTGATGTCGTCGTTTGCGTGAATACACAGACCACCTGAGGTTTTTTTAAGAGAAGGAGCAAGTCGTTTAGTTGAACGGTGTGAAGAATGTGAAAGTCATTTTGGCAGAAGGAATTAAGACCCAACACAATTACAATGAGAACATACAGTAGTTGTGCAAAGTAAGGATTTATTATAACTACCTGCGACCTCAAGCTGCACAAAGCTCTTAAACCTTTTCCTACTCTAGAAGCCCATTCAGCTGCAACAATGTCTCATAATAATGTGGAAATAATCAAAGTCTCAGATCAAATCAAACTGAAATAAACTTTAGTTGATTAAGTATTCTTGAAACGTAGCCTAATCTGTGTTAGATCCATTACCGTCATTATAAACATTGTCATTTGTTGATTGAATGCATGGTTCCCATGGTAACGTGATGCCCTGCCTAAAGATTTTTTATATTTCTCTGATATATCGTACAACTCAGTAGTCTTCATTTGCAACATATTCCCTCAGCTAATCTCGACAAATCTGGTCAAAAAGGTTCATTCAGGTTACCAAAAATGTCATAATTTAATTAGGCTAATCTTAATTAGTCTAAATTTCTATTTTCTGTCACTTATTTAACAATACAACTCTTAATCACTGTCAGTCAAGCGCTTTCACTGTATTTATACTGCATGATGACATTTAAATGTTGTTTCAGTCTGATTTTGCTGCATGGAGTGCCATCAGTGTTGTAACAAAAACTGCACCCGAGCAGGTTGCTTGTGCAGCCCTAAATGAAGGTTAAAAAGACATAACTTTACTAAAACCATTAATCTTGCTTCATAGTACACCCCTCTGCTACGCCTGAAACTGCTTTTTCTTTGTTGTGAACATAATTAGTTCTGTTAGTCTGGTCTTGGTTACCTGAAAGGCTTTACATGTGATGATCACTACATAGCTTTGTGCCTTCATGGAATCCACCCCTACTGTAAATAATTATTACAGCTATGCTAGGCTAAGAGATCATGCTGGAAAAAGTAAAAGACATTGCATACAGTCACCATTTGTGTAATAAACCTGATGAATATTCTTCTTAAACTTGGCAGGAAACCTCCTCCAAAAATTAACTCCTGAGAACTGATTTCTCTTTATTTCTACTCCAGCTTGCATGTGTTTTTAAGGTCTCATCTGATCCCTATTTCTCTTTCTTTCTCTCTCTGCTTATTTCATCCATTACTGTTTTTTTCCCTTATCAGTTTACGTGGTATATGCCCATGAATAAATGCCCAAATCTTTCTGTCTTGTCTGTATAAAAAGCACTCAAATGCTTTGGAACTGGACCAAGTAGGTTAAATGGGTATGTGTAATAGTTTCTTCTTGTCAATACAGTTGTTTTTCTTCTCAAGCACATGCTCTGCTCAGCGATAGATCCTCTTCTCCTCCAGGCATCCAACAAAGTACTTCCAAGGGTTAAAAGACATGCGCCTCTCTACTACTTTACTTTACTACATCAGTGTGCATGTTGCCCCTATGTGGCAGTATCTACTCTGTCCCTTACTGTTTCTACTCTGCGTTGAGACCAGTCTGCTTGATCATGTACATTTGAGCGACTGAATCAGGAAAAGGAGCTTGTAATTGGCTCGTACTTTTCACGCAGCATAATGTGATGCTGCCAATCTTGTGTATCGTCACCAAAAGTTAAAAGATTTAAAAAAAATTCTATCTCAAACTGAAAAAGTACAGGAGGACGGTCATGTGCAACAGATCCAGGATCTAACTGAGGTTTGACTTTACTGCTGCAGATGTGTGTTGTAGCAAATGTTCGGTGTAGCAGCTCTGGTTCTGAGATCTACTATCTCAGTTTGTGTTCCTGTAGTCCTCCAGCCCTGTTTGGAGCTGTGCCATCCACTGTGTGGGAGGCAATGTCTCATAAACTCACAGAAAAGCTTGGGGTAACAGCTGTTTGCTCATAAACAGATATGTTTATGTCAAATCAATAAGTCAGTCCACCTAAAGAGCTCTTTCTCCTGAAAAACAAGCATCATGCTAAAAATGATCGTCTCTTGCTGCTCCCTGTGGCTACTGGAGGGAATAAACTTGCGACATTTGGGGTTCATTAGTAATTACAGGTTCCAAACCCACAATCTTTGAAGTGGGTGTCCCCTGACTGAGGAAGCTATGTTTGTATAACTGCTTACTACCTGGATTTGGGAGGTTAAGAGTAAACACGCAAAGAAAGCTAAATGAATGCAGGTACTTTGGCTTTGTTTAAGAAACCTGTCCTTCAGATAATGCTAAAAATGCTTCTGACTATAACAACCAGACAGCGCATCTGTGGAAAGTTTGCCACAAGTCATTTGACATCGTAATTTTCTTACTATTTATTCAGTAATTATTAATCATTAATCAGATTAGCACTTTTTTAGACTGGACATTTATTTAATCTCAACCATAAAACCCAACCTTAAAACTCTGTGTTCCTCACTTGTTTGATGGCTCAGTGACATTTGTTTTGTTCATTTCATGACATTGTAACTGAGTTTCTCCGTGTCACATATTACAGTTAGCCAGTAAAAGACCTCCTACAGCTTTGTCTGCATGTGGTGCAGATAAATATCATGTGATGCAGAGGGTTAAAACAACGAGTTAAATAGAACATCTCATCACATTCTTTGTCATTATTAGCACAGAAATAAATGTGCACGCACATAAGCTTTGTTAGCACAGTTAGGGTCATGTGACTTCCATTATGCAGCTGTACGGGGCGGTTTACTGCTTTCCAGCCACAGGGGGGCAGCAGTGAGTCCATTTTGGTTTGGTACACCAGAATGGCTCCTACAACAGCAGAAGATGCTCTGATGATTCAAATGCCTTTTCCTTTTATATATATTAAGTTATTAATGTATACAAAAGATAGGACTTGTCTGAGGACTAACTAAAACTAATGCAGCTTCTTGAAGCTTTTCTTGAGGACGTATTCATTGCTGCCTCCTACACAGTGGAGGAAAGACTCTAGAAGAGGGCCAGTTGTCTTCTCGTTCATTATAAATGGATGCCTTCAAAGACAGGTACATGTATTATTAAAACTAACTAGGACATCTCACACATTTATTAACGTGACTGTTATATTTAAAAAGGGACCCAAGCCATTTTGAATGTGAAGTTCCCCCCTCTCAGATTTGACCAAGCATTTTAAGTCTCCCTCATGCTGTAGCTGTTTTTATAGTGATAAAAAAAACGAAAGAAAAAAAACTGCCTGGTAGAACGTTGGGTCAACGTCCCAAAAGTACAGCGTGGAGAAGTGTTGCTGCTGCTGGCGAAGACCCGGGCCTAAATGTGACTGGGGTCCCTTTCCAATGTGCTAACTCTTTAGTTTGTCCATCTTAGCAGCGACCACCCCCTCCAACACTTTCTGCCACCCCCTCACCCCACTTCCTCCTCTGCTACCTGTTCATCTGTGTCTTGTGTGACTCATGTCTTACTTTCATTATCCTGGCATTTTACTTCCCACATATCTTTCTCATCAGCCAGCGCTGCATGCCCTCCTCCTCCTCCTCCACTAATATAACAATTAACTCTGTCCGCTTCCCTCTATCTTCCCTCTCCTGTTTTGATACAAATATGGCTGCATTTGTACAAGCGAAAAAGACAAAGCATGTTATGTAGTTTATAGACTCATGATTTGTTTCTGATTTTAGTTTGGGTTTGAATTCCATCTGGATTTTCTTTTTATTTATTTTCTTATTATTTTTTATTTTTGTTGCTCCCCTCTATTTTCTTTTGACTTTTGGTTTTGTTCATTTCTCTTCAGTCTCTGGACTAAATATGTAGCTTTGATACTAAAAGAGGTCATTGTCTTTTTCCCATTTCGCTGCGGAGAACGTTCCTTTCTCCTTTTTTCTTTCTTTCCTTTTTTTGTTGATATTGCATACGTGTCACTGATTGAAATGGAAGGTAGGTAACGCTTTGCCTACGCACGTGATCTTTATGCAGATGAGAATGTGACAAGCACCCTAGCCTGAGTGACGTCAATGTTTCTCTCTCTTTCTCTCTTTCTCTCTTTTCTCTTTCTGTTGTTTACCAATGATCTTTAACCAAATTAATTTGACTCCATCAGTTATGATTTGACTCTTAAAAATTGGATTACGTAGAGCTCTGGTTTTCTCTTTCCTCCTTAACTTCATTCTGAAGTCCAGTATCTCGCTTTATCTTCCAGGTCCATTTCTTTCCATTCTTGTTTTCTTTCTGTTCTGGTAGAATGCATTCCTGTTTGTCCAGCATCTCTTTGTTTGTTGGTGATTAAGTACATTCGTCTTATGATTTTTTTTTCACCATGTTGATCTCCTCGACTGTCATAAGCACCAGTGGTTGTGTGTTTTCTTATTATACCGCTTAGTTGTCCTCAGAGAACGGCTCCTCTTTCTGCAAGAATCAGTCGATGCTTTTGTTGAATCTGTAGATTACGGAGCAGCTCACACAACATTTTGATACTGCATGCGGAAGAGCCAGCAATGTTTGTTCTTAAACAAAAAGTCTTTTGGAGATTTATCCATTTTTTATGACCTGCTTAGACTGAGCAAGGCTTTGCTGTGCATCACAACTTACTTCTACTGAATCACTAATCTCGGTTCCATTTTTGTTGAATGCTTAAGATAGAGATTTTAAAGGATAAAGCCTCACTAGGTTATTTTTTCTTCTTACTGTAAACAAATCCCTTGGAAAGACCAAAGATAATGTGTTTTATGTGAGTGTTTGATTACACTCACTATTCTTACAAAAAGCCTCTGATACCACAGTTGTGCCAGTTAGCATGCTAACATTAGCTAATTAGCATTTGACAACAAAGTACAACTAAGACTCAAGTTTATTATGAGTTTGGTCTTGAAAGACTGGATATTCAGCTGAAATTTCACTATAAAATAAAAATGTGAAAGGTTCACCAGAGATGTTGCAATTTATCGTACCCAGTGAGCATTTTCTGTAGATGTTTAATAAGCTGCTAATCGGTTTAAAAGTTAGCAGTTTTTCCACATACTGTTTGATGTTTAATGTTTTACTGTTATGTGCAGAAGAAAAAGAAGTACACAAGCTGTACTAAAGTCCTGTATTTCTTTAAATTCATCTGAGGTGGTAAAGAGCAAATTATTAATAAATTTATCAGTCCCTCTGAGATTTGACAGAATTTTCTTTATTTTTGTTGAGAACTAAAATGCCAAATTTAGCAGCAGGTTTTCTGAAATGTTGCAAAAGTTGCAGTAGTTTTTAGTGTTTTGGGTTTTTTTTACTTTATTTTTTGGGCAAAAGCACCTTGAATTTTTTTTAAATATTTTTACTTTATTCAAAATAATAATTTAAATTTATTTAAATTTTGATATTCCAATATTATATTTATATGAGTGTTCTTTAAGCTGCAACCTGGTTCAACCAACTTGGTTCAAACACCAAGAATAAATTAATTAATTAATAAAACAAAACAAATACAATTCCAATTATTTTTGTCAATGGATGACTTTAGTTCATCACTGACCCTTCTTCTTTGCATTGAGCAGGTTAGACGTGTCTATGGAGCATTTCTACCATCTACTGCTTAATATTATCCAGGCCAGAAACTTGGAAGTAAAGTTGATAATGTTTGAATATTAGGTATATCGGAGTTAGATCTGAGGTTTGGACTTGTTTATCCAAAGAGACTATCTGGAATTTACCATTGAACTGAGTTCACAAACAAACAAAAAGGAAAGGTGCATCCCGGACAGGAAACACCAGTCCATCACAGGACCTTCCCACACCCATTCACCTAGGGCAAATTTAAACACACCAATTTTCTTGACATGCATGTTTTTTGGATTTTGGGAGGAAGCTGGAGCACCAGCAGAAAACCTACGCATGCACTGGAAAGAAACATGCAGCGTGGGATTTACATTCAGCTTTGGAAATATTACTTAACAAAATGTTTCATTTTAAAAGGAGAGCTGAGAAAACGTGCTTGTTTGCATTGTAGTACATGTCAAATTTACGCTAGGCTTTCACATACTCAAACATGGGTAAGTGGGACATTTGGACCTTTGAATAGAATTTGTGTGTTTGTATTCTGCTAAAATCCCCCCGTGCAACAGTGTTGATCACTGATGTGTCAGTCATGATACGATTTTATTAATTGCTAGTTTTGTTCTCTTTTCTTTGGATTTGTTTACAATAATACGAGTATATAACAATGCCAGCCTTACCCTTTAAACTGGTTATTTAAAAATTGCTAGCTTCATGATGATTATTCATGACCCTAAAAGCGTTTTTTTAACATAAAATCCTGTTATACTCTTGGTTTATCGTTAGATTTTCAAGAAATGTGGTTGAAATCTGGACAATCTCTGTAACAATTTAATGCTCACTGATGGTATGTAACAACAGCTTCCTGGAACTAAAGGTAAATGTTACTATTGTAAGAAAAATAAATGTGTTAAATGAAGGAGCTCATAGGTTAAAAACTGCGAGGTAGCTCAACACATCCGGCAGTTTAACGCCTGGTCTGCAGTAGAACCGACGTGGCGAGAAAAAGGTAAAGAAAATGGCTTGAATCCCACCAGCCAGTTGCTCTGTGATGTTCAGGAATGTGACGGGGTCCAGAGGATTTACTCTCTGTGTGAGGGACCCCCTGCACATTGTGGTTTTCCTCTTTGCTTTTCAGTTCTATTATCTTGATTTCCATGCATTGTCTCATGAGTCACTGGCAGGGAAGGGTTTTGTGTCTTTTTCTCTTGCATTTTGTGAATCTAATGATGCACTTATGTTGCCCCACTTTTCCCTTTTCTTCATACCTTACCTACTAAAGGAGGGAATACCACTTTATTGGTAAGTGGATGTTAACCAGAAGGGAGTTAAACAAGAGTTACCATTAAAAAGAAAAAAAAAAAAAACTAAGAAAATGGGTCGCTGTTCACATCTCAGCAAATGTCTTCAGGAAAAAATATCCACAAAGAGAAAAATTGAGTAGCAGACTATTTGTTTTCTGATTCGATTGATACAATAATTGTGATCTTTATTTTGTTCCTTCCATTTCTGTGATGTTTCGTCAAGTTGTCTTCTTTTCCTGTTTCGTTCCATTATTTATTTATTTTTTTAGCCATTATTTTAAAAAAAACTAAAAAAGTCCTCTTTTTCTACTCTACAAAATCTGTAGCTCTGTACTTTCTGCCTCTGCTCTAAAATCTTTTTGGTTCACAGTTTTGTTTTCTTTTTCCCTCTCTTCCTTCTCTTCCAAGTTCTTTTGTTTGTTTTTGCGATTTTTATTTCTTCAACTCATTATGGTTTTGCATGCCAAGTATTGCATGCGCTGCACCATAGAGGACTATCAATAAGCCATATGGAGAAAACCTAGATCTTTTTCTTTTAGATGTTTACCTTCTTTTGGCAAGTACACCGTAGCTCTCAATCACCAGCTTGAAAACACTCTGATGCTATGTTTCTTTTTTATCTTTTTTTTGTCCTTTTTTTTTTTCTTTGTTGGTCATGATTTCTCTGCAGAAGCTCCGTCTGCTGACTGCTAGCTCTGCAGGCATCCAGTCAACCTTGCTGAGAGAGCACAAGCTCCACAGCGCCCCCAGCAGGAACCAAACGGGACAGATCTGTACAGCAGTTGAGGATGGGAGTGTGGATGGCAGGATCCTAGCTGTAGGGAGCTTCCTAACCCAGACGAGAGGGGTCCAGAGAGGCCAGAGGAAGAGCTCCCACTCCCCTGCTCATAGCAGCGACTCCGTCCACTCACAACACAACCACAGTCACAGAGGGAGGAACTCTCGTCACCAGAAAAAGTAAGCTTGCATTTTAAATCACATTTTCAGGGATTTACAGAATTCCTGAACAGCCTTGGAAAAGCTCCAGGTCTGAAAAAGGAAAGCTAAATTATTTGTGTTTTTAAATGATTTCTGTTTACTAAAATGTATATATAAACACGCAGATGTTTGCAAGAGAAATGTGAAGCATTTGTCATCTAAAGTCCTTAACAAGGACCCCGCATGAAACTTTCTGAATGATACTACAGCTAAACTGTTAGGGTGGCAGACAAACTAAAGTCATCAATTGACAAACATTTTTTCTATCGCAAAACACAGCCAGAGAATATCTGAAATGCATGAACAGAAAAAAAACCATGATGTCTATAACATCCATAAACTTTTTAAGGTTGTCCTAAATGGCATTCTTTGGTTTTTGGATAGTCTGAATAGTCAGTGTGTCAGCTTTGGTGTCGGGTTAAAACACATTTACATGCAAAATACATGGATTGCATGTAACACTACTAGATTTGTGTGAAATTATGTTCAATACCCACAGTTCAACCAATGAAATCTGGATATGACACTCACTCATGCCGCATCTCTAGTGAAAACAGACATACAGCATGTGATTTCCAAGCCATGTAATGAATGGGCATCTACATGCTTGTATTTGGATGCCAAAAATGGCCTAAAAAATCAAGTCTGCCGAGTTTAAAATAGAAAATGTAACAAATCTATGCTTTTATGAACACTGTTTTGCCTTTCAGAAAAAATTTAAGTTTGTTGCATGATCCATTATCTCAGGACAAAAGGTGGACACTCTTCCAAGCGTCACCATCGCTCTAGTCGGGGTCAGGCACATCACAGGAGTCCGTCTGCCTCTCAGGAGTCGAGGAGCAAAGCGAACATCCGGCAGCGCAGCAGCTCCTGGAGCAGCGGCTGCTCATCCTCACGATCCGCCTCTAAAGATTTAGGCCCCAGCAAGGTCAAGTCCCCACACAACAGACAAAATAACTCCAGGTGAGGCATCTCATTTTCTTTTGCTCTCATGCTTGTCTTTTCAATCCTGACGGCAATCTGCTTGTCAAGCAGAGAGAAGGACAGCGCTAACCGCTCTGACACCGACAGCCGGGCTCGCCGCCGCTCACGCAGCTACTCACCCATTCGGAAGAGAAGAAGAGATTCACCCAGCTTCATGGAGGCTCGACGGATCACCAGGTAACACCATGAAATCAGAACCATGTGGACTGAACACCAGATCATCACAGTGCTACTCCCGCTTAAGAAGAGTTGTGTTTAATCTCCAGCTTTTAGACCAGGCAGTTTGAGCGTTTCAATATAAGATGCTTTTAGGAGCAGCACAGGTTGTAATTTTATCAGATTATTGGTTTTTTATTATGATGCAGTTTTATAGTTTCTGCACTGTTGTTGCCTTATCTGTAATTACCTTTCATTTATAGCTTTGGAGGATTTTCATATTTCTTGTGCACAGTATTATACACAAGCAGTAAATATAATCCAGGCAGTCAACCACCTCTAGAAAAACCAACCTCTGCGTTTACAAGTGTTTCCTGCTCTGAGTGGTGAAGCTGTACAGTTAATTGTTTTCGGGGAGTAATGTTAAAACTGTTAACACTGTACCTTTTTGCTCATACTATAATATATACATGAAGAATGTGTAAGTTCACTGGGAATTTCCTTTTAGGTCACATAACGCGATACATCCATCTATCTTTACTCTCCTCTTATCTCAGCTAAAAAAAAACCATGTTGTCTTGTCATTGTAGGGGGTCTTTGACTACAGCTATCAGTATGTCACAATGCAATACAATTCCCTCCTGCGCTGCTAGTCATTATGATAAGCTAAATTAACTGTTTCACGTCTCTAACATCAAATTTGATTGACAGATATGTGAGTGTTGTCAAATATATTCAGTGTCTGGTAACTGGCAACTGGATTTCCCTGAATTCAGAAGTACTTTTTAAAGCCACATTACAAAACTTTCTCTCTTTAAAACTTGCTTTTGACTCGTTTTGATGTCACACTGACATTCATTATGTACATTCCTGGAGCTGTCGTTGCCCTGCCGGGTCCTGAGGCTGAGAAACAGCACTTCACAACTTTTTCCAGCCTGGAGCAGCCAGCTTTTTGCTCCACAGCACATGTCACACTAGCAGCTGGATATGACACACTGGCAGTTGTAAACGTGCACCATGGCTGATTCAACAAACAAACACAAGTGACAGAGCAAGATATAAGACAAGATCAGACTGAGTTTTACTGGCTGGAGAGAGCTCAGAGAAGAGACAGGATGCTACCGAATTAGCCTTCGTTAGGGGGCACCTGAGCGCAAAAATCTGCTAATAATTAGTCCTGTTGCTTTAAATTGTGTGTGTGCACTATTATTATCAGATTATTGTGCTTAAAAATTTACGCAACTGATTAAAAAAACTGCTTCTGTGCAGGATGAGGGGGAAGAAAAAGCTACAATATCCTGCACAGAGGAGGACAATGCACAATAATACAGAGATTAAGTACTATTCTAGTAAGGAAGGATTTCATTAATTTATTAATTTAACTCTGTGTTGATTTGCTGTTTATCAGTTATTTATTATTCATTAAGTCATTAAACTTGAATCAAAGGGTTGCTATAAATATAATATGTAATTTCTTATTTCCTCCTTACTTTTTTAGACTTATGTTTTAAAATGTAGTATCATTTCATCTTCTCCCAGAGAAACATGTTGTAGCCTCGTATTGAAGTGAATCTGCTTTTCAGACAGAGAAAGGACAAGAGGAGTCTCACGTCCTGTAAAAAGTGTCTCTGAATCACCTCTGTGAGTGAAATGTGTGTACTTTCTCATCTTTTACTCCAGTCCTAAAGGTCCTCTCATCAAGACAAAGGGATTCTGCTGAACTCGGCTGCTGCAGGCTAGTTACCCTGGTAACAGTTGCCGTGCAGCAGTACTCTGCTAGTCTGACTCCTGAAGCAAAGCTGAACAGGAAACCATCAGAGCTCCTCTGAGTAAACTTGGTCTACTTTTGTTTTTGTTTTTTGTTTTCTCTCTGTCCTTCCCTGCTCCTTAATCTCATCCCTGAAACTCAAACCAAATCTGTTCCTCACTGCGGGATGAACTAATCTAACACCAGAACGCAGTGATCAAAACGCTATCAAGGCTCATTTGAATTGATAACTTCTATATATAAAAAGCTACGGTGGAATTTTAAAATGGCTATGGGTTAATTAGGTGTAACAGGCACCTTTTAGCAGCAGGGAAACCTTGATAGCATTTTTCTGTCCTGCACTGTTCTGTTGATTTTCTGGGTGCTGGCCTCCACTGAGAAGATGAGGTTGTTTGGGGAGCTAACATCTGATTACGTTACAGGGAACACATACACAGTGGCTATTAACAAGGCAATGTGAGCTTCAGCTTCAACTAACAACAAGCTTTTTCCTGTCTGTGTCAGAGTGGTTGAACAGCTTTTTGTTTAACCCACATTGCTAATTTTCTTTCAGATTCTGAACTGATCAATAAACTACCTAACATCTAATCTTTAAGCATCATGTATCAAAATAAAGTCATGTTTATATGTTTCTTTCAACATCTCACCCCTCCACCTTCCTCCTCTCCCCAGCGCTCGGAAGCGGCCGATCCCGTACTACCGTCCCAGCCCTTCCTCGTCCAGCGACGACAGCAGCCCTTCGCACTCCAGCCGCAGTTGCAGCTACAGCAGTTACAACAGTCGCAGCAGAAGCCCGAGCTGCAGCCACAGCAGGAGCCGGAGCCAAAGCCGCAGCCGGAGCTGGAGCCGCAGCCGGAGCTGGAGCCACAGCAGGAGCCGCTCTCGGAGCCACCACACTTATCATAGCCGCAGCAGCTACGAAAGCCCGGGCTTCTGACCACTTCGGACAGCAGAGGAAGGAGGGAAACAAAATCAAACAGATGGGAAGCGCTGTTAAAGCTTCTGGATTGCCGCTCGGTCTTCATGTCTCTAGCACAGAGCCCAGAACAAAGAGAAATGTATTTTGATATAGCACACTACTTTAAAATTGGTTGTCACTGATCATGTCTTCTCATAGACAAGGTATTCAAAGAAATGGGTTTCCACATGTCAGAAATTAATTGGCTGAACCCAAAGAACAAATCCCGCTCTATAACAGCACTTTTCCTTATCTTCCACATGGCAACCAAAAATGAATTTGTTAACAACTATATACTATATAAATACATATAAATGTATATATCTTAAAAGAGGAAACACATCAAAAGAAAACAGATTAATGTACATTTCAGAGTCAGACTTTTTTCTTTTTTTTTTATCCCGTCATCATATGCTCATACTCCTGGACTTCCATTTCATCAAAGCACAGAGATCAAGAAAAGTTGGAACAAAGGAGAAATGAACGAACAAAAAAGGAACTTTTTTATGGTTATACTTTACTGTATAGATTTTTCTGTATAGACGCAAACTCACTTCAGTTCTGGCTTTGTAAACTATGCACTGTATATTTCATTTAGCCTGAGGCTTGTTTAGCATGATGCATTGAAGGAAGACTCATGGCTCGAATGAATAGAAACGAGGATGCCAGCAGGCATCTGTGCCCCCGCCTTTCTTTTACGATGCACAGAGGTGTGAACGGGGAGGGTTTTGGTGGGATAATGGGGGCTGTATTTGTTTGCATTATGTACTTTTTACCCTCTTCCCTCACTCTAAATGATCATGTTCATCCTGGTAGCCCTGTGTAAATGTGTTCACACCTCCACTGCAGAGATCAGTGAGTACTCAGCTGCTGCCTGGTACTCTACAGAAAAACTCTGCAAACAGTCTCCATGCAAACGTTGAAATTATTGTACTTATTTATTTATTTATTTATTTATTTATTTATTTATTTATTTATTTATTTATTTATTTATTTATTTATTTATTTATTTGATTATTTATTGTTTATTTATAATTTTCACTTTTAAAAAAGGGATTATTGCAGATGCATTTTCAATTAAATAACTCTACATTCATATGTTTGACACTAAACTCCTGAGGAGGTCTTCCTTTTGCTCAAAGATTCATTTCTGCACGGTTGAGATGCTCTGATTGTAGCCAGTGGAAATGAGTCCTCGCCCACAGCTTTTATCAAATACCTGATCCTTTATTACAGTTCATTGGACCTGTTCACGTTTGGTGTTTTCCTGCATTCTGGATTATCAATGCCAAGTCAATGTGTTTGCATCTGGTGTTACAGTGCATCCCCCCACACAATATGGAAAAAGTAAAGGGGCCTGAAATAAATTATTTGTGCATGTGTTATAAAAAGAGATGCAAAGCATTCTACGACACAGTATGCCAGTAACAGTCTAAATAAAAGCTACTGGTATTTCACCTTAAATGCTGATGATCGACTAACTTATCAATATTCTCCAGATAAAAATAATCTTTTTACATTGATATGTAAAAAAAACAAAAAAAACTTCTTTTAATATAGTCCCACAGATTGCTGTAATATCATCTCCAGTGCATAATCTTTGACATATTCTTTTACATAACTCCAGTTTGCATGCAGTTTTATAGCTTCTTTATACTGTGATTTTAATATTAAAATATATTCATTGTTGTTTGCATTTCACTGACAGTTTACTTTAGGAGCTTCCTTGGCGTGTCTACAGTAGCTAACTGCACTGTTAGAAAGGGCATGAATGCCTTCTGCTTTGTATTCACAGAGCCAGCTATAAACAGGATTGTTAAGGTAGAGACCTGCTAGGAGCCGAAGGTTTGGAGCTGTGCGTGCAGATGCTTTCTGCAGTGTCTTTAATCAAATTAACAGAGATTTAACAGGTGGTTTCTGTGAGTTATTTATGTGGGATTTAAACCAGCTTTTTTCACAATTTTATTATGGATTTTTAATCTGGGAAAGCCAGAGAGCCTGAATTATCAGATCCGAGAGGAAGATCAGTTACTCCTGATTTTATCAGATCCCACAGGACACATGTTGGCACCAAAAGTGAACATCCATATTATAACAGTTGCTCCCTGTGTGGACAGAAGAGTTCAATATTCTGCTCTGCTGTACGTTCCCATCCACTGCATACTTTTATCCCTTGAATAACAGTCCACACTATATTTCCGTTCCCCGGTCCCCTGGTTACCAGCTTCAAGGGAAAATGTGTTATAGGACAGCAAAGACAGCAGCAGGTTCTGTCTGCAGCTTCAGTAGAACAGCAAACAGACTGGCGATGCAATCAGGGATCACCCAAAGTCTTCCTTTCCATTTGTCCAGTCTCGTTCCACCCAGTGTTGCATTCCTAGTGTAATCAACTTATCCCGACTATGATACTCTGTAATCTTGTTTATTTAATCCAAGTATAGCGTTGCCCCCTTTGTTCAAATGATTCTTTGTATTGTACAAATTATTATACCTGACAATAAACAAGCAAATGGTGAAAACAATTAAGCTGTTGTGTTGATTTTTTTTTTGTAATCTACAGCGATGATAGCTTACAGTGCATACAGAGGCTTGCAAAAATATTCACCCACCTAGGTATATTTCCTTTTTAGAACAACCTGTATTTTAAATCAATTATGTATATTTATTCATCCACTAATCAATTCATTTCTTTATTTAATAAAGTGGACCTACAGAAAAAAGCCTAAATCGCTGACATGAAATAAAAAAATGTTAATAAACATCATATTTTTAATTATTTTGAAGATTATACATTAAAAAAAAAAGATGTTGTGCAAACATATGTGCACATTTCCTTTGCTATACAGCCCATAAATAAGCTCTGGTGCTACCAGTTACCCACAGAGGTTGCTTAATTAGGTAAATCAAATCCACCTGTGTGCAATCTAAGGGTCCCATGATCTCAGGATATATATACACCTGTCCTGAAAGGCTCCAGAGTCTGCAACACCAATCATCAAGAGGCTCTGCTATGCATATTACTCACAGTAAAAAAAATACAAAAAAACAAAAAACAAAACACTAACAAAAAAACCTCATACAGCATATTTAGAGTTTGCAATAATGTTTATGTTAAACTCCCCAGATGTCTAGAGGAAGAAAGTCCTCTGGTCAGATGAGACCAAAAATTGAACTTTTTGGTCATTAAAGAACAAGTTTTATCCAGCACAAGCCCCACACCTTACCATCCCTACAGTGAAGCTTGTAGTGAATCCCAAGCAGGGAATGGGAAACCAGTCAGACTTCAGGGAATGGTGACCTGTGCTACATTAAGGGAAATTCCCAAGAAATGCCGGTTTCTGTCTTTCAGAGATTTTCAGACTATGGGGCATGGAGGTTGACCTTCCAGCAGGACACACTGCTAAAGCAACACTTGACTGGTTTAAGGGGAAATGCACAATGTGCTGAAACAACCTGGTCAAAGCCAAACCTCAATCCCTCTGAGAATCTGTGTAGAGGAAAAAACCTTTCACTAATGAGATTTTTCATCAGTTATCTTATTGTTCAGTTTCTTCCTTCTTTTGCAACACAGACAAAACAACCAGCTTATATGGAAGTATCATGTGAAATGTAACACCGTAATACCTTCAACTATCACCACCCATTGGACTAAATATTTTTCTCAGTTTGGTGCCGTGCATGACCTAGACTCAAATACTACTTCAGATGAGACTTCTTTTCCTAATATTTGACATGCAAATCCTCACTGCAATAAAACAGATCTGAAAACACAAACAGTGTTAATTTATTGTTGTTGGAGGTCTGTGAAACTTTACCAGAAGTTGTCTGTAATATTGAGATTAGTTTGCAGTATAATGGTTGTGTATATGGGGTTGAATTCTTTGGAGACTTCTAGAAAAATGTAGAGAAGTGATGGAAAATTCCAAGTGGTGATAAGGGGAAGATCACCCCCACCCCCCCACACATGCACGCACCATGTGGGGGGAAGGGTCCTTAAAGGTAAACAAAGAACAAAGAAAAAGCCCATTGATGACCATGTGGTAAGAAGTAGATTCACCCTCATGGAGTAGATTTTTTTGCTCTTTATGAAGATGGATTCATTGCATTAACAAGGGTTTACTTGCTAGATCCTTTAGGTAATGTTCGAGTAAACTTATTTAAAAAGAAGTTCTAAAATGCAGTGTTTGAAGGGGATTTCTGTAAATATCACTAATAAAAATCTCAACACAAACTCTGTTCATCTGAAAGTTATTAGAAAGAGTAGAAACTGAGGAGATTGAAGGCATTTGTCATTATTTGCTTTTAATGTTGACTTTTTACTCACCAGATCCTCAACACACATTGGAACCAAACTTACTGACAGAACAAAAATTAAATGAATAAATGAAGAATTAAATTACATCTTCTGATGGCCATTAGTGTTACTATAACCTGTCACTTTTCATTATAAACTAATCCTCACTGACCTGTTCAAACAAACGGGTTGGAGAAGCAATGCTTAACTAAACTAACCTAAAACTTAAGAGAATGTTGGCTCACACAACACACCCTGCTCTATTATTCAGTCTTTTATCCAATATAACTCTTCAAGCCCACTCCATACTTGGAAGGTTTTCTGGTCCCTGCAGTGTGTTTATGTAAGTTTTCATCCTGTTTACTGGTTGTATCCCTTTTTTTTTAAATCTTTATACCCTAAGGTTGTGACACTTTAAGAGCACATCCTTAAATTTCTGGATTACAGTTGTTACTAAAGAATGCTGATAATGCCTGCTAATGCTACTAACACACTGTTCTCCTGTTGTGTACACATACAAAAATCTTTTGTCTTTCAAAATTCACAAATATGTATGCTGACCATGTCTCAGTCTAAACAATAGCTGACCCTGATCAACTGCAGCCACGGGTGAAATATCTCTTATTGAAGTCTACTCAAATTGTATGATGTGGCAAGTGCGTTCTGCAGGTATCTGTCTGCAAACTGCACAAACACTTGATAAGTTAAACTAATGGCTGCTTTTGATGGGCCATTAAAGACCAAAACGAGTCCTCAGCTTCAAGCTAAATGTGCAGTGAAACTTTTACACTTTTAACATTATGCTGAACTGTTTAGTTAAGCACATTTAAATCACTACATTTTAACTAAATGTTTGGATGAAAGGTCACTTTGTGAATGTAGGCCTACAGGAAAATATGTTTCATGCCATTTCTTTAGTTAGGATCTGTGAGGTGATGTAGAACACATGGAGGTGCATGAGGTTGATGCTCACGCATAAAATCTGATTTTAACAGAGGAAATACATCTAGAATATTCAGTAGGAAACTGATATATGCGCTTTGAGTCATGTCAGCTGTTGGATGTGGAGATCATGAGGTTTCTTTAAATGTTTTTGTACGTATTGTCATGTGACTGAGACAACTCCCACCCACCATCATTTCCTTCAGTTCTGCTGATTTAGTTATTACTTAATCATTTCATGTCAACTGAGATGTTTCTTCTGTAAAGTGTAAGAAAAAAGTTGGTCTGCTTTGTGGACATAAAGCAGGAGAAGCTCACAATAGCCTCCCAGATCCTTCTGGCTTTTTGGCGCTCAGAGGGGGCAGGGAAGATGACTCACAGGCTGGGGGAGGAGGGTTCAGCAGTGAGCAGGGGCAGTTGTTACTGGATGACGGCCTTCTTGTCAGATTCCATTTGAGCGTCAGGTCGGCCACAAATAGATATTCTAGTGGCTTCCAAAACATGCTGGGGGTGTGATTTGGAGGGGCTTGACTGGGTGGGGTGTGTCAACAGGGGGTGGTGTCAGTGTGTATAAAAGGTCTCTTCTGGGTAACAGACAACACATAAGGAGAACAGTGTTAAGACTAGACAGAGGGCTAATCATCTACTGAAAGCTGCACTCTACTTCCACCTGAACAGCGGTCATGGCTGAGAGACATATTCCTTTCTCCCTGATCCGCAGCCCGAGCTGGGACCCATTCCGCGAATGGCATCAGGCCAGCCGCATCTTCGACCAGGCCTTCGGCATGCCGCCTCTGCCTGAAGACTTTGCCACATTCCCTAGCACCCACTGGCCTGGTTATCTCAGGCCATCCATCATGGGCCCGGACATGGGACTCATGGTCCCCCACAGCCATATGATGTACCCCGGCCACCACATGGCCCAACATCCACGCGCCCTGTCTCGCCAGTTGAGCAGTGGTATGTCTGAGATCAAGCAGACGCAGGACAACTGGAAAGTGTCTCTGGATGTTAATCATTTCTCACCCGAGGAGCTGGTGGTCAAGACCAAGGATGGAGTTTTGGAAATTTCTGGTAAGCACTTGATCTTGCATCACTCATCTCTTATTGCTGTTTTTAAGTAATCTTATTAATCTTACAAGTTAAAACCATGAGTTTGATTGTTCAGCTCCTGCTCTCTGTTAACACAAATGTGGATGTATACAGCACAGATAAGCTACCAGGTGGCCACCATGATGTCTCATTTGCTGTACTCAAGTCACAAGTTTCTTTGTAGAATAAAAACTACAACAGGGGTGAAAACAATGACACAAAATGCGGCTAAAAGGCAGAAACATGAGCAGCAGGGGTAGGATGCATGCTTGCAGAGTTACATCACATTTACAGACAATATCTTGAGTTCCAGGACATAGGAGGGGTATTTTGGCCGAGAGCCAACCAGATGCAAAACAAAACACAGTTCAGAATGCATGAGAGAAGTTTTACAGAGAGGGACAGAGTAAAAAAAAAATTCTTTGTAATTATCTGTTTTAAAGGTAGCTATGCAAATAAACAGATGCAGGCTTTAGTGTTCCCCTTTAGTCATTGACTTTGTTGTTAAATGTTCCAATTTATTTAGTTGATTTTAATTATTTATTCTGTCTTTCTCCTAATTTCTCTACATGTTTTCCTACTATTTTTCTTAACACTCTTCCTCCATTTATTTCCACAATATTTTATAATTATGTGATTTTACAAAGATTTTTTTTAATAAATCCTTATCACCTTAAAAAAAACTAATAAATGTATTAGTTTCTTTTACTCTCTGCATCCTCCTAGATAGATCCTAGATACAATTTTTTTTTAAATTTAGGGCAGTTTCCGTCCTCCCAAAGACCAAAGCTAATTCAAAGGAAATGGTGGCTCCTTTATGATCTTTGTTCTTTGAAACTTAGTGCTCCCTTTCTTAGTCCCTGCCTTTCAGTTTGCCATCCAAAAGAAATCGTACATTTACACCAGGGGAGTCAGCTGTAGCTCTGCCAGTGAAAGCGCGACTTTAAAAGGACTTCTGGATCCTATCAAGTTTCATAATCCTGACTATGGCCAACAGGTCTACTGAGAGACTGAACCTGGTCTGGAGCTCAGTGATAAACAAAGCATGTGATGCAGCCAGGGGGGAATTTGCCACTTCATGTTTACAGATGACATCGCCAGCTTAATGAGGAATTATGTAGACACACCGAAGTACAATCTATTCAGTTATTTATAAGCTTGCTCAGAACTAATACCCTCCATGTAGGAGCTGAAAGAAAGGCAGGCTTGGCACAGCCGCACACATGGCAACCTTTATCAGCCAGTTGTCACAGCAAACATTAGAATATTTAAAGTTAAGATGGAGGGCAGTGTTTCAGCATCACAGCCAGGCTTCTGGGAGATGAGATGCTGGCTGATTAAACCCAGTGTGGATCTTCTTTTGATTTAGTGGCCACATGGGTTGGAGCTGGATAAGATAAAAGTACCACACAAATTATGCAACATGCACAGTGTTGAGGATTCATGGCAAAACTTAATTTAAAAGGCTGGCATTGCTTTGATGTCTTCACATTGAAGCAACCCTCAGCAGAATGCTAAGCTAAATTGGCATGAGATCTACTGAAGAGTTAAAACAAGAGAGAAAATAGGGAAAACCACCCATCACCTCTGGCAGTCATTAATATTCACCCATGCATAACATCTTCTTATTGGCTAAACAAAGTTAGCCAAAACCATTGTGCACTAACTTAATAATGTTTAGTCTAAAACAATTTTAGCATAATAAAAGGATGCTGTGTTCCAGGCCATTTTATTTCCAAGTTGCCCCACAGTGAAAACAAGATGCCTTAAGGTTACTAACCCTACCCAAAAAAATATGTGATAGCTGCATCATATTCTTAAAGTCTCTAGCTAACCATCTTCATTACTTTTATTTAGCACACAGACATAGTTGTAGAGCAATAATACATTTACCATACCATGTTCTGGCATGTTCAAGTCTAACACTATATTTGTGTAACAGTGGAGTACACTGTTAGCTTCTTGTATGAGAACCATTAGCTTATTTAGCATAGCATTTAGACTGGAACTGCTAAACTAGCTTTCATGAGATAAAAGTATCAACATGTCTTGTTTTATTAACTTGTTTTTGAATAATAAAAAGGTAAAATATCATTTATTTTTCAGAGTTGATGTGGTAAGTCAAAGTACGCTCACAGTAGATTGAGGAAAATGTCAAACTATGCCTCCTAATATGTGGGTTTTGGCCTTGTGCCTGACATGCACTATCACTTAAAACAGCTATAGAACTAACAATGTAGGCTAAAAGAACCCACTAAAACTACAATCAAGTGCTGTTTGTCTCCACAGGCAACCATGAGGAGAGGAAGGATGAGCATGGTTTTGTGTCCAGAAGCTTCACCAGGAAATACACGTAAGTAATTTTATCAATAAAAATTTGACAAATTAGCTGTGCTGTTCTTATTTTCTTACTTCTGTGTGGATAGTTAATAAAAGAACAATGCTTACTATGCAACAGATCAATAACTCACTTCAAAACTCTACAGATTTGTGACTAAAAATGGGTTTTGTTAAGTAAACGATTGTTGAGTGTGGCTCCTGTAATTTTCTTATCAAGGCTCTGATGCAGTGAGTTTGGGGCTGATCCAGCATATAAAGGGCTGGCTTGTGCTCAAGGCTGAACTTTTACAGCAGCAGAGGGAAGAGAGGCCTCCTAGTGGTCATCCCTTTTCCACCTGGATGTGAAATTTCATAGGACTTTGCTGCTATCCAGAGGCCAAATATAACACACACTAAGAACACTTAATGAACTACTCCCAAGATCTGATCTCCTGTTAGTTATGGCTTAAACCTTGAAGAACTTACACTGACACTTTTATCAAGGCAGGTGGTTTGACTGATGCTTCAACAACGATTGCTTGTTGTTGCTCTCCTGCAGGCTCCCCGCTACTGTTAGCGTTGAGAAGGTGACCTCCTCCCTGTCTCCTGAAGGGGTCCTGACTGTGGAGGCTCCTTTGGCCAAGCCAGCCATCGAGTCCTCGGAGACCACAATCCCTGTCAATGTGGAGGCCAAAGGTGCCGTGGCGAAGAAGTAATTTTGTATTAAACCTTTTGAGCTACTGAAACTGGAAATAAAGTAATAAAGAGCCAACTGAGTCTAATCTGTTCTCTTACAATTATTACAGGTTTTTATCATGATGATATTGTTTCATCAGTTGTTTCCCTCCCCACGACTGCTGATGCAACAATTCAGAGCTATTTCTCATTTGTCTAGAACTAGTAAGATAATAACAGCGGAGTCAAACTGCTTCTCGTTGTAGTTGCTCATGCTTAATCTTTCATTTGATGGTCATTCATGCAAAAGAGAGCAAGTAAAATATGTCAGCCCCCATGAGTGATTCAAGCAACTCATGCTTAACAGGAAGTTCCATCATAGTTGCTTTTAACATTTGAAACTAGTGATCCCATCAGGCTGTCTCATCCCTACATAGTTGTAAAACTGAAGGGCTTTTATAAATAAATCTCCATAGGTCAGCTGTTGACAGGAGTCATGAGGAGCAGATTGCTGGGTGTGTTTTTTACCTTACGAGCTGAAGAAATACAGAAAATACATTTTATATGTGAGATGGTAGTCATTTCTACAGCAAGATTTTCTTTTGTGCATCTGCACTGAAATGTTTCATAACTTCACAATTGCATAATTTCATGATACGGAGTGTCTCAGACAAATAATTCATAACCAGATAGATACATAATTGATGGAGATTTGATCTACTCTTGACAGAAAAAGGTCATTAAAAACAATTGCACCAACTATGGATGCCACCTGGGGAATGAAAATAATGTGTCTGAGCAACTACTGGATACATTTATATCAAATTTAATACACATTTATAATTTCACAAAGATTTAGTAATTCATTTCTTTTTAATTTTGGTGATATCTCCCACAGCAGATTATTATCTTTCCCAGAAGATGAAACCAGGAGACTTTAGCACTCCAGGGGCGGCTGTAGCTCAGGAGGAAGTGCAGTCGTCTTTCAACCAGAAGGCAGTCTGATCGATTCCAGGCTTCCACTGATTACATGTCGAAGTGTCCGTGGGCATGACACTTAACCCCACGTTGCCTCCTGATGTGTCTATCGGGGTGTGTGGGTATAAAGCGCTTTGAGGGTTCAAACTGACTGGAAAAGCGTTATATAAGTATGGGTCCCTTTACCTAACCTACAGATCAATGTGATGATGCATCCTGTGAAAAGTCTTGATGTCTTTTAGATGGTTGCTGTTGTGCAAATAGAATAGACAACAGGTGGAAATTATAGGCAATTAGCAAGACACCCCCAATAAAGGAGTGGTT
>JBAMHW010000017.1:2985923-3013922 GCA_037177495.1 Rhadinocentrus ornatus
AAACTATATAAACTAAAAAGCATTCTTCAGAAAGCTTATATATTGGCCCATTAAATGACATCAAAATAATCTTTCTTATCATAAAAGATAAGATGTAATTACCAAAGGAGTGGTATCTTGACTGGGTGTGATCCTTTGTGCAGTCCTCTGATTAAAAGCAGGTAGATGATTTTGTGTGTGGGTTTGTTTTTTCTCTCCTTAGCAACAGCTCAGGATTGCACCAGTGTTGATTGCCCTGTGACCAATTAGCACTCGCCATCTGTTTCCAATAATTAACTTCCCCTCTGTGACTAAAAAATGTTCATCTGACAAATTACTGTTCTTGAGCGTTCTCTAATGCTTCAGTACAGTCACTCATAGTTTAATCAGATCTGTATATGGTTCCTGACTCACCTGCTCTGACATTAAAGCAGCAGTTGAGAAAATATATTATTTTTAGTGCAGCTGTTGACACGCTACTGCTCCAGGTAGATCAGGAATTCCCAACTCTGGTCCTTAAGGCCCACTGTCTGCAGACTTTTCCATGCATTAATGGCTCAATAGCAGGGAAATGTATAATACCTGCAGGATAGTGGGCCTTGAGGACCAGGGTTCAGGATCACTGAGAGAGGTGATGGTAAATCTGCCCATGTTTTGTAATATTTACATGAATTGAATCATCATTATTATGGAAATAGCATTGTATGTGACATTACCAGATTTAAAAGGGATGAGATAACAAGGAGTTTATCACATTAGTTGTCTAAGAATGAATTGCACTTAGCCCTCTAATGCATGAATTATAAGGAAAAAGTGGTGACCTTTTTTCCACATACAATATTTTTCTTCCACAGACATGTACAGTTACTCTTTTCTTTATTTTTTTATTTACCTTTTTTGTTTTGATCTATTCTGAAAAGTATAACACATGTCATATTTCTATAATATAATTATAGCTGTATAATTATTTGTCCTGTTTTTCACTGGGGCAAACTTGATAATTACAATTGATGTACATATATTACATTTTATAACATATTTGTTTATTCTACAGTGAGTGGCAGTGTATTGAATGACTCACTAATGTAGTGTCTAATTTGCAAACATACCATCCTCACCTATGCATTTACTAGAAAACAGCCTTTTATATTGGTGTCCACTATAGTGCACACTATGCATTAAAGGGTTTAAAGTGAAGTTTCTTTTGGTTTTTACTGCATCAGTTTGGCAGTGGTTACTCATCCTCTGTTAATTTATGGGCTTGATCCAAACCAAACAAAACTAAAATAGATGTTTTACATTTTTCAACATAAATACAATACATGAAGATCCTGTAAATGTAAAGCCCTTTTCCCACATGCACCTCTTTCCAATTTGCTGTCTGAACGAGCATCGTGTGACTACAGAACTGCTGTTGGATCAAGTAACATTTGATTTTGTGCATTAAATTCTTTGAACTGCATAAATTTGCTAAATTACATACAGACATGTTTGTCACATATTGAAGCAGGCACGTTGTTGGTGTGACACTGGCTTACTTTAACTTTACCTACTGTGCAGAAACCTTACAGAATGCAGGATGGCCATGTCCACTGAGGTGCAGAGGCAAAGGATAGAGTTTCATTATCTCTGGGATCTGATTCATACTCTGCCTGATATGAGTGCTGTCCTTAAGTGGATGTCATGTTCCACCAGATTGGTTGTCCCTGGTTTTTCCTGGAAAAGGTTAAGTTGAACAATGGCCTCCAGCTCCTGCTGCTGGTTAAGAGAGATGAGACAGATCAAGTGCAGATGAGGAACAACTGGTAGATGTAAACTTATTGACATACAGAATATGAGCTCACTCCCTTTATTAATTGTCAACCACAGTGGTGGAGGGATGAAGCTTTGGGCTCAAAACCAAAGGCCTGTACAATAAATTGGGATTAGTTGCGTTTCGGTCAAATCAATACTTGGATGTGCCACTGTTCTCTTTAGCTAAAAAATAAAGATAAAACTTAAATCATTATGTTCAGAAACAAAGATGAGCGTCCAAAGATTAGTGCCCAGCTTCAGTCAGCTAAGTCAAAAAACAACAGATCAAGCCAGAAATTCTGGTTTCATTTTGGAGTCTGAGCTAAATTTTACCAGCCACATTAAAGCAGTAACCAAATCAGATGCATTTCCCATTGATGGCTGTTTGTATCATAGGTAACCCACTATGTATTCTGTTGTCTGTTTCTATTTAGCTTGTTCTATATTTCATTTATTTTATTTTGTTCTTTTTTAATGTACTTTAATGTTTCTTATGCACCTTGCTTCTAATGTTTTATGTAAAGCACTTTGTCTTGTACATGAAATGTTTTATACAAATAAGCCTGCCTTGCCCACATAACTGTACATCTTTGGGTCAAGATCAGATGATATACTATTGTATCTCATCACTTTAATGATGTGGTAGTTATATTAATCAGTTTATATTCATATAATCTGAACATATATTTGTTCCTTTCTGCTTGGGAGCTGCAGCTGTTTTCAACCTGCTCGACATACATGTGTCTGGTCAGCTCCTCCTGTTTTACATGAACACACACAGACAATGTGAACACACATACCCAGAGTCTGTTGTTGTACTGCATCATAAGCTTTCTCTTGTCAAGGTTAGTTAAACCTAAAGATACCCTGGATGATGATGCTCTTCCTTTGCAGTACAAGCCTCAGGGCTCCTTGCGGTTACTAACCATAAACTATAAACTCCTCTGTATACCAAAGTACAATATTCTTAAAAGAAATGCCAGGCCATCTGCCCAAGAGCTAAAGCTAAAGGGCCGTACAACAGAGAACTGTGTTTAAAGAGATTTATAAATAAACTGAAACAATAATGCAAAGAAGAGACTGATAATATCATGCAGACAATGACTACTTCAAGTTATTACTGATAAAACTGGCTTGACTGAATCTTAAAATGTACCTAGAACTTAAATCCAGAGAAAGCTGGGTCATTATGGCCAATGCAAATAAAACAGAATGCAGTGATTTGTAAATCTCATAAACACATTTTATTCCCAATAAAACATTGACAACATGTTAGATGTTAAAAAATAAACATTTTATAATTTCATGGAAAATATTAGCTAATTTTTAATTTGATGGCAGCAACACATCACTAAACAGTTGGACCAGGGTGATGTTTACCTTTGTGCATTATCATTTAGCACTGTAAAGCCATGCTGTCGTGATGTGATGGATGCAATATGTGGTTTAGCATTGCTGAAAGGCTGAAATATGCAAGGTCCTCCCTGAAAGAGAAGTTGTCTGGATGGGACTGGATATTGCTCTAAAAATGTGGAGCCATCACAGACGTGGAAGCTGCCCACAACATAGGCACTAATGCAACCCTATACTATCTGAGATGCAGGATTTTGAACTGTCCACTGATAACAAGCTGAATGCTTCTTTTCCTCTTTAGCCTGCAGGACACTGCATCCATGGTTTTCAAGAAAGAATACCAATTTTTCATCTGACCAAAGCTCTTCACAATCTTTAAACAGTTTCCTACGATTGGCGAAGGATTAAACGCTTCTTTTTTATAGTTTATTTATTTTTTGCTATTTAACCTAATTAGTTGTCAATGCTTCTTGAGTCGTTTTTGTTTTGTACAATTGAATTTTCAGCATTTTAGTGCCCCTTATCAAACTATTTTAAGATGTGTTGCTGACATCAAATTCAAAATGAGCTAATATTTCCCACAAAATGGTAAAATGTCCCAGTTTCAACATTTGATAAGTTCATGTTCTACTCGGAATAAAATATTGGTTTATATGATTTGCAAATCGTTGTATTATAATTTCATTTAGGGCTTAGTTTGCATTACTTAATGGCATGGCTTTAATGTCTTGTGTTGCTTTTGTTTAAGGTTGAATCTCTTTTAGGGACCGAGCTGAATTTTATCATGTCCTAATGTATAAAATCTTATCAAGAAATGCATATCACCATAATGAAGTCCGTAACAGATCAATTTATTGTTAACAATCACTTGTTTTGGTATAGCGTACTTCAGCAAATGGAGTAAAGAAAACACAGATTAAAATAAGGTCTAGCTAACAATCGCAATAAAAAGAAATAAATAGAAAAAAAATGTTAAGGTCTAATAACTCCTTGTTCATATGAATACATAACATCTACAGTATAAGTTAATAAATTGAAGCTACTGTATAAATACATCACCAGCATGCACAATATTGTATTATGGAGAATATTGGAGCAGTTTTCATCTTACACTGAAGAGACAGTATACTAGGCAAGTGCATTTTCTTGACCAAGAAGAAACTGAAGACAAAGTAAATCCACAAACCTCAAATCTGCTTGTACAGCTTTCACTTTAACATTGCATGTGCTCTGTCAACAAACTACCCTTGGCTCATCATTCAGGTTTGTGGTTACAGGTGCCTTTTTCAGAGATCCTGTTGATTGTTTTTAGATAGCGTTACCTGGAGGGAATTTTCAGTCACCACATTTTTTTTTAAAAATGCCAATTTTTATTTATCTATCTGGATCAAATTGCTTCCCACAAACATAAGGAGCCAAATAGAAGTTGATACAGTAATGACAATACTGACAAAAAGAATGAGGTGTCCAAAAACAGTTAATTTATTTAAGATAGCACATGAGAGGGACAAGCTGCACTAAGTTTACTTTATGAGTTTGCATTTTTAGTTACAGTATGACTGACTGTGTGACTGAGCCGGACACACACCTGACGCAAAGCAAATAAAAAAAGGTTTGTTTTTTTTCATGTTATCTTCAACCACAAAGACAACCTGCTTTTTACTCCACGATCATGGGTGCGGCGCAACCAAAGATAACGGTACGGTTTTTTTGAAGTAACGCGATGAAGTTCTACACCTGTTTGAGCCTGCCTTCATCTCTGGAACCTGTCTGCTCTCACACTCGCTCTCACTCGTCTTTCTTTCTCACAAAGCAAAAAGGCCATGACATTCAGGGTTACGTAATAATTTTTTTTTTTTCATCGCTGCTCAAGCAACGAAACTGGATTTCTGAATGCTCCATCCCTCGCCGATGACATTAATTCAGCTCAGCTTCATTTGCTCTAAGACCAGCCTCGTGCAGCGTGAAGACATCTTCACGCTGTGATGAACGGCGTGCTTCTTTGCTTTTAAAGTCGTATTTTGGCAAATGCTGCAGAGGTTGTCGAGAAGGGGGTTTCATTATTTTATGTTTTTTTCTCTTTTTTAATCATAGCTTATTTCGCAAACTAAACTGGTCTTCCCTCCACCTACTTTTTTTTTCACTATTAATTAGTGGAAAAATAAAGAACAGCAGCCGCGTCAGTACCATCAGCTAAACTGGCTGCTGATGTTCCACCGCTCCCACCCCACCCTCCCATTTTTTAAATTAAGAACATTTTAACTATTATTATTTTTGTCATCATTTGTGAGCGCGCGTGTTGTGTTTATTTTGGCAGAATGAGGTTTTTGACTCTTTAGTTGTTGCCCTCTCCTCCCTCGTCGTCCTGCTGGTCGCTCGTCCACAGCGTCAAGTTGTCTCGTAGCAGCTGCATGATGAGAGTGGAGTCTTTGTAGGAGTCCTCGTTGAGGGTGTCCAGCTCAGCGATGGCGTCATCAAAGGCGGTTTTTGCCAGGTGGCACGCTTGCTCGGGGGCATTCTGGATCTCATAGTAGAAGACGGAGTAGTTGAGGGCCAGGCCCAGGCGGATGGGGTGGGTGGGCTGCATGTGCTCCTTGCTGATCTCATGGGCCTCGCTGTACGACTTCTCGGAGGACTCCACCACCGAAGCTCTCTTCTCTCCCGTGGCCACCTCAGCCAGGTAGCGGTAGTAGTCGCCCTTCATCTTCAGGTAGAACACTTTGCTCTCGTGCTGCGTCTCGTTGCAGTTCTTGATCAGGAAGTTGTCAAGGAGGTTGAGGACGTCCTGGCAAACAGCCTCCAGCTCCTTCTCGATCTTTTCCCGGTATGCCCGCACCATCTCGATCTTCTTCTCATTGCCATCAGCCGATGTCTTCTGCTCGATGCTGGAGATGACTCGCCAGGATGAACGCCTAGCCCCGACCACGTTCTTGTAGGCTACAGAGAGAAGGTTCCTCTCCTCGTTGGATAGTGCTTCATTCAGCTCTGTGACCTGGACAAATGAGGAATAAAGAAAATGCAGCTTTATCAGTCTTATTTATGTCAAATGTGTGAAAATGTCTTAGTAATATAAAAAATTGACAGCTTTTATACAGAAAAATACACAAAAAAGATCAAAATCTAATGATTTATATGCATATGTCATGATAATGCAATAGAAAGGACAAAAGATAATCATTAAAAAAAAATGAGAGAAACAGCTCAAATGCAGCCTGAAACAAACCCTGTTAGACCCAAGACAACGGTCCCTGAATCCAGAGGAGTGAGCTACACATCGGACACACTGACATCATCCTCTGAGGTGACTGCTGATTGGCTGTCTGCAGCTCTGAAAGCTGGTTTTGTTTTGAGAGGCCTGTCTGGCTGGAGGATTTAATCCTTTTTACCCCACTGGGACTGTGCAGCAGAGGCATCTTTACAGACCCTTTCTAAGGATAAAGCCTGTTGTTAGTTTCTCTTTTAACACAAAATTCAGTTTCCTGCATGCAGTAAAGCAGGGGGCCCCATTCAACCACATGGAACAGCTCTTCACAATGCCTTTACTGAGCTGCATGCTGGTCCGCATTAAAGTATATAAACACTCAATTCGTTATGTCTAAAGAATGAAAACTCAAGCTTTTACTTCAAGGGTTGTAAAACATCTAAATTTTTTCTGATGGTAAAAATTCAGCATTGCACTATTCTAACAATCTTGCTGTTTGCATATTAAGCAATCACAGTTCATGCCCATGTTCACAATCTTAGTTTAGTTAATTACCATGCTAACATTTGCTAATGAGCACTAAATAAAAAGTACAGTTGGAGAAAATGGAAATGTTGTGCTTTCTAGCTATTTGTTTTTTAATGAAAGGAACATAAATGTAAAGGCAAAATAAAAAGGCATTCAGTTCCCCAAAGAAGTCCCCAATGTTTTGGTGAAAGAGAAAAATTCATCGGAATTCAAAGCACAAACACACTACACTAATACTACACTAATGCTTTGTTACATGCAATAGATGTCAAATTTCAGAGTCCTCCGGTTAAGATTTTTTAGGGACAATCACAGATTACTGACAACAAGGCTGACCAATCGCATGGTGCATTTGATTTAAAATGTGATATTTTTAAGAATGACCAATTTTTTTAAAGAACATGGTATGATAGATATTACAGACAAGAAAGTCATGATTTGAAACCTGCTTATGGCATATCTGGTGGAAAATAACACTCCAAGTTAACATTAATTACACTGGGGCATTAAAGTGAAAGCATTTCTCTGTAGGCTTTTTATTTTCTTATTCGTTTGTTTTCCCATTTTGTATTAGTTTTGTTGCTGTGGAAATTACAGATCCTGACCAGATCGTGAAACATTAGTTACAGAATCAGAAGTAGTCCAGAAAAAAACAAATAAGCATACAATACCAAAGAGTGCTTGTTTTATAAAGACACTGAAAGTACAATCTTGTTCTATACTAACACTGAATGCAGCATTGTTTGGCTAGTTTCACTAAATCATGTTGCTGTGCAATGTTCTCTTGACTGGACTTTGTGTGGTTGCCTAATTGACTTCTATTTTGTGTTTTTTATTCAAACTTTATAAAGTAGTCCCATTGAGACAGGCAGCCTCATTAGATCTATGTTTTTATACTTAAGAAAAAAAGAGCTGTGTCTTTATTTTCAATGGCTCACAAATATGGCTACAGCTGTTAAGAAATAGCTTCCTAATGCTTTTCCATATGCTAATTAGCCACGTGCTAGTTACTTTACATTGAACTTGTACATTAAGATTAATCTTTATCCCCCATTTTAGGTGGATTTATTCTTTTTTGTTTTGTTGTTGTTGGTTTTTTTGGAGGGGGGAGAGGTAAACTGGATTGATGGAGCACCCTCAAACAAAATAATTCTCTAAAGCTACTTATTGTCCACTTTGTGATCTAAATCTTATAAATTCAAATCTGTGGAAAATTTCATGGAAACTTAATTTCGTATCTTAGTTGTGATATTTCAGTCTCCACCAAAGAGGTGGACTGTCCCTGCCATTGAAACCATACAGGCTCAGAAGAAATACAGTGTTCTCTTGAGACTGAATCACCTGAAAGTGCACATGCATCATCTTAAACACATGCCAGCTTCAGTGTCTTGCTCGGCTGCAGTGACACTGTGGAAAGATGAAATCTGTGATGACGTTTGAGGTGCATCAGTCACTCAGAGTCAGCAGCAGAGTCACTGTGCTTTTATTTGATCCCGGAAACTCACAGCAGCAGATAATCTCTGTTTCAGTTGTTACAACAGTCTCTATTGATGCAAACATATGACTAATCACGTGTTCATCTGCTGGATATGTCCTCAGCATATATAACTCCCCCCATCCCTCCCACACACACAGACACACTCATAGACACACATCCACGCATGTGTAATTCTTTGTGCTTTGTGGTACATAAAGTAGCAGTCAATCTGGGACATACTGTAAAAGGGAGGGAACGGAGCGCAAAGAGCACGCTGTGATGCCACCTCCAGTTTCCATGGTAACTGCAAAATCTGCTTTGTTTGCGAGAGCCTCACTATCTCTGTTGGAGATACCGACCACAAGCTGCTTTTGAAGAGTACATGGATGACAATGTGGTGAAAGCTGTATTATGATAGCTGAGGATGAGATGAAGAACAAAATGGCCAAACCAAACCACAACCATTTCCTCCTCCATTACTGCCTTGGAGTAGCACGTAGGGACTTAACAATAATTGGTAGGTTATAGACCAGGGATCTCTAACTGAGGTCCTAGTAAGCTACTGTCCTGCAGGTTTTAGATGTTTCCCTATTATATGGTAAATTGCGTTCAATAAAAAGCCTCGCATTAAGCATAAAAAAAAACACGGAACTCATCCTGGATTTTAGGTGGAATAAAACCGCCCCCGCCCCACTAAACATCAATGGCAAATGTGTAAAGAGTCTACTCCTTCAAATTCATCAGCGTCCACCTCTCTGTAAACCTCTTCTGGTCTGTAAACCCCACAGCACTGGTCAAGAAGGCCCAGCAGTGACTACACTTCCAGGAACATCTGCACATACAGCTGCTGGTGACCTTCTACTGTTCCACATTTGAGAGCCTGCTGACCTAGGCCATCATGATGTGGAACTCCAGCTGCACAGGGGGCGACAGGAGGAGGTTGCAGGGGGTGGTAAACACAGCACTAATAAACATTGGCTGCCCTCTGCCCTCCTTGTCTGGCATCTACAACTCCCATTGTCTCAGCAGGGCCAGGAACATCATGAAGGACACCACTTACACCGGTTTTCACTGCGAACTTTTGCCCTCTGGCAGGCGCTACAGGTCTACGTGAGTCAGAACAAACAGACTCAGAAACATCTTTTTTCCCAATGCCGTTGCCATATTGAACTCAAACCTGCACTCTCCTACCTGCACGGACCACTTCTCTTTGATTTGCAATATGCTTTATTTATCAACATCTGTGTCTTCAGTGTCTTTGTTTGTGGTATTATTTCTATTCTATTCTATTCTATTCTATAATGCACCTCACACACTAATGACCTATTGATTTGAGTCGGATGTGTTGCAGCAGGGAAACATCTAAAACCAGCAGGACAGCATCTCACAGACCGGAGTTGGCGATGCCTGATAAGGAGCCTTTCCTCCAGCTTGTATTTTGACTTTATTTAATAGCAATATTAGGACAAGAACAATGCAGCCCCAATGTTGCATAAGCCAGTGTCCTCCTTGTGCCGGTCCAAAGCCTGAATAAATTTAAATGGTAGTACAACTCACCAGCATGCAGATGTGCAGAAATGGAATACCAAATTTTCATTGTATTGCACAATTCGACATTCACTCTCACTTTACACCATGATTGACCAAGTCAAAGAGCAACAAGTCATTTTTAAAGTGCAAAGCCTTTTCTTCCATTATCAGTGTAACCAGAGATGGATTATCTCAATGTGCATTACTGCCCTATAATGACTTTCCATTACTAACTTCTTTAAGTATGTCTTAAGAACTTGGTCTCAGAGACCATTACACAGCCTTCTCTAATACCATCTGGAGGAAGCAAGTCTCTTTTTTTTAATCTTACTTTTTGTTTTGTAGGGTCACTCTAAGTTCAAAGTTAGCATTTTTTTTAGTTAAATAATCACTATGCTTTGCTTTCTCAGATGTGATAACGCAGATTTGACAAAGCATTAGCAGATCTGTAGATCTTTTGTCTGTAACTACACAAGATGTAGTAAAGATTACTACTGTCATAAATTAAATGATCTTTGTACTAGAAGTGTGAAATCGAGCAGACAATAAGATGGCATTGATTGTGTAACAATCCCACTTAAAAGCGCAGGATAAAGTCCCCCCACCTCCCCAGTTTGTCTGAAGTGCAGCCTCAGCGCTCTTTATCTCAGCTCATTACATTACACTAAAAGTAAACGAGTATATGGCCTACAGCGATTGTAACCAGCAAGAGTAGGTCAACACTGGAGCAGCAGAGGTCAGAAAAACAGGGCCTAAACAACTCATCTGTACAAACATGGCTCTCTTTTGTTTCAGAAGGCTGCAGGGTGAGCAGAAAGCCCTGACTGAAGCTGCGGTGCAGCGATGACAATGGAACTCTGTCTAACCGTAAAGCTCATCAATCGCGCCGGCTTTGTCGTGACTCATCCTTACACAAGGCTGTCAAACTTAAAAACAACTGTGTGTTAATACAAACATAGGCTGGGAAGGGCAATCGATAACTTCCTCTTTGACGACTCGCTGCATGGCCATTAATATCACAGCGAGCCCAGCAGGCCCTGTGTGAAGGCTGGCTTAGAACTGAATGTACGCCGCCTTCTATCTTCCATTTAACGCCGCAGTTCCACGGCTCTCCTTTCTCTCTGTTCCACGCTTCCCCTCTAATCTTGCTCATTTGCTTTTCCCCTTCTATCCTAACCTGATGTGACAACCCCCTTTCAGGCAGCAAAGCACAAAGACACCGTGGACGACCTGACGTCACTAGCGGCGTGAATAGAGTTAGCAGATACAACCACAAAGAGCCCGGTGGTAAGAAGAAGAGGGGGGTAGCAAGGCTGCATATATGTTTCTCAGTGATGATGTTTGCAAGCAGGCTTCAAGTAGCTGTTTATTGCTATGTTACGGTTTATGATTGTAGCTTCATTTGATCCAAACTAATGTTTCTGTCTAAGTGAAGAGTTGTTCTTTCAAAGAAAAGAGAAGTCTAATAAAGGCATTGAACTAGTATGGGGATGTCAAACAATGGCCACTTTATGCTGAAAGACAAAGTAAAAAAAATTTTTTCTATTACATGCATGAAGTACATGGACTGATTAAATATTACAGCGAGTAAGTTAAGGCTTTGCACAAAACACGTGTGTAGCACAAGACTGCTGTTTAAAGCCCACATATTATCCAGTTTAATTGCTTCTGTCAGAGTCCAAAGGTGACTTCCCAAAGCACAGCAATGAGCAAAAAAACAAAAACAAAACAACAACAAATAAACAAAACAAAATAGATTTGAATCAACAGAATATTTAACTGTTACCTGCAGTACAACTACTATCTCACATAGAGGACATGACCGGATTTTCTTTAAATTCTTTAAATCAAGAGCAAATTTGGAGCCACAGAGAACTCATGACATGAAAATTAAAGCAAAATCAATGATAACGGTGCTGATTTGTGTCATCGCTTTACTGGTATTATGTCACACACTACGGGGAGGCAATTTAGTCTGTAATAAACCTAAAAAACTCAACAAATGATCCCTTTCACAGCAGCAAAACAATAGAAACCTTTATTCCTAAATCATAAAATGTAGTTTTAGTAGGAAGATATATTACAATAAACGCCTGGCTAAAATTTATTAAAAGAAGGTTAAAAAGAAACCTTATCTTGCTGATCATTGTAGTTTTATTTATGAAGAGTTGCTGCAATATTCTGGGAAATGTGTCACTGTCACATTGACTGATACAGAGAGGTGGCTGTGTCTCAATATAGAACTATTTTACAGTAATATACCATCTGTAAGAAGTGGATCTGAGCAGAAACTGCTGCCACATCATGCTCTCTTTTTATCTAATTAATGAATTCATAAATATAAGCTCATCTAAATGCTGAATTAAGAGACTTTTTTGTTTACTGAAAGGGTTTTTCAGAACAAAAAAGAAGAGGCTGTTATGTTGCTGGAAGAAATTCTGCGTTGATGGAAGATGATACTAGACATCTACTGGCTAATAATGAAAGCTAATCAGACATAAAGAAAAAAAATTAATGAACACTTAAAGAAAAGCACCGATCCCATGAACTTTCATACAAAGTAAATGTCTAATATATGTAGATTTTTTTAATATAACCCTTATTGGTTAAAATGGAGAATGTGTTTAATTTTGGGTCATTTTGAGTAAAAGTTTTTTTTACTTTGGCCCACTTCAAGTTAGAGAAAAATAACAAAGTTAAAAAAAAAGGTTCAAGATTACAGGAAATCATTATAATGTCACAGGAAAGAAGCCATGAAATAGTAAAACTGAGCACAGTGAAGACAAAAAGTTTTGTTATTTGTTCACTAATAAGGCAAAAAAGTAGGTTGGACACTGCGGGGGGTTAGAATTTAGCACTACACCGGCCAGAAAATTAGCATATCTTTGCAACCTTAAAACTCTGTTCTCGACTTGTTTAATGGCACTGTGAGATGTAATCTGTATTTCTGAAGCTGCCCAGCAACATCCCGAGGTTGAGAAACCGCACTATACAACTTTTTCATGTGGGATGCTGCATGACCTTGAAGCCGACTTTGGCTTTACACCCCGCATCAAAAGTTAGCTAACAGACTTAAAAACACACCTGCCTTTTGAATGCACAACATGGCTGATTCAGCAAAGAAATGCAAAAAGATACTATCAGAGGAAGACAGGAAAAGAGAGAAAGGGACAGAGCAGGTGATAAGACAAAAGTCAAGACTGTCTTTTACTGGCTGGAGAGAGCTCACAGTACAGGTAGGATGCAAGGTGAATGCTGGATTAGCTGTCAACAGAGGATTTGTCTTTGAGAAGTTCTGTAGTAAATCTTTTAGGTCATTTTTTGTCTTTCCAATTCTTTTCTTCTGCATCAGGTTTGTCTGTTTTGACCACCATTTTAGCCCTCCACCCCCCTCCAGACCCTAAGCACATGTAGCTGCTTGTCAGAGCTGAGCAGACAGAGCTGCTGAGCAAAGCATCACCTCATGATAACGACCATCCACTTTTCATTCACACAATGCAGGTAAGTTTAATATTTGTTACTTTTTATTGGAAAAAATATTGGACTTTGGAATCTCAGATTGTTTTTTTTTTTTTTTTCTCCTTCACCCTCAGATTTCACTATCAGTCAGCTCCAGTTTTGGCCCAGATATCTGAACTGGATACCCTGGCACTTGCACACAGAGGTTAAGTCAGCAGAATACGGTTAACTGGTCAACACACTGAAAACTGCAATTCTTTGCCTGTGCCATTTATGATGCACTTTTCACTAGACACTTCAACAGACTCTTCTTTGTCTTACTCTTTGATGCAAAAGATTTTATTTTTTTGTGTATATGAATATGATGTTTTAACTTTTTAAAACATTTCACTTCTGAATGTACAGTTCTCTCTGGTTCTTACCCCTGATACAATAATGATGTATGGGGTGAGAGGTTTGCTTTGGTAAGAACTTTCTGAATCTGAATCCTGTAAGAAAGTCGAGCTATTTTATCTGATTGTAACTGCTCAGCAGTCCTGGATCTTTGTCATAATATTTTCTGGTCATGTTGTTGTTATAGATGCTGCAGGTACATTAGCATTGTTTTGCTGAAATATGCTGATCTCAGGTCTGTATATTCATCGTGATGGTGTCTTTTCAGATGTGAATATGATGTGAAAAAAGCATCAATGCACCTCCGTTCCATCAGAGATGCAGATGTTTTAACGATGTGAATGGTTCCTCTGCTCTTTAGTCTAGAGAGCATGATGTCAATGACTCATAAATAAGAAATTAAATTTTCCACTTTGCCTCAATACATTTTAACCCTTTAATGCTGTATATATCATGTTCAATACACACAGTTTCTGAGACCTTTTGCATCACTTCATGGTAAAAACTTGGCTCAAAACCCAATTGAACACAATCTGATCCTTGTCTTCTGCCCCCTGGTGGATACCTGTCACACTACAATCATTTGGACATATCCACAGTTATAAACGGTAAATATACAAATATTATTTTTGATATTTTTATTTTTTTTTACATTTCATTAAAAGGCCAAATAAAGACTTCAGATTTAAACAATTTGAATTTCTCCCCATTTTTTGGGGGGTTGGGTTTTAAAGCTCTTAAACAAGCTTTAGCCCAGAGAAGATGGCAGCATTTTAGGATCACGTTCAGATGTAGCTTCTTGTTTTTCTGACTCTGCTCATTATATAACATACAGCATATTATGAAATATTAAAAGTTTCCATAACTTTACATTCAGCAATATAACCTTAAAATTGTTCTATAGTTTGTAAAAACACACTTTTTAGCAGATTGTTGAACGTCTGCCCATCTTTACATCTGAGAGTTTCCGTCTCTCTAAGGTGTTCTTTTTCTGACCCTCTACTGCCAGTTAGCATATTATTAGCAACATGTTCATCCAGCTGGTTTTTAATACCACTTACCTTTCTAACCTTTTGTTGACCCTGTTCCAACTTTTTTTTAAAAACTAACTTAAAATTATTTCAAAATTTTTCATTAAATAGTTAAAATATCTCACTTTCCATATCTCAATGTCTATATCTTCTACATCATTGCTTTCTGTTTTTGCTTACATTTTACACAACATTCTACCTTTTTTATACTAATGCACAGTGGTACAAATGCTGCATTGTTTTGAAAGGAAATGCACATTTCATTAAAACCCGAGCACAAGTCCAAATGTTTATCATTTTAAAAAGCTGCTCCAACTAACTACTATAGTTGAAGGATTGGATGGGTATGTCCGTGAAATGCCTCTTAATGTCAAACGCATTAATGTCCCTGTGTCTGTAGCAGTTGGTAAGCAGAAGGAAAAGCTGACATCAAGATTAGCAAGCTGCTGATGAACTCTTGCAAATTTAAGTAAGGCTGTTAGATACTGTGAAATGAACTGGATGATGGTGTACGTGGGTGGGTATGGTGGGCATTTTTCGTAGTACTTTTGTGACTCACCACTGAGTCAAAACAAATTTCAAGCCGTCCTGAAACTTTCTCAGAAGACACTGGACTGAAATTTCTGCTCAGTCAGACTTGGACCTAACAAACCGATAACTTTTGCAGCAACATAAAAAGCCTAATTTTCCAGCTTTACCTTGTATAAACAGACAGGCCACCAGCGGTAGGAAAGTACAGCAGGGATGGTGATTCATATCAGAAACACAAACCTTCAGTGGTTTATACTGGGACATGACTGTGCACGGATTTATTGATAGTGTAGCAATAACAGCCTGACATAGTTTAATGAATTATACTGTAGTTAATCAATTATTCTACAAGGACTAACACTGACCAAGCAGGCCCAGAAATCCACAACATTTGCACAGACTCAGATAGATATATGACCATAAAAAGCAGCATATTTAAAGAAATAAGCTTTTTTATTGCTTTAAAGCCTAATGGGTAAGATAATTAGCTGTTCTACTATGCAGACATTATTACATTTATGTGTTTCATCATATTTTTTTGAGCAGCAAAAACTTGCATAACCTTGCATAGGCCCACATACACGGTGCATGCAGCAGCACAATAAATCTACCAATGAATTGAACAAGTTTCCATGGAAGATTGATGTGCTTAGCTCATTAAATATGATGGAAGGCTTGGCTATATGGACTTCTTTAGACAAATATGTGGGCGCTCCAACAAGGAATTTGAATGCTAAATTCAAGTTACAGAGCCGAAGCAGCAAATTGTTCAGCACTAGATGGGGTAGCTTGATTAAATGCAGCTGTAAGAAAGTGCAACAGTTCTGCAGGCCCCAACAATTAAAAATATGAGAACTAGAATGAATGTAATATATCGATATAAAAATATATTCTTGCATTTACAAATTACAGAACGAGGACACTGAGTAAAATCACGAATTGAAAACTTCGGGTACTTGTAAAGTTACTGTTAACACACTGACTTTGTGGTTTAGGGTCCTTTCTATAGAGCTACAGTCCCTGTGTGAATCGGGTCAAACCTGACTTGGATGCAATAAAACACCCAGACTAAGCCTGTCGTTAGAAGAATAAATCATTCACAGAAAGCTGACAAGATAAAACTTCCAGGAAATTATAAAGGAAAAAAAAAAAAAGTTTTATCATTAACTATAAAGAATGAATAAGCTGGAGTGAGGACTAAAATATTAGGAGTCTAAATTAATCACATCTTTTTTATTATTATTAAAAGATACGTAGCAAACATTACACAAGAAAATTGATAAAAACATTCTTCTGCATCTTGCTTATTAAGTTGTTTAGTCAAGCCTTTAAGGAGGAGTAATTAATATATCTAAGGGCCACTGCTCTGTGCCCATGTGGATGGTATGATGTAATAGCTTCATTTGCTATGCATACTCTATGACTGATCTTTATACGTGAAGATCTCCATTCAGTGTAGAAATCTACCAGGCAAAGCTGGGCTATAATGCCTATACTGCATTGGAAGAGTTGTTTTGTCCTCCCATATGAACAAGGAGCTGTCAGAGCCCATGACCTGGGCTTATTTTAACAATTAAATATCATGAGCTATGTGAGTAGGGTGACAGTGTGGCAGCTGCCTCAACATCATCTTGCTGTACTGTATTTAATAGTGAGCTGATGCCAAAAGACGTATTTATTGTTACAAACTTACCAAATGACAGAGATGTATGTGTTTTTTTTGTAAGATTTAAGGCTGCTTTCTGAATACTCCACCTAGTACAATATCAGATGACTATTCTTCTCCAATAACTGATAGATTAAAGCATTGATGCTCTAAAAGCATAACTGCTGCTGAGGTGTGCCAATACTACCAACACCATCCATTTTGGCAGAGCCTGGTGCCTTAGAGCTGGTTGAGTATGCCACAACCCTCTTCTTTTACTTCTTCTTCTTTTTTGCAACCAGCGATTGACATGTCTGCAATGACAAGGGATTCCCCCTGAAATGATGGGAAGCAGACACACCCCGCTGCCCAGTGCTGCAGAGAGACCGGCTGGGTGAGGGGCAGCACTGTCTCTCTGACTCTGCATAAAAGGGGAAAGGGGTGGAGCTGGGCCCCCCGCTGGTATTACCACTACAGGCCGGTCCTGGGTGGCAGCATGCAGCGTGTCCTTTCAACACTCTGACAGCTTTACTTGTTGACACTTGAAGCTGAAACTGATGTATAACATGTTACTTTTCTCAATTATTACAGAGGTGGTCTGTTAATAAGAGCAAACAGATGTAAGTCTATTGTCTTTAAATTTGAAGAAAAATAGCACCAAGACTATGTGTATCCTTATATATAAGTAAACCAAATAGCTTCCACCTTCAAGATATTCTAATAAGTCACTACTAGTGAGAAAAGCCAAAAAATGAGAGTGTTTTTTCTCATTTATTAGAATTTTACGGGCATTCCTTTTTAATAAAAGAGCATAGGCCTAACTTACTACACAGAATTCCTTCACTTTAGCCATCCATATTCCCATTCTTATGCAATCAGTGTTCACAGTCTTGTGATAGAGTGAGATGCAGCTTTAGTGGAGCTGTGATAAAACTGCATGTGAAATGGTGCACTACGAGTGGGCCTGTGCTGCATCCTGGCAGATGCTGCGGCACGCCTCTGTGTGGGAACCTGCTGTAAGAGGTCGAGGACGCAGGGATGCGGTTGCTACACGGCATCGACTGACACAAGCGCTTCGTCATGCTCACGGGTGTGCAGATGAAAAAAAAGAGAGAGAATAGGTAAAGAGAAAAAAAAAACGGGGGGGGGGTAATTTACTGCAATATGACATCTACGGAGATGCTTCTGGAAAGCTGTCCGTCCACCAACACACGTCTGAGACGTTTGTTTTTTGTGCGCTCTTTCTGCGCAAATCGATTGTGATCAACCTTCAGCTAACATTGCCCTTTTCCCCAATGCGCCAAATGTGCAGCATTGAGAGGCAGCAACGCCTGGTTGCTGCTCCCCACCACCCACCCTCCACACACACATCCAGAAAAAGCAAGGTGGCATTTGACAGTAAATGGATGGCTCATTATGTCGGGTAAACCGGAACACGACCATCAGCACAGTCTACGATGTCACTCGCATCACCATGTTACCACCTAGTTCGCCCTCTGCTCCAGCAGTATGCGCATCTTTCGATTCTTTTTGTAAGCCTTTACTGTGATTAAAGCTAAATTCAGACATTAAAAAAAGACTAGACCACTTCCTATCGTTATTGTGTGCCTCTTTATCAGCGGTTCTGTTAAATCCAAGCAGCTTGGCCGTGTATGAAGGAGCCTGGCGAAAGGCACCGCCCCAAGATCAAACAGTCCGCATTCAGACAACCGCAGCAAACCGCCAATAAAACATTCAGACTTGCTGTAAATCATTGATTTCTACCAAACCACTTCATATCATTTTGATTAATCTAAAACCCCTATTATTTTTGTAAACGGGAACATTGCCCGCGAGGGCCTTACAACCCTGTTCAAATGATGTTGCCCAAATCTTACCATCGCATTTCTTCACAACACTCTGGGTTATAGCTTTCCCACAAATGCGGTCTTTAATCATAAGTTTCATACACCAATTTTATGTGAGTTGTCCGCTTAAGTAAAAATGCGTCCTCTCACAGGGGCACCGTCCCTTGTCTGCGTATTGTTCCCCCTCAGTGCTTGGAGAGGCAGCTTTTAACACATTTCTAACATTTACACACAACAGTCAACGTGATATTTGTGACAGAAGATGAGAAAGAAATGAGAAAAGGACGTTATAGAGGAAGTCTACTTACCGATTTCATGGCAGCTGCCATATCATCATATCTCTCCGCCTGCTCGGCCAGCCTGGCTTTCTGCACCAGTTGCTCGCGGTCTACCATTTTACTGGTCGTTTGATTAGCTGTCTTGTGTTTTTCGGGGCTAAAAGTCAGAATATGCACGTTTAAATGCAGAGTAACGGCACCAGGTCCTGTCGCCGCAGCTGCTGCCTGCTGTCTGTGTGCCTGCCGACGGGACACCCCTCCCCCTCCGAGCACTCCCCCTGGGTTGTGTCACCACCCAAAAAGGCGTGTCCTCTCCGAGTGACGTAACGAGCCGGGCAGCCGGAGAAACTGGCGGCACAGCCCTCACGAGCCACAGCCAACCGGACCTACAATTGCTTATTCAAGGAAAACGACATAAAAGAGTACATGTTTCAATTAAAATACCCGAAATTTCTCTAGTTATTTTTTCGACATAAATTGGGACTAACATGGCTTTTCCCATAGATAGCTAGCTTCTTTATAGAAAATCAAATTTATTTGTATAGCACATAAAAAAAAGTTGACCAAAGTGCTTAACAATTATCAGAAACAACAGATAAACAACAATAAAACATGTATAAAAGCAGATACAGCAAAATTAAATAATAATATATTTTTAAAACATTAATAAACAGCCTAAAGCTGTAAAAAAATAAATAAGTTTTTAATTTAACCTTAAAGATATTTTTGAAGGTACGTCATGTCGCATTGCATGCTAGGAAAGAAGCGCCATCTTGTAAGAATTGACTCAGTTAGCCATTGTTGCTTGGTGATATTTATCTTTTTGTTTGGCTAAGAACAGTTAGATCTTGTGGATAAGGGAAGAGACGGACAAAGAAAACAGGAAAAGAAGATAGTCCTTGTGAAGAATTGTTTAATTGAGCAGTGAATTCAACATGTACTAATTAACAAGCTGTTATTTTAGACATTTGATCCCCACAAAATCAGACCCCATTGGGTAATTTATAAAAGTAGCCTAAATAAACTATAATACAGCCAATTATATTTCTATGTGTTTGTTTCATAGTCATGCTCAGTGGATTCAGTGACTCGCTAAATTGGCAATAAAAAACATGTTTTAACATAGAAACTAATTAAAAGTATGTTTTTCTTAACATTTGGCAATGAGAATTATGTGATTTGGGATGTTGATCATGTGATGCATAGGAATAAAATCCTAAATAAAATTGATGGTTAGTGTATATACAAGACAGCCACAGAGTACACAGGAATACAATATGGTGTCTAAATAAACTGCCGTGGTTAGGCTTAGAGCCAAGGCATCCTATTTCTCCGGGAGCCAAACCTGCAATGAAATTAAACTACATTTTAAATAAGAATAATATGGCCTATATTCTAAAAAAGATGATCACATGTTTTGAGATTCTAATGCAATCTTTAAGCTCACTTAAACATGTTTATTCAGTGCTGTTCAGACTACAACAGAAACCAATTTCAGATGTGGTAATGATCACATTTGCCAACAGTTTCTGCATATTATTTGTTCATGTCCTTATACCCATAATCATATGACATCAAGTGTTTTATTTATAATGCCATATATAAACAACAGTACACTTTTTTCTTTCTAATAAACAGGAAACTGATTTCCTTTCTCCACGACTGATTGTCTGAGTCACAGTTAAACCCTACTGATCTGAAAAGCAAAGAAACTACACACCTGTGAACAGTGAGCCTTTTATGTATATCTTTGACATAACAAAATCTTTTTTCGTGGCACAAGTAAAAAACTTAATCATTATTAACATCATTATCAACATGCCTATTATTATTAACTTTATGTTTCTAGTTTATAATCTCTAGAAATATTTGTGTAGTCTCTTTGAATGACCAGAATCTAATTTGTTTGCATACCTTCAAACCACCTTATGAGGACATCCTATTTCCTTATACAGTATATCTGCTGATTGTGGTGGCTAGCAGGCTTATGACACAGATATGCTAAGTCATTTTATCACAACTTACCTTTTCATAAAGGCATTGGAAATTTTCTGGAACTGATCAATCACTTTTAGCTGTAGAGTTTGTTTTACAAGCTACAGTTCTGTAATTCATTAAATAAGTAGACAACATATGCAAATTAAGTTTTGTCTTTAGTCTAAACACACTTGAATGTATCCAAGTTTTAGAGCGTGCAATACGTGCAAAGCCCATCCTCTCATTTCCTTCCTTCCCAAAATAATGACAGAATCTCAATTTCCTTCTAGCCTTAATCACTGAATCCTCAAAGTTTTCATTTCTGTCACAGCTTTAGGGTTTTAGATTATAAAATCATTTTGATTTTAAAAGCAAAAAAGAAAGAAAAAAAGAACAAAAGAAAAAGCACATCATGGCTGCACATGTTGCTTTTTACATAAAAAATAATAGACACAAAAATCCTTCAAAAAGCTGAGTTTTCTGGTGTATTTTACATTACTGCTGTAATACTTCTTTTTAACATTTAGAGATTATACATTTCATTAAACAAAAATCAAAAAAGCCATGCGCACAATAACTTATATTCAGGTCATACAGTTTATCTGTAAATGCTGAGTCAACAGTCTGAGATAGCCCTGAGCCCTTATGCACTTAACTTAAGCACGCCTCAGATTCTCTGAGTTTGTTTTAATGTGGTGTTTGAGATTTGGTCAGATTTTCTGAATGAGGTTTGCAACCATGCATGGCTTCTAAATTGGATCAGTGCCACACTGCGCTGGAGGAAAGATCCATCTGAAACCACAAATGGATCTGCTTTTACTTCCTGGTTAGAGCTATTTCTGCTAAGTCATCTGTGGGACCGAGGAGCAGTGTCCCAACAACAGTATATACATTTTATGTAAGCATTTAATTGCTCATACGCTTACAAACTAGAGCTATGTCGAAAATGTAATGTTGGGGGTAAATCAAACACTGAAGTTGCAAAAATGTATGGCCTTCAATGCTGAATTGTAACTTATAACTGATGAAATCTTATACATAACACAGATAGCCTGAAAGAATGGAAAGTAGACATGGTAAAAGTTTGGTGCAGATTTTCAGTATGCATTTACACTGGCACCATTTTGTCCGCTTTAAACGAACCTGGTCCATTTCCACAGATAGTACGATACGTTTGGAGCAGTATGAACATGTATTTAAACCCTGGTGAGGTTCGCCAGCTGTGAATGCAAACGGACCATGCAGTAAACCAAAAAGAGGAAGAAACGAAAGGAAGCCGTGTAGCGTAACATCAGCACATTGCCTCTCCTGCTCCATGTACTGGACAGGTTCTAGTAATCAAAGCAAGAAACAGGGAAAGCAGCAACAAGAAAAAAACATAAAAAAACAGAAACCACAAGACTGCATAAACTTAGTGTCGCTTCATTGTTTACTTTTTTACAATTTTTAATTTAATCTTTATTCAACCAGGAAGAGACTCATTTAGATAAAAAAAATCTCTTATCCAACTGTGTCCTGGCCAAGACAGCAGCAGTACAGTTAAAGGTTTTACTAAATTGAAAATTTAAACAAAAAAAAATCCTAAAAAACAAGTTAAAATCCCCAAATCAAGCAGAATATTTACAAACGGATGTAACTGCTTCCAAATAGTCCAACATTTTGTTTAAAGTGAATGATGAGACCAGGCCATGAAGTTTAAAGTCATTCTGCAGTTCGTTCCAGGCAAAGGGAAAGCCTCTTTTCCCATCAGTCCCTTTCGAAGACTGTAAGGTCGTCATCTTCTGATGGACAAAAGTTGAGCGTTAGGAAGAAAGCAGACTTAGAACAGCTTTGGAAATAGAAATAAACCAATGTCTTAGCCTATATATGGAAAAAAAAGACCAATACGTTTGTACAATACCTCGAATCTCAAAGCCCTGTGATACACAATATCTAGAGCATATAGACTCTGAGACAAGGCATGTACAAAACATCATCATAATCTAAAAACAACATTAAAGTGGCACCAACCAGCCTTTTAGATTCATAAAAAAAACAAGATTTTATTAAAAACAAACTTCAGTTTTAACCTTTTTACCAGCGGATGAATATGTGGTTTAAAAGAAAAAATTCACCAATCAATAAACCTAGATATCTGTAACACAATGTAAAAGTAAACAAAACTAAATAAGGTGCAAATTTTGGGGAATTCACCACCCAATTTAACAGCGTCCCCCAGATTATCCTGGGTTATTATCCACCTTCAGTTACCCAGGGCATACTGAAGCTTCAATAAAGGCATCTGGACATTTTTTGTTTGTTTGTTTGTTCTTGAAGACATTTTACCTCTTGTCTGAAAGACTTCTTCATAAAACTTCTACAGTTCTTTAGAACTGAAGAAGCTTTTCATCATGTCATATTAAGGTTTAGCTGTGGCTGGGGTCTTTCTGTGTTAAGTCTTGCATACTCTTCTCATGCACAATAATAGGTATTTCCAAATCATCTATAGGAGTAAATTTGAGCATGATCGGTGTTTTGTTTCTCTGTGTTGGCCCTGTAATGGACTAGAGACCTACCTCCATATATCTTGCCTCTCGCTAAGCAGTAGCTATAGGCTCCAGCTCCCTTGCAACCCTGCATTTGAATAAGCAGATACTAATGATGGATGACTGGATGCTGAAGTGTTAAAATCCATTACAGTGAGGTATCCTATTTGCCCAAATAACCTCACATTCTTTTGCCTAATATAATGGCATACAGTGAAATGATTAACAATGTAATGTTTAATTAATGTTTTATTATTGAGTAAATGCAGTGTAAATTGTACCAGTGTTACTTAAAAAAAAGACTAGAAGCCGAATGGCTTAAATTACCAAGACACCTGCAGAATATTGTGAGTCAGTCTGTCTATAAATAAAAGGGCAAAGGATGGCTAACATTAGTTAATTTACAACAGCTCGTGCCTGATCATATGATTGCGCCAGTTTGCAACTTCCATAAACAATTTAGCATTAAACCAAGTGTTATTACTCATTTCTACAAAGGTAAAATATACTAGATAAAGTATATCTATAATAAACATTTCAACTGTGGTTAGTTAGATCAATTTCTTATGTTTGTGACATATGCCTGGCTAGCACTAATGGAAGACATCTTCACATCAAAACCACTAGCTTAATAATATTAATAAACTCTGTTCAATGGAAAGTCCTTCAGGGAAAAATGCCACTGAATTATTACCAAATGAAGCTTTTTAAAGGAATTCAAAGAAGAAGAATGTCCCCTGTAATCAATGCTAACATATTAGCATAACATTTAGATCATGCTGTTAGTTTGTTAGAACAGCCTTACTAAACTTTGTCAGATTTTCAAACTTCTGCCTAACAAAAGCTAATTTGGTGTTTGTGTTGCATCCTTTCTCTTCTCTGCACCCTCTCCAGCCAGTTAAAGCCAGTTCAATATTGACTCTTGTCTTATGTCTTACTATTTCTTTTCCTCTCTTCATGTTCACTTGAGTTTCTTAGCTAAATGCACATGGTGCATTTTCAAAATGGCCACTATGTTGACAAGTCAAGTTGTCAGTGTGTGACATTGTGCCGAAAGCAAAGCACAAGTCTTATGTGAATAAGCTAACTGAATAAATTTTGGGCAAACTCACATTGGCACTGTTTGGTCCACTTTAAATTAACCATGGTCCGCTTCCACAAATAGTACAGCTAGTTTGGAGAAGTGTAAATGCTCATTTGCACTCTGGTGCTGACCAGACAGATAAACTTTGGTTTGCTTGAAAACCAAGGGTCTTTATGTACGTGCAAATGAGTCCTAGTGCGGTTAAATTGCAGTGTGAACACAAATGAACTATTCAGTAAACCAAAGAGAAGGAAGTGATGTAGATTTGTGTTAGTGCAATATCTCAGATAACTTGCTGCCTGTCTTACTGCTCATACTGGGTAGCATCCTGTGAAAACCCAAAGATTGCATAAATCTACTGTTACTTGTTTACTTGGGGCGAATGAGGCAACAGAAGGAGAAAAAGTTTTGTTTTGCTCAGTTGATGAGCTGGATTTTCTTCCTCCTCCAAATAAATTTTTACTCTTGGTCAATGGTTGTTTTGGGCAATGCCACAGTTTTTGTAACTGTGTGACCAAACCGAACCAAATTATGGTAAGAATTTTTTCAGCATTCCCCACCCTAATCAAACACAGTCCTCTGGACTACTTTGGTGTGAATGCGCCTAACTCCTAGCTCATTCACATTTAGATAAACAGTTAGCATTTTAGCATTAGCTAAAAATACTAAACACAATCTCGCTTTGCCGGTGGAGTACTTTTTCCTTTATGTACTTTCAAATGCCAATTCCATTGATGCATACATGTGCTATCGAAGAAAATACAAATGAACTAACTTGAACATCTCTGTTTTACAACAAACATATGTACCAAAAAATAAGAACATTTATTTTGTCACATATAAATGATTATTACATTTATTTATGTGGGTGTTTACAGAACACAAGGATCACATAATATATTTCATATATTCACAAGACATAACACATTTTTCATTGATGCCTGATTTCTTGTATTCTTAGGGTTTAAAGTATACAGCATAATTTCTCCCATTGGTTTCTATTAGCTTTACTATACATATTTGTAGACTGTCGATTCGCTTTTGACATGTTTACTTTATCCACATAATTAATAGACTTCCTTTGGTATAATCTTTAATCATCAAAGTATAACATGTACAGTAAATATTCAAACAAACCAAGAAGGTTAGACAATTCAAAGCTTAGCTTTTCTTTGTTTATAAAATAAAAATGTGTACATTGTATTTTATAGAATATCTTTATAAAGTGCTTAATAGGCATAGATAGTTATAGTATGTATCATATGTTGTCACATTGGTTATTTTGTTTGCTGTTGACAGAGGGGTATTCCTTTAGCAATGTGAAAACTGTTATTTACATGATGTATACAAGTCCTAGCTTGGTGCACCCACAACCGAGGTGGAAATGGATGAGTGGTCCATTTGAGATCACGACAGTGAGCAAGTAACACCAGCATCTTCAGAGTGATTACAGTTGTGCACATCCCAGGGTATATGGGAGCACTCCTGCAGGAAGGCCTCTGCACCATTACATTTCAGATTGTCCAGTAGGATTGTTCCTGTACCAGGTCCGAAGTAAGCTTCCACCTGCGCCACCGTTGCCTCTCCACAGCCCACTAAACGACACACAACCTGGGCATCAGGGAGGTCCCAGGCATCATCACACACGGTGCCCCACCCAGAATTTAAGTACATTTCCACTCGACCCTCACACTGGTGCTGGCCGCCCACCAGTCTCAACATTCCTGAAAAGTAAAAACCAAAACAGTAATATAAATTTTAATGATTATAAATTCAGAGTCATTATTGCTCTTGAGACCCAGTTTGGAGGAAAATGACATTGATTTATTGAGAATTAGCTAAGATATATGTGACCCACCTTCAGAAGGTTGCGTGGCAGTGGTGGTGGTGGGTATTTTTTCTGTTACTGTGAAGATACGTCCATTTGGGAAGAAGGAAAACTGAGGGTCAAAAGCTGCAAGAATAAGAGGAAAGAAGAGAAAACAGTGATACTTGTACGTCTGGGCATACACAGGAAACATGAAGTCACAAAAGCATTAGCAAAGCACTCTCCTCTAATTACTCTACTGATCAATATAGGAAGCCTCTTGAGTTCTTTTAAGGCTAGAGTACTAAGGCTTACTGAGATTAAATAATTGCAATTAAAAAATTGTTTTTTGTAATGGTTTTGCAGCATATACTCATCAGGCATATGAAGAAAAGATTACTTGGCAACTGATTAAATACTGTTAATCACATTTTCTAGTTATTTAAAACCAAGGATTTGTTATACGTTAAAAAGGAACCAGTTTGCTTTTGATGTAGCCATAAAGAAGGAAAGTTTGGTCTACAGGCATGCAGTGAGGCTGATTTGCCTTGACTCATCCACTTTATTTTTTATGCTCTCTGGGTTGTCTCCTCCACAGAGAACTACAGTCATGCATTGCAACAGGACAGCTCAGCAAGGTGGACACAAATAACTGGAAACATCGGCAGTATGAGCTTTCAGTGGAATCTATTACAACATTTAGGTGTTAATAAGAAAAGTACAACCAGACATTCAATATGTTCAATACATTGTATTTAGCATGTTGTGAATCTGGGGCTAATTAGGTGCCAAATAATGCCAAGTGAAGTCTTACGTGCGCAGATAACTCCAGCATCCTCATGATGGCCACAGTTGTGCTGACCCCAGCCCAGATGAAAGCACTGGGACAACTCCGTTTCAGAGCCACTGCATTCCACATTGTCCAGCAGGATGGGACCTGAACCGTAACCAAAGTAAGCCTGGGTCTTTGCTGCGATAGCCGGGCCACATCCAAGTTGTCTACAGACCACATTAGCATTGGGCATGTCCCAGTCATCATCACACACAGTCCCCCAGACAGTTTTATAGAGGACCTCTACACGACCCTGGCAGCTGCTGTTACCATTCATTACACGGAGTGCTGGCATGCCTGTATGTGAATATACAGACAGGTACATGATTGCACTGTATGCATAAAATGCCTTTTCTTACAAAGACAAACAGGCTACATATGTTGTATTTATGTTAATGAAACTAAAACCAGTTTAAAGTGAAACCCCCTTACCTTTTGTCTGGGCAGTTGTGGTAACAGTTGTTGTACTAGGTGACTCTGTGACGGGAATATTTTCTGTTGCTGGAAGGAATTTTAAAAGATTATATAAAAGATTTTAAAAAAAGGATAGAAAAGACTTAGCCAAACTTTGGTTTGTTTTATATGTATATATATATATATAAATATATACATATAAATTATTTTTAATAATAATACCAATAACAACATCAATAATTTTATTATTATTATTATTATTATTATTATTATTATTATTATTATTATTATTATTATTATTATTATTATTATT
>JBAMHW010000017.1:3014022-3036244 GCA_037177495.1 Rhadinocentrus ornatus
TTATTATTATTATTATTATTATTATTATTATTATTATTATTATTATTATTATTATTATTATTATTATTATCATTATTGTTATTTTACCATGCCTTCTTGATTGAGTTTGTCTGTTCTCACTATGTTTTATTAAACTTGTGATAAATTTAAAGCCAAGGAGAGAAAGGGCTCCCTCTGGTGGGTATTTGGCAGAAACGCAATTTCCACTGTAAGATTTCAACATAGTACATAATAAACGTGTTACAAAGGAACAAATATCTGCTGGTGCTTGTGTTCACACAGACGAACACAATTTATAGCTGATCGTATGTTTTCACCTTTGGTGTCCATTGTTCCCCAGAAACCTCTCCTGAGTTCTGTTACCACAGGCGGTACTGTAGGGGATCCTAAAGAAGTAAGACATTGGAAATTAAATTGTTAAATCTACAAAAACCTTACTCTGTATAAAAGTGGAAAGCTTGCTAAACTATTGCTAATAAGAGCAACATTACTAACAATACTAGCAAATTTAACCAAAACTACAGTAATCGACATGCTAATGTGTAATGAGTGAGAGCAGAATACCAGTGCAGGTAACCCCAGCATCTTCATGGTGGCCACAGTTGTGTTTGCCCCAGCCCAGGCTTTTACATTTACTCAGCTCCTGCTCAGTGCCATGGCAGTTTACATTGTCCAGCAGAATCAGGCCAGTTCCGTAACCAAAGTAGGAGTTAGTGTGTGCCGAGACGGCACTACCACAGCCTAATTGTTGGCACACCACCATGGCATTGTTGAGGAACCAGTCATCATCACACACCGTCCCCCAGTTTCCCTTGTAATAGATCTCGACTCGACCCTGGCAGGAGTTCTTCCCATTCATCAAACGGATGGTGCCATCTCCTAAACCAGGAGGGAGAAGCGGGGATATGTAAGGACTGATGTTAAAGGCAAAGGAAATGATGAGACTCTAGCTTTGACATAGAAGACTTAAGTGATACGATACACAGTGAAAGCTGGACGGGGTGGGGGCTCAAATGTCAAATAAACATCTGTTATTGCACCAAGCACAGAAGTTATCACCTTATGCACTTTCCCAGACAAAACCACAGACACAATACACAATCTCATGTGCTCATCAGGTTTGAGAGTCATGAATCTACATGACCTCACTACACAGGGTTTCATGATAATCACCAGAGGATTAGCTTGATTCATCATATGGTCTTTTATTGTCCAAGTTAAGATTCAGCTCCGGTCTCTCATGATCCTCTTGGGAATAAATGGAAAAAAGCACCAGGGCAACAACAACAAAGCAAACAAAAAGAATGGTCTGGAATTCCAGAGGCATTTGGGGCATTTTTACAGCTCCCATGGAGGCATCCAAAAGATCCTGTTTACTGAACTGACATCTTATTGATGATGTGTAAACATTTAAAAACTCAAATATTAATTTGTGTTTTTCATTTGAAAGAAATTCAATGATTTTCTGTGGATTTGTGCTTTAAAGAAACCAGCCATCTTTAATTTTTTAAAAATAACTTGCCTTTGCATTTTGTGTTAACATCTGGCATCCCATCATAGATTGTGAAAACCCTGTAATATCAGACACACAATAAAGCTGTCCTAGATTTTGATTCTAGTTGACGTGCCACATCTTTTTAGGGGTATTTTAAAAATGCAGAACTTTAAACAAGATGCGTTTGAATGATTGAGCTCTTCGGCCCTGTAGATCTGGTGCTTATTTTGCTGAAATAAAGTGCAACATCTGCCGTCAATGCTTTATGGAAATCTGAATGGTTGGATAATCCCTTTTTTTAAAATGTTAACTTCACCAGATGTGGTCACTGATGGTTATTAATGTAATTGTCACCTAGGTGCTGGTGTGGTTTGTTTCTTGGACTCAGATTCATGTGTCATAGAAACAGGCTTATTATTAGACATTTTTCTGTCTAACTGATGACTGAAATAAAATATTGAGGTTAGGGACGCCTCAGTATTAGTTCACTTACGTATACCAGAGTGGACTTGTGATGGTGTGGTTTGTTCCTCAAAACTTCTCGATCCTGCCAAATTTGGTTCTAAAGTCCAATTAATAGAAAAAAAAAGCAATTTTAACCACTTTGCTCTTATCTTCTCATCAGTATTATGCTTAAAAGTGTAAAAAAAAATTTAAGAAGTGTATAAAAGCCTTACCTCTGCAAGAAACACCCACATCCTCATAGTGGTAACAGTTGTGGACACCCCAGCCCAGACTACGGCACTGGCTGAGGTCTGTTTCACTTCCCTTGCAGTCCACATTATCCAGCATGATGAGGCCTGTGCCTTGTCCGAACTGAGAGCTGCTGCGAACAGCCACAGCCACTCCGCATCCCAGCTGCCAACACACCACGTTGGCATCCACCATGTCCCAGTCGTCGTCACACACCGTGCCCCACGAGCCGTTGTAGCGCACCTCCACTCTGCCCTCACACCTGTTACGACCATTCACCAGTTGAACTTTGGAGACATAAGCAGTAGATATCTCTCAAGGTTTTGTTGGAAAGGTTAAATTAACAGTCTGGCTTTGACTCAAATGAGGATAAGTTGTTTAGTTAAGATTTTGCTACCTAAAAAAAAAATCTGACTCATAATTTCCTAATCTGCTGAAGCCATTTTGAGAACACGTGATTTAGTAAGAAACAAGACTAAATGGAATAGCTCTAATGTAATGTGAGTTCATAAGAAGAAAATGATCTTTTAGAGTCAGTCTAATCTTACTCAGTTAAGAAACCCAATAAGCCACATGACTCCATGAGGTGGATGCAGGATAGTAGGACGTTATGCAGGAAATAAGTAGGGATTAGGGAAATGGAGAACTGGAAAAGATATCTTGTTAAAAAAGGCTCCTGTACGCTCTCACAGCCAGACACTGATTCATTTCCATGTTGTAATTTGAAAGGCAAATGTTGTCGACTGAGCTTGAATCTTTGAGACAGGTAAGACTGTGAATATAGAGGTAATTTCACACTTACCTTGGTACTGCGTCCTCACTGGGTTTTGCATGTCATTGACTGAAACAGCTTGAAGGTGAAAAAGAGAAGGCGAGAGTACGGTCAAATTATTTGTTGACAGGCAGTTCTTGGCCTTCCATGGTTACAGTAGTCTATATCTACTATATCTATTTTCCTGTAACACTAGACAGACTGAAGCCACAACAAGAGGTCTGTTCAGAACCAACTTCAACAGAAATGTCTTAGCTCGATGCTTTAACTGTGATTTTTAGTAATGTTAGCAACATGGGAATTAAGCAACTATTGTAGCGAATAATTGGCTAAGAACATTTTCTATCTGAACCATGAGTTTTTAATTTGTGATAAGATATGTCAAAAGTTATCAAATCTACTGCAATTAAATTTAGCAAATGTCATAGTAACTGTAAATAAAATTAGCATGTAAGGCATTGGAATCTGAAAAGTGAAGCCAATGCTAAAGGAGCTTAAAGCTGCATTCTTTTTAATTGGCAGCAGGGGGCAGCATGTCTGGTTGCATAAAGAAATCAGAATAGAAAAAAGTGTTTAAGAAAATTATCCTGGCATTAACTGCTCTGAATTGCTACCAAATGTAGGTTGTCCAGTAAGTAAAGCCAAATGATAACAGCAAGGGAGAGTTTTTGTTCAATGCGAATTATGTTTAGACATTTCTTTTAACTCAATTCTTAACTCAGTATTTTCCCCACAAATTTATTGTGTCAGTCACAAAATGTTTTTACTATGGTCCCATTTTGTAGTGTATGCTTGAAAGCTCTACCATTTGCATGGTTTGCACAGCTCTGAACATATTTTAAAAACTAAAAACAGAAATAACCAGAATACTACGTTCAAGGCTTCAAAACGTTTATCCACAAACCAATGCGTCATGTCACAATGGCTAATTTTACATGGAATATGGTACACAAATTCATGTTTCTTAAACCCTTTCTCAATGAATTGTAATAAAGGTCTGCCTTGTAGTGGCACTGCCAAATAGTAGCAGAACAAATGACATTCTCAACTGCTTCAGTTGTGCATTCTTTTGTGTTAAGAATTTTTGGCACATACTCGCATGCTAGCATTTTAAATGAGATGGTAAAGACAATAATCACTGAAAACAATAATGAGAACAATGGACTTGTTAGCATATATAACTTTTGTACCAAAGTACACGTTTACTAAGTAGCTAGCATGACTTTAAGTCACATTATTTTTTAAGGAAAAAAAAATTTGTTAAACCTGTACACATGGAACTAGGGCACTCTAACTTTGATGCTAGCCTGTTGAAACAGTGTAGAGATATTTTCATGCAAAACACAAAAGGTCCATGTGCATTTCTGAGATATGAACACTTGATGCAACGTATTCCAAGGAGTCACATTGAAGGGTGAAAGACATCCTAATGCCTAAAGACTAATATCTCACATTTCAACAACTCCCAATGACACCACAGTGACCCCCTTTTTTTTTAACCATTGCACACATTGTAGGTTAATTCACAGGCTTCTCCTGTTCATTTGTGACACTGTAGCATGAACAGTATAATTATTAATTACAACGGGGGCTGTAAATTCATCTGTTTAGGTGTCACGTGCAGATTATTGGCCTATGTTATATTTGGTGGGAGATGTAGTTTTCATAGGAGGAGGTTTAGAAAGCATATTGTAATTAACTTGAAAGGTACTTACTAGATACAGCTCGTTTGTTAATCTTCATGTCTCCTGTAATTGTAAAAAAAAAAAAAAAAAAGTCATATTCGGACATCTGTTGACTCTACCAAGAGATAAAACCAATAAGCTGCTGTCAGCACATTTAAATAAATTGCTCTCTATGCATGTGTTGATCGAAAGAATGGAATTGATTCTGGCTCTCTTCAAAACAACTGCAGGGCTTTACGCCAGATACAACAGAGAAACACAGGACAGACAGTAAACAAGGACACAAAAGCTCCCATCTACAGGGAGTTTGCTTGCAGGTACACCCGGTTCTAAAGCATTATTAGCACCTCAAACATGTGATTCAGCACAGACATGCAAGAAATCATCTCAGGTGTCAAATTCTGCTTCAGTTTCTAGTTTTTTACTTTTAGGGCCAACTTTTTGAATATGCAGAATCTCAAAGTGACTTAAATGTTAAAGGGTGTTTTTTAAAAGCTTCTTGCCCAAATAGTTTTATATTTGGGAGTTTAAAAAGCAAAGCTTATTTCATTTTTATGTATTAAATTGTATTAAATTAATATTCTGGGTAAAGCATGATCATTTTTTTCTACATTTTTTCAACAATGTATACAACATAACAGTATTAGAATTATATTATTTGAAAAGCTGATTTTCTTTCCAGACATTTGACAAAATATTAAATACTCAGGATTTGCAAAAGTGCAACAAGATGTCAGTACCCAGCAAGTTCAATACATAGAAACTCTATTTTACAGCGTGATATTTGCAGTGTTGTTGATGAACTTGTCAGAATTTTGTCAAAAACAGGTACCCTAACTTCACATGCACATTTCTTTGCATATATTTACCTATATAGAGGGCAGCAGCTCTAAGACTGATCTTGAGCTGCTGTCCTCTATAGACAAACTCAACAAGGTCCTTCTCTGCTGCCACACTCACCGAGCCGCAACAGCACGCTCACAGCCACCAAGACGAGAGACCCCAGCAGGGACGCCAGGAGCCAGACAGCCGGGTTCCAACATCTGCACTCGCTCTCCACCACACGCTGGCCTCGCATGGCTGCCTGACTGACCATCCGCCTGCAACACATTCACACACTTTCAGTCGCTCTTATAAGGCTTCCCAAAGTCCTGGACTGTACGTTTCCTTGAGTGTAGCACACGCTTTTTTACTACTTAACAAGCAATTAGTGGTTTTGTCCTGGTTCAGTGTAGCCTAATTATAGTATTGGATTGTTTTCTGTGACAGAGCCTGCAGCTGTTGTTATTGTGCTGTAGTGGGGTATTGATGGTAGTCTGAGGTCAGGAGGCAGTGGAAATGAGTAGCTCAAAGAGAAATCGTTTATAAAGATCATATAATGCACATCAGTCTCTATGACCTTGAAAGAGCTGTGAGGATGTTCATACAGCTGACAGTTTTCTAAATATAAACCTCTGCCTCCAACAATAAAATTGGCAAAAAAAAAAATGCCAGGACCTTGGTGTCACTGATTTGCACAAACCTGGCCACATCTTATGCTGATGGATGGAGTGAAAGAGTTTGGTTTGTGAGCAACATCAGCAGCTGGAGAAGGTTTGAGTTACAGGCAGAGGCCGGCACCTGTGTCACTGTTTTCAAGGGGGATTTTCCCTCAGACAGAGAATATTGGGATTCACCGACGATCACTCAGTAATCAAAGTGAGATAGTAGATGGCCACACACTAAACATCCCACATTCTTTTGAACTTCAAGAAGATGCACTAAGCTAGAGTACAGTCTGAGGATGCAATTGAGAAAGTAAAATTTTTACTGTCAAAAGACCTTGAACTTGTAACCTCTTCAATGTTGTGACTTTGTGAGCATTTATTTTAGAATAACTTATGTAGCTTCATGTGCATTTTTTTCATTTACATCTTTAAGGGTTGCAGAGATTATTCTTAATTTAGGAGAAAAAATCTGTAGCTTTTGAATTTCATATATTCTATGAAAATGAGACGTGCTTGACAAGTGTTAGGCTCATGTTTGCATTTTAGAATTAGCAGTGTGTGGCTCAGACCTGGTTATTTGTCTCTTCGTTCATGCAGAATTTCCCCCTGACCTTACACAGGAATGTGTATTAGGGGATGATGAGGGGAGAATTTGATATTGGCCCCTCGAGATAGTGGACATTCCGGGCTCCTGGGGCACAAAAAGACTTTCTGCTTTCTATGGTCCCCTTCGTCAGGCATAAACGCTGCTTCCTGCAATCTGTCACTAAAACCCTCCAAAACGCTTAGGTACCTGATGACACTGCAGGGGCGCCTCTCATCTCTTTGGAGAGCAGAAGGCAAAAGGAAGAAGGAGGGTGGTGGGGGGCACGTTAAGATTGTAAGCCTTGGTACTGTACACATACAGCCATCTTCGGCTTGTGGGGGCAAACAGGATGCAACCTTTGTGGGCCAAGTGGTGACAACAAAACACTAACAGCAGCTAAAGAAGCTGCTCTGAACAGTGACTTTTTCATTTCACTCTAGTCTGTATCATCTCAAATAGTGAGGATCAGAAGGCCGGAGGCCCACAGAGAAGTCGTTGTATGTCCAATTGGAAGGTGGGGATTTTAACACCAGCGTTGCGCTCAAGAACCATGGCTGCCTCATTTGCAGACTGTCCCAAACAACCACTCGAAACTCTGGGACAAATGGCTCAGTTATGAGGGATGAAAAATAATCTAGTCCCCAATGTTATGTTTTTCAATACTCCATTCATGGTAGGATGTAGCGCAGATCCGCTGGGGAATAATGTTGCCTTTTGTGTCGGCTCTGCTTCCCCTCCCTTCTCACATCCCTGTGCTGAGAAAAAGCTGAAAGATCTCGGCCCCACAAAAATACCCTCTAATATCTGAGATGAACCAGAGAATAACATCAGTCTGTTAAACACAGAGTTTAAACAAAGAATGAATGCATTTGTCAGCAAGGATTATTACCCTGTTCGTAATATGCCCTAAAATCTTTTATGTTTTAGTAACAAAAAATAAAAGAAGAAAGCTGTCTGGGAAATCTTATTCAGTAATAGAGAGAAATTTAGATCACTATTCACATGATTTGAACGTGTTCAAAACTGTAAAATCTCAATTCTTACAACACTGTGGAACATGAACATCAAAAGCACACATGTCACCGTAGGCCAAAGTTGATCACAGTTCACATTGTAATTAAAAACAAATAAAAAGAAAGTGTTAAGAACTCCTTTAGTTCTTAACATCCACTGATTTGGCATGGAGCCATATTTGTTCACGTTGAAAAGAATAATAATCAAATGATGTAAATAAATAAAGCAAAAGCCAAGTATTCAAAGAAAATAAATACATACCTGTTGTAAAAGTATTTTTCTTCACCCACAACTAAAAATGAATAAAAATAAGACAGGTTTCCTTCCCCCAAAAAGCTAAAAGAATGTCATCAAAGCTTAAATAGGAGGCAGCTTAATTCCACAAGTCACACAGAAAATAAAAAAACTGTGCAGAAATGGAGCCAGAAAACTCCGAGTATCCAGCACAATGTGTTTTAGGTCTTTCATCTCCTTAACGCTGCTTGACTATAAGTACCTGGCCTCAGTGACAGATATTACGTAAAGCAATAAAATACCACAACATTGTATGTTAATATTCTGACTGTACTGTCTATGCTTAAAAGAAGCAGGAGGGGCTTAAGAAAAAAGACAAAGACAATGAAAACTAACCCTTTACTGGTACCCCTGCATCTCCAGTTTCAGGTGGCGCTCTCAGAAGGTGCGGTCCTGATCATCCTTGCACAAACTCGTCGAGAGAGACGAGGCTGTGGCTTAAGTTCTGTGTGCTCGTGTGTGTGTTTGTGTATAGGACTCTCCCACAGAAAGGTGCTCTGAAGAAGAAGACTATGTGATTATGAGACAATGAGTTCCACAAAAATCTGATAACTGACATTTAACAAGCTAAAATGTTTGTTTGCCAGAATTATGGAGTAAGCTTTATTTGTAAACTGCAACAAAGTTTATAAAGAAATCTTTCAAAGGCTGCAAAAACTTCACCACGTTTGCTCAGCTGCTCTGACTTTCCTTAATTATTATGTGTTTCCCATACATAAAAAAGTTAAAATCTTACTGATAATTCCAATAAATTCCAGACATACGCCATATTTTAATCTTTTAGAGAAAAGCCCAGGGCCTCTTTGAACTTGTCAAAAGAGCCATATGTTTCAAACAGTAATCCATTCTGAGCTATGGATAAAAGAATTTTGAAGGACTAATTCAGAACTCCTTGTTGTGGTGTCACATAAATCAGTGACATAGCCAAAATGTAGGAATTCTGTTAAAATAAGCTCATTAAATGAAACTCTAGGTAACCTTTACACATAACTATTACTGTAAGAAGCTGACTAACTTGTTAAATAGTAGCATAATAGCATGAATAACATGTACACTGAGCTAATAGAGTTAGCTAGGCATGTAATTTCACTGCTTTAAGCTCATTTTTAGGTGTCGCCATTTATTTCAAAATGTTTTGCAGTGACATGATTAATATTCATTAACCGTTTACTGTCTCTACAAGGAAAGTGTCAGTATGTTCCATTTAGCTAAATTTGCCTATGTTAGCATCCTGTGTTTCGCATAATTTTGAAAATGAACCTTACACATTAATATTTTCAGCAGCTAAATAAATTGTTTCATATATTAACAAATTTTTCAGCTGTTTAGTAAAGATTTTTATCCTTGCTTGCTATGATACAGTGGCAATCCTGCTGAGAGAGTTTTAATTCCACAAGTCACACAGAAAATAAAAAAAACTGTGCAGAAATGGAGCCAGGGGGTCCACAAGGTTTTGACTGTACAGAGCCTGTGTGGTTATTAAAACAAAGACCATGTCTACACTGAAATGAGTTGAAGTGTGCCCACTTAAGTTTTTCTTTCTTTCTTTCTTTTTTAACAATTTTATATTTAATTTCCATGAAACCGCATTTTAGGAGCCTGAAAATATTACCTTTTAAACCAATTCCTAAAAAGATTAAATGGGGTTATCTAAATCTGACGTACGACAAAATTACAACCCAAGAGAAAAGGAGAAAAAATTCAGTCTCAATTTGGCCCTTTAACAAAATGTAACTTTAGGTAACCTTTTAGTTAAACTGTATCCACAGAAGAGAATTTTGAGCAAAGTTTTTACCATAAAATGATGCTATATGTCTAAACTGTATCAAATACATGACGTTTCGTAGTTAAAACATATATCCTTAGTCAAAAATAAAAAAGCTAATTAGTCTGCCATTGTGCATCTAATCAGTTTCCGTCCATGTACTGTGTTGTTTAGTGATGTCTACAGCTTTTAGTTGCATGAAGGTGGTCCTCAGACAAAATCAGTTGAAAACCACTAGTCTAGGATCCTATACACACTATATGCCATGTTTGTTGAATGCCAAGAATAAAAAAGCGTTATTCCTTTAGACAACAAAGTAAAAAATTTGAGCGTTAATGTTTTACTATATTGTTTGATAGTGTAAAGTGTATTTAACAAGAAGGAACAACATGATATGCATATTATTAGCTTTACCTACCACAATAGGATAGCATTATGTTATTGTTAAAACTTGGGATGATTTTGGTGTTTTGCCAACAAAACCCACGAATGCAGCAAACAATCATCACTTATCCACAGGTGAGATCCCTCTTCTAGCATGCATTGATAGGTTTGCATGTAACTGAATGGTTCTGAACTTTCTTTTCCAGCTACAGTATATGATGAGACAGTTACTCTTATTATTTAATTTTTGGGTGTAAGTGGGGAAACTCTCTCTTTTCATTTTCACCCATTCTGGTTACTGGGGGCCGTGTTCTGGTTTTAAGGTTTTTACCTTGGTTGCCATGCTGGGGACTTGAACCCTGGTTCTCCAAAGCCAAGCCCCACCTTTGTAACCACAAGACCACTCCCCCTACTAAGCTACCACTCCTCAGTAAATAGATGCAGTTCAAGCCTGACCCTGAAGTTAAACATTTATCTGGCTTTTCAGTTGCTTTGAAAAGCTTTCTCTTCGTCAGCTACATAATTATAATTTTTCCTAAACACTGGTGTTTCCTCATTATGTTGTTTATAATGTAGTCACAGTTTTTGTGGGTTTGAATTTGTTAGCTACACAAGCAGATACACCCACATCTAAAAGAGAGCAAAAGAAAAAATATATCCAAATCACTTTTCTTGTAGCACCTTTTTAAATTTAATTTTAGGTTATTTTTCTGTTTTGTGTTTTTAATATTTTGGTTTTTGTTTGTAATATGTTTTTGCCTAATTGGATTTATATATGTTAAGTTGAGCAATTATATATATAAAAAAAATAATAATTAAAAACTTTTCTTTTAGCTTTTCTTGTAGCTCGGTTTCCTGTTTAAAGTTGAGACATTTACTGCAGATTCTGGAATTATGACGCTTCTCAAAGCAAGCCATGTTATGATGTCGGCGTTTTGGTAAAGGTCAGCTATTATATTTGATCTTGGTGTCTGTTTTACATAACCCTGGCACAGACTTATTCATAGAACCGAACATTCGAAGAATACTTAAGATTAGTAGAGTTATATCATAGGGTCTAGTTTTCACAGATATTTGTGTTATCAAATTTTTTTATCTGCATATGAATATATTGAATATAAAGTTGACAAATTTAGGACAGCATGACATCATGACACCTTTGTCATGGACAATTACTTGAAGTGGGTCATGAAGAAAAGAAGTTGTGTCCCTGAGGTGGTAGAAAGTCTGCTAGACTTCAACAGGGTCATACATAAGTAAAGATGAAAAATAGATTCCATTATTTCATGTTTATCCCTAATATTTTAACTTGAAAATGAATGAAACCTTCTTTATGACTCAGTGGGTCAATAACAAATGTGATCTAACATATTTAAGAGATTCCAATAAATGGTTACAAAAGGTAACAAAGGGTAAACAAAATACTCTTGGTATATTACATGACCTTCAGGGTTTTATATTTATCAAGAAAATATGGCAGTGCCACCTTATCCTTTGAGACTCCCACACAGATCATGCAATGTGGTGCCAGTACCTGAAAAGAAGGGTCACAATGAAAATAAGGAAAATACAATGTCCTGGGTATAAAAGAGTGTAAGGTAGCACAATACCTGTCTCTGGTCATTTGTCTGAGTGGAACTATTCAGAGGACATTTACTTGATCTGTTCTTTCTGTTCAAATTACAGACAGGAACATATCACATAAATTTAAGGGTGGTGTGAATTTAAGACAACCATACAAAGTAGTTCATAAATGAAGTGGTAAAACTATATAAAAAATGTTCTTATCGTGTAAAGCTCTTTGTGCTGCTCTTTTGCATGACAAGTGCTTTATAAATAAAGTTTGATTTGATTTGATAATGCAAATCATCATATAATTGGGATGATGGTAAAATTTTACTCAAATTTACAGTGACTGTTGGTGGTTTTACAGAAAAATATAAACAATTTTGCCACAACACATAATTAGGGGCAATCAGGATTCATAGATGATACTGAAATGTGTCTAAAAAATACAGATGTGTGGCAAAGTTTAAATTTATATAAAGATATATACATGGAAATGTGCACATCTTTAGATCAGAGCAACAGAAACACGGCTGATACAACAAGTGTGGACGAAAGTGTGTGGGCACAGGTGTTTTCAGGTGTAATATCCCAGCAGATGCAATGGCAGGAATTTGGATTATTGCAGTAGATTTGCTCTCTGTCTCTGTCTGTCTCTGTCTCTGTCTGTCTGTCTGTCTCTCTCTCTCTCTCTCTCTCTCTCTCTCTCGCAGTTTTGGTTTTTCCCAACAGTCTGCCACATGTGAGCAGATAGAGAGGGAGCGGACTGGTATGCCAAGACACCCTCTTTGTGTCTATTGCTGCATCATTCACCCTTACAACTGACTCAAACCATTTAGGTATGCTCAGCTGCCGCACATGCATTAGTGATCAAATAAATACAGCAAAAATACAGAGTAGTATTCCACTGATACAAATGCCACCCAGTGGTTTATAGCCTGCTAATGATAGATTCTGGCAACATGATATTGAATATGTACATACCTTTGAGGATTTATATATTTCAATATCTTTTCTTTCAACAAATTATGAACTCAGGATGTATTTCAAAGTCCTGTGGACATATTAAACAGTAGCTTCCTGTTGATTATATATTTCAACTTAGTTGGTAGCAATAGCAAAACAGTAATAATATTGTCATGCATGCATGCTTTCTTTTAAGTCAAACTTGCACTGGTTGAGATGTTTTTTAATTCCTTATACTTTGTTTGCACTGGGGCTTTCCCATGTTCTTGCAATAACTAGCACTGTTGCAAAAGGAGAATTTGCTCATTTGCACCAGAGCCAGGGCCTTTCTGTGTGGAATTAGCCTCTCACTCAGGAATAACTGGGAGATTCCACCCTAACCAATGTCTGTATGTTGTTTGATTGATACCACAGCTTTTCAGCAGTTTCCCTGTTTCCACTCGAAATATTTTTTTCCTAAGTTTTGTGTGACTTTTGAGATTTGTTTGTGAACTTATTTGGCTCACACAGCTTGCTGTACCTTGATGCTGTTTTCAATTTTTCTGTAAGAAGCACAGATGGGGAGACCAATAGAGCTATTAGACACATATGCAGTTACCAAAGATTCTCTTCTTTCACTAATTTTAGTCATAATATTTAAAATAGCAAGAAGATATGGGCAAGAAAGTTATCAGATGATACTGTAATAAAGTTTAGATTTTATAAGTTGGCTTTTTTCACATAAAACGTTGTAAATTGTCCCAATATAAAAAAAAGTAAAGGTATTACTAAAATATTGGCATTGCCTCTGAATGATGCTACTGAATTGAAATCAATTATGAAGGAATTTACTGTTGGATTTAATTTAAATCTATATGAAATTTGACAATATACAGTAATGAACACAAAAGAGTTATATGTTCCCAAAATAGCCTAAAGGTTTACTTTTATCAGAAGTTTTTGCTTTTGCCACATATGATCAAGAATTTAAAAAAATTACAAAATGCGTTTTAAAAAATGTTGAAATTGAAAGACCCTGTTCAAGAAGAAATTTTTTCTATATTGTGAAGAGTCCACGCATGTTCTAACATATCAGAATGTCCCATCTAGCTATTCTATTGAATATTGACGTATCATTGCTGGCTGTGCACTCTAAAACGCATCAGATATGGCTTGCTAATGGGTCATTGTTGCGGAAACAAACAAACAATGCTGCATTAGCACCATATAGCCACTAGTGGTCATCCAAGTCCCATAAGTTGGTTAGACTGTTGGACCATGAATTGGAATCTGTCATTAGATTGCATTCACTGACTGTCGGTGATTCCGAGTTTGTTACTGGACCTTCAGCAGCCAAATAAATAAAGAAACAAATAAAGAAAACCTTATTTAAAGTTAGTGAAATAGAACGGTAATTATGACAAATTATGATGCATAAAATAATCTCTGAAAGTTAAACACCCCACAACTGTCATGATTCCTGTCATGTACTCCTGTTCTGCTCCATGATATTGCGAATAAATGTATATGTATTTTACACTCAAAATTAGTATAACAGTTTTACTTTAATTTAAGTCATAACGATATTTTTTAAAACCGACCAATGAGATGTTAAAGGTAACAGATGTCTTTTAATTATGAAAGGAGGGGGAAGCACACTTGAAGGCGTCACTGCTTCGGGCCAGCAGGATAACGCTGGACAGGGACCTTGTGTGACACAGTGGCAGATAAACAAACCTCTTCTTGCATGACTCTGGACCTTTAACAACTAACGTTGCCAACTACAATGGTTTTACACAGCTTCTTTAATGCCAACTAAAAGTCCCGTGTTTGGAAGAAGATGGCCACAGTGATGAAAATTTAAATATAATATTGTCCGCTAAGAGGTGAGTTTGATGTAAGTTGTAGCTCAAAAACTTAATGGTAGGCTAACAGTAGCTAACAACACGAACTAGCTTCTTTCAGGGGTTTGTACCAGCCGCAATAAAACACAAATGTCATGTCATTTTATAAAGTAAAATTTCATTACCACCTACTTTACCATGTGACAATATTTGGTAAAGCGGTGTTAAGCTAGTTAATTAGCTTGTATCAGCGAAGCCCCAATCCTCTCTGTAATATGAAACGTAACTCAGCGTCCATATGGGCACCGCTAAGTTCAGTTAGTGATGGGTAAAACCATTTAATGAAACCTAAGCTAAAGAGACTGTGTTGTAAAGTGGACGTTAACTTGTTGCATCCTCATGTGGCTGGAATATGCTCCTAGAAATACGCTCATAAAGCGGATGTCACCCACATTAATTACATCATAGTTTAGGGTTTGATTGCAGTTTACTACAGAATTTCCTTGCAGCGTTTGAGGAGAAAGACAATATTTGATTTGTGTGTACATTTTGCATGCTTCAGCGTTTTCTGTCATATATTGAACAGGAGCATTTATAGATATCTTAACACTACATTAATCTGTACAAATTTCCCCATTTGCCTCACATCCTACACTATTTCATTTCATCTCTACAGTGGTAATACTTGCATGCTGCATGCCTGCTAATCACCAAACCAAAATCCTCCCCTGCATTTCCTCTCTGTCCTTATGCATGACCCTTCCGTAGAAAGGAATACTTTGCATGTTGTGCGGTCAGTGAGGCACCATGAGGGAAGAAAGGGATAACCCTCTGGCACTGTCATCTAAGCGATCATGCCAGGACCAGACGGAGTATGGACAAGAGCTAGAGAGGCTGCATGCTGTTCTGGAAGCGGAGAGGAACCGAACGCTGTGGGCCTGTGGACAGCTCCGTGTGGAGCTTAGGCAACTACGAGAAGAAGCTGAGAAGGAACATAAGAGCGCTTTGAGGGAGGCGGCAGCCAGACAATGGTGCCTAAAGGACAGAAACAGATGCAGATATCTTCTGGCAAAAAAAGTGAATGTTAAAGTCAGAGGGAAATGCGGAAAGGTCGAGTCCACGGAGGAAAAGGGTTTTAGTCTTTACAGCAAACAAACATCTCTGGAGCAGTTAATGCTGACGCTGTATGAGAAGATAAATGATGAGCATGCAACTTATAAACTGCATCACAGGCAGGAATTTGAGTTAGAAAAAGCCATCTTCCTCTGCCACCTGCTAGAGACTCATGGAAGACTGCTGGAAGGGAATCAGAGTGTAGGACCCAGCAGCTATGTAGCGAAAAGCCTGCAAAGGAAGCAAACTCAGAAAAACAACAGTAAACTCTGTCTGAGTGCACCTCTCCTAACTTCACCCAAAAAGAAATCCAAACAAGATCACAGGAAGAATTCTTCAGGCAGTGACTTGCCATCTGCTGCTCTATGCGTCACCACTGCAGTAGGGGACACCTGTCAGAGCAAGACTCTGAAAGTCTGTCAGCCTCACAACAATCTTCATGCGGATCAGGAGAACCAGTGGTCCACCTGGGCTGGGTCCGCTGGGTCAGATGATTCATCGCCCTCCAAATGCATGCAAAGAAACATGGAGGTGAGCAGCTTAATATTTTATCATTCAGAAGGTGGAAATATAACATATGCAGTATGTTGGTAGTGTGTAAGTAGTTTATGTGTATCACTCATATTTAGTTTTACGTTTTCTATTTTCAAAATGACATTGAGCAAAGGTAAGCAGACCAGATTTACATTAGTGTGGCATATCACACCACGGGGTTAATTTTATCTTTTGAATTTTACTGTAAGGATTTATTTCCTTACCATTGTATTCATTTAACAACCCAAGCAAATAAAATGGGCATGTGACCCAGGTGGGATAAACAGGTAACAGCCACTGACACACACTCATGATCTTTTATCGTTCTTTTTATAAGAAATTAATAAAACAAAAATTCTGCTTACTTAGGGAACTACTGATCAGAACACATAACTTGTTTATTAGCATGTCTGAAAAACGTGTTGCATGAATTTAGCTGTATTCTTTACTAGATTGCAGGCCTCTTGTTAAGGCTGGGCGATTGATCGAATTTTAATCACAATTACAATCTGGGTTTTCAACGATCCAAGAAATAAAATGGTCCGATTATTTTGCTCCTTCGCAGTTTACTCTTGTGCTGTTTTCAGTAGCGAATCGAGCTCCACTGGCATTGCAGCGCTGCGCTCTGCTGCAGACTCCTCCCACAGACCCAGCTGCTTTGGTTTAATTCAACTTGAGATGCAAACACTTCTCAAGTCATGGGGTGGACACACGGGAGGCGACGTCGCTCCTTCTTTATTAGTTTTCTATGGAACTTGCGGAAATCGCTGCCCTCCTCCAGCCAAGCGACAGGCGACATTCGTGCATGTGAAATGTTGCGCTCGTTCACGTAGACGTGCACACGGGGGCTTACGCGACACAAGGAAATAAAAAAATACTCAATTTTTGTGAGTCGCGACTAAATAATCCACCAGCTCCCAGAGACACGTTATAAACAAACATAACTTTTTTTCTCGCCAAAGACCAGCGCTGAGTCAACACAGTGAACAACCCGATCTCAATTTCAATTAAATTAATCGTGATTAGCATTTTTCCAATAATCGAGCACCCCTACTTCTTGTCCTTCAAGTGGGTCTTGGCTGTTATTTCCTCTTGTGGGTTCTTGGCACAGTATGAAACAATCGAGAGGACTATTTATCTTCATACCCACACAAGCACATATTTGCACATTTACCCTAATTCTTGTACATGGGTTCTTTAAGTTTGTCTTGAACTATAGACCCTTTTATGGCCTACGTAATCAGTGACGTCGTTACTGTATCTGGAGGCAAAAAAAGAGGAAAGCACGTAAAAAACAATACATTAACCAATGTGTTAAGAACTGTTTACATACGACTTGATAGGTCAGGTAATGATCTACATTTTAGATATATAAATACCACAGAGCACAGATGATCTGTATGAATATTGAAATAAAGTATGTCCCAGCAGTATATAGAGCATGGTAAAAGTTTGTTTGTATTTGAGGTGACTTCTCTATTAGCAGAGGTGGAACCACCCATGAAATGCTGATATTACAATAGCAAATTAAGTGAGAACCGCTTTAAAAATTCTGTTTTTCTTTATAAAACATTAACCAAAAGAAATAAAATAAATGGCTTGAAGTTTAATTTAACTTAGTTTTCTGCTCCTTATATACCAGACAAGAAACTGACCTAGTAAACAGGGTCTCTAAACAGCCTTTTTATAAGGATTTATTAAGCAGCTGTGTGCTTTAGTTTTAGTTTAGTGGAGTAACTAAAAGAGCATCTGGTCTTTTTGCAATGATCCCAATCATCCTAACTTCTGTGGTGTGACTTTGTCTTTTGTATTAACAGACCTACTACCTTACAAGCATCTCTTTTTATTATCTATGTCTGAGGCTAAAATACTCAATATGAGCTACATCACCCTGTCAGGCATTTGATTTGTTGCTCTAGTGAACAGCTGCAGTAAAATATTAGAGTTGCTCTGATTGGGGCACACTTGTTCCTTTGCCTGCCGTCTGCAGCCTCCCTCTGTTGCAGTGTCTACTGCCTCTTGAACAATCAGTAGGCAGCCAACATCATTCCAGCGTCATCTCCATGGAAACGGGCTCCAGCCGCTTTAATGATTGGATCTCCTCTCAAAGCCTGCCTTTTTGTGATAGGATGAGGGAAGCAGTTCTCCCTGCCCCCCTCCTGACAGGAAAACTCGCCGTCTTACACACATTTTCCCTTCATCTTCGTTCTTCACCTTTATGGCGTTGCAAGCGAGATGGGATTATGCAGCCCTGCCGAGTTGTGTTGCATCTGGATGTAATGCTTTTTGACACGGCTGCAGTGACGAGAGACTCACAGCTGAAGAGTCATCATGCCTCCCACATCTCAGCCTCTTTGAGAGAAGGGAGACTGGAGAGGAGACCTGTTAGTTAGACCAGTCTCTATTATTTATTTATTTATTTTCCCCATCTTTTTTTGTTTCTGTTTTCATTTGGGCCTACATAGACTGTTTAAACGTTACGCAGGGTAAGAAGTCGACATGTGTGTCTTTTAATTTTTTGTGGTTTATGACGAACCCTGTCATATGACAGAGCGGCGAGGTAAGAAGAGACAGGCTGTGTTAGTGCAGTGAGCAAGACTGAGCATCACACTGTGTTAAATACTAATAACAATATGCGTAAGAATGCTACGGCATAATGACATTCATTGAACTGCCTTCACAAGCTGAGGCTGAATTTCTGTTCTATCCCTGTGGATCTGATTGTCCTCATTTTGGAGAAACGTCACTGCGCAGTGAGAGTGAAGGTACCCTACTGCTTCTTGTTCATCTGTGGCAGCTTTAACTCAAGCATCAACAGCCTGCATTATTAATGCTTTTTAAAAAATGTTCAGTTACAAATTTTTTGAGACTCTTTGGTAACTGATAACCACGGCAGTAAGAGTACTTTTCTGTGCTTTAGACACTTTATAGTAGGTGTGAAAAAAGCCCTGCTGCTTATGAACTGTTGGAGAAAAAAGGGGACAGCGTCCTTCCTGTGTTTTTGTTATCCTGCAACAGCTGATCTGTGTCATTCTTCTCCAGCAAATGGGAGCTTCTTATGTCTTGGTCTTGGCAGGGCTCCTCATTTGGTCGTATAGATCCACTTTGCTCCGTGTGACTTTGACAGAGAGTGATGTATGACCTATGCACCCGGTCTGAGCAGGCCAAATCCTTACCGGCGCACACAGAGATGGAGAGCCGTGACAAGGGGGAAGCTCTTGGGCGACAACAGCAGGAGCTGAGGGGGTCGGGGGAGCCTGACAATAAGCAACACGGGCTCTCGGACAAAGATGTCCCAACCACTACTAAATTCACCACGTCATTGTTAGGAAAGAGGCACCACTCGCTTTACGCTAACCTAACTGGTTTTGAAGTGGAAGGGATCCGAAAGGTAAGGCTGAATTATTTTATTTTTAAATTTTTTTGTCCTTTAGCATCATTGCTAATGGTTGAAAGCAGGAAGATCTTAAAATTCCACTAACATCAAACAGAAAATATTATAATAATGAAATTTTGATGAAGTTTAACTCATGACCAGGACATTTCTTGTATTTAAAAATAAATAAATAAATAACTTCCATAATCTACAAACCGGTATGCTTTGAAGTAGATGGGTCAAAAGAACTAACTTCCTATATTGTGGATGTCATTGTGAAGAATTGGTATTGGATTTTGCTTTTAAATAGTAAGAGCAACATACTTTGATAAGTTATCTTAAGCCCTGTTTACACCATGACACTGAGACAGTAAAATGCAAAAGTTTTTTATGATTTTTGGCCGCTTGTTTACACGGGAGATTTGCGTGGATGAAACCACAAAGGTTTGAGTATGGAATCTAGAGATAAATTTTCTTGAAAAGCAAGGCTAACCCTGTCTCTGTAAACATAAAATGCAATTATTATTTTTACATGTGAAGGGGAAACACATGAATAGAAATTATTTGAAACATACTGTACAATATGTTGCTTGGAAAAATATCCAGTTTATGCTGATCAGCATTTGTGGGCTGCAAAGTTTTCCAAGAAACTGTCTTTTTCCTTCGATTGGTTCTTTGAATCTTTATCATCTATGCAAGATCATTATCTGAGTGCAGTGTTGCCATCCTCACCACTTTAGTACCCAGTCAGCACAACCCCCTCTTCAATGAGCTGTTGACACACAACCTGGGAGATCTGTGGCAACAGTAGTTGGGAACGAGCATTAAATGATGCATTTGATAGAATTATTTGGCCCTTTAACTGCTAAGTTGTGTTTGTCAGCAGGAATCTATCATTTTCAGATCACTTGTCTCTTATTTTTTAATCATCAGTGTTACCCATAATTTTCTGCAGATGTGTGTGCATTTGCATGGTACTATACATTATTTATAGATACGAAATGAGCAGAAAATGCAGAGCAGACGCTGAGAAAGACTTGGTGTTTCTAAAAGTGAAGAATGCTGCCTCAGTAGGGTGGGTCCTTTATAGGCACATCTTTCTCCGTCTTGTAAAGAGCCCCGCCTTTTATTTGGACAACACATTCAAGAGCAGCTTTAGCAAGTGTTTATACACCACATCATTGTTCACGCTATTACTTCACCCTTCACACACAACAGTTGAAAATGATCATGTCTTTACATGGCTTTACATGGCTATTTGTATACGACAGTCTTTTGATAGAAGCCTAACAACTTCAGTAAGACAGCAAATGTGGTGAGATCAAACCTTCTGTCTGCAGCATCTAGGATGCTCACAAAGGATTGTGGGTGTTTTGAGAACAGCGGTGATACACAGAACAAAGACATAAGTCCTTTAAAAGTTTGACATTGGAAGAGTCCTCTGGTGAGATTTTGGCTATGTGACAAGACAGCAGCTGTTAAGTATCTGTCCTTGTCTTTTGATGTTGTGTCCAGCTACATTTGAAAACTTATAAAAAGTTTTTCTGATTTCTTTCTTGCAAAGTTTTTTCTTGATGCTAATTTAATTAAAGAAAGGAACATATATGTACTGTAGTACTGCTATAAATCCTTATTAAGGTTATTATTGCATCTGATCATCTTTTTGCATTGAATATGTGTGGTGCCAGTTTACAAAATATTTTTTTCTTTGAAGACAATTTTAGAAATCAGTTGTCAGTGTCAGGCCTTACTCCTCATGAAATAAAATCTCATGACATCATTGAAGGCTAAAGTTGTTGTTTTCTAATCCTAATACTGTAATGATTATCTGCACTGGCATTAACTCTTTTTACCTTTTCCAACTTAATTTTAATTCCTGCTGCTGTCTAAATTGACATGAGAAAAAAAGACTCTCTCGACTCCTCTCTGGTGGATATTGTTATTCTGACCACAATAGAACAATAATGACATGTTTAGGCTCTTCTTTGTTTATGTATGTTGTGGTAAAAAGTTTAAATATAATGGGAGTCATTCTTGTTATGTTAAATAACCCAAATGCAAGAGTACATGCCACTCAGTTTATTGTCAGCTGGATTCAAAGTCAGTAAATATAGCTTTTACTTTGTCAACATGTCTTTTCTCTGCTGTGGGCAAAATGACATAACTGATGCTCAGCAAACATTCTGGAGTGTTGTTACTGTTCTAGCAGTTCTTGAACTACTGCCGTTGTTAAAGGTGTTGTTTTTTTTTTTTAGTTTTTAGAATTTCTTAACCAGTAGACAGGTGGGACTGTTAACCAAATGTGAGTGGGGGTTTAATCTATTGTTTAAATAGATTAAACACACATATCAAACACACACTGGCCAGGGAATGTTGACTCAACATTGCAGGTCTGTTTGTGTGTGAAGTGGTGTTCATGTCGGGTTGCACTTTATCTAACTTTATTATTTGTTGGAAATAAATTGCATCAGTCAGCTCTCTTTGATTTGTTGCTACATTAACAGGATATGTTTGACACTGTGACACAAGTGTCACCACACACAGTTTTACTGAAATCTTCCAAGGATTGACATATTCATGTCACTTTAGTCAAGAGGTCCCCAACCCTGGTCCTCAAGGCCCACTATCCTGCAGGTCTTAGATGTCTCTTTGCTGCAACACACCTGATT
>JBAMHW010000017.1:3037560-3051521 GCA_037177495.1 Rhadinocentrus ornatus
AGGCCCACTATCCTGCAGGTCTTAGATGTCTCTTTGCTGCAACACACCTGATTCAAATTAATGGCTCATTAGCAGACGTGTGCAGAGCTTGTCAGAGATCCATTTAATTTGGATCAGGTGTGTTGTAGCAGGGAGACATCTAAGACCTGCAGGATAGTGGGGCTTGAGGACCTCTGCTTTAGTCCATCAACTGGGCTGCTCCTGATACGACTGTGAATAGCTAGGCATCTACTTTGTTAGTTTGAGTATGATGTTGATTGAAGGGATGAAAATGATTCTCTCTTTTACATCAGTCAAAAAAACATAACTTTCATTAAAATCTTGCTTTGAGTGAGTGACATGTTTAATCAGCATTCAGTCCTGTGTCAATCACACTGCTTTAGCTGCAGGTTTTTATGAGCTTCAGCCCCATTAAGCATTAATAGGAACACATCATCCAGGTGCACACTCATTTTTATTGAAACTGCTGCTAACAAGACAATTTCTCATTACAAAAACACAAGTTTACACACCATAATATTTCACAAGGAGGCTTTGACACTGGCAGCAACAAAAAAAATTTGATTGATTTTACAATCTGCAAGCAGGAGCTAAAATTCATTGCAGGATTGAAGGTGTCATGCATGATATCGAGTTCTGCAAACCTTGCTCTTATAATGTGGTATAGATTTTTTATTTATGGACTGCTGGTTAAAATGTTAAGCTAATCCTAAATCATCTGAATAGAGCCTCCTCTGAAAAACACCAGAGCAGATTAGCGCTAGTGGCGGTGCTGGTGTCAGTGATGTCGGTAATGACCCAAATCCTCCGGATCCTCAAGAAGTGCCAGAGCTGGTGATGTTACTGAGCAGCCCAAAGAAAACTTTCAGGGTAACTGGCTTACAATGTATCCGTGGCTTGAACATAACAGTGATGAAAGAAGATGCTGAGTTTGTAAAATGTTAGGTGTTCGGCCTTCTACCAGCAGACAAAACATCAACTTTGTGTCGCCTCAGATGCTGTTTTTTACATAGCAGTTGTAAAGAAAAAACGAGTCGATTCAGAGGCACACCTGCAGTGTGAAGAGGAAACAAACAGGCTTCTGAACACTGCCTACAAGGACACTTGTGAAAGATGTTGACAGAAAGTCCTGTGTTTTAGTCTTGGTAATGAATGAATCCACCATAAGTAACACCAAGTTGCTCATAAAGATGCAGTACCAGTCAAAAGTTGTAGTTTATTTTTATACAAAGTCAGCAAAGACAGATGAAATCCGAGCAACAGAATAAAGGTGCATATTAATCTGTGGCATGAGTAGGATCTGTAGTTATGCTCCCTAGTAATATCCCTCCTAAAGTGTATACATCACCCCTATGTAAAGCCCCCCTGTTTAGAGAATTAAATATCAGGCCCTGCTAAGAGAGCCGGCTGCCAACTCCAAGTTCACCAGTATACGACTGATGCCCACAGTCCAGTCCAAATGAATAAACTACATTATATCTCAAAATGTCAGGCTTATTAGAAATGGTAGCCCAACACAGCGAATGGATTACGGTGGATTTTCACCCCTTTGTATTGTTAAAGCTCCCGACCTGCTGGTTCTGAATACATGGTGGCCTCCAGAGTGACAGTTCTAATAATAGGATTTAATCTACTTGCTTTATTGGGTTTACCCATATTTAAAGCCCCAGCGTGTAAGAATTACTCCCATCTAGTGGTGCGCTAATATATTACAAGCAACTGAGTAGTGCTCTACTGGAGCCTAACCGCTTAAGAGCGTTATTACAGCTACGGAGACCGCGGTGTTTCATAAATGTGAAGTTCGAGTGTCCCGTCAGGTGATGAGAAACAGAACGATACATAATTATTATTTTTTTATGCCAATAAGGTACAATCATGTCCTCTATGTATTTGGGACCAAGCTACTGCTAACAGCTAATGTTATCGTGTGAAAACGTTTTTTATAACTTGCAGACTCAGAGATCATCTGATGAAAGAGGAAGAGAAAGAGGAAGTGAAAATGGGGGCAGTGGGCCCATACAGACAGTAACATAATCCGACTTAAACAGGAGGATGAAGTAGTTGCTGGACCACCCGGCCCTGTTTCTAACATAACGGCAAAATAAACGTCACTGTTAGATTGCATTAACTCACCTATCCAGCAGAATGCTGCAACCTCCGCGTTAGCTTTGAAGCCCCTCTCCTTCATCAACTGCCTCCATCTGGTAAAAGCTCCACCGATGTACACTCTCGTTTTCTCCCAGTTATTATTTCTTTTTCTTTTCTTGGCTATTTTTTCCTCCGTCTCGCAGGCAAAGAGTATAGATGGTCCTCCATTTCACTGGCAAGCAGAATGATCCACGATCGTCTTGGCTTGTTTACACCATCAATTCTTGATTTTTGCTAAAACCAAACCAAATAAGCAACACACTGTACCTTAAAAAAAAAAAAGTTGTAAAATTCTATTGGTGAAGACTCATATTATCTTTATTCATACGGTTGTGGACATGTTTTGTGTAAGTGTTTTATTAGCCAAACTGAGATTAAAATGGATGTAGGGTGTAGGCGGTACAGATTGTCATGCCTCAGGCAATTGTAGCTGTGCCATAAATGAGGATTACATAATGTCAGATTAATGTGTTCAAAACTTCAAAATAATAGTTTTACAGCAGAGAAATACTCACATGATATTGGACATGCTGCAGGAAGAAAACATGTTGTTTCTCTTAAGGACTGACTCAAAATTCCTTTGTTCCTGTTGCAAAATTTGGCTATTTACATGTATCTTTTCATACATGTGAGTTTACTGACCAGCCTTGTTATGCCTTGTGAATAATTGATAGGGGAGTACGAGACTAATCTCCTGAGTGCTAGTCCTTCGCTGTACACCAGCTGAAACATCACTGTGTCTGGCTGCTGTCTGGCTGCAATGAGGTACGGAATATATATAAGACCAAACAATGTTCTGCTGTCACTTTCACTTACGGTGTTGGTCCCCTGGACTGGGTGTAACTTTCACACCCTGTACTGTTAGTGGGATGTACAGAATATATGCTCAATTAAACCGTTACTCCAGTCAATGTTACAGCAGATCAGTGGAACAAAGACTGAAAGGTTCAAAGAAAAAGGAAAAGCAAAACACCATTATTCATGCAGTTTTAGATATTCTTTGTGGGAATGCAGCATCATCAAAGTAGTGACATTTATATTACAAGCATATTTTGCACTTGGCTGGAACATATATCCATCTTTCTGTCTTTACCATCATGTTTGCTCCTTAAACCGCAGTGAGCATTAAAGTGCTGTTATGTAATTATAACCATACTTCTACAATATGAATTTAAATCATGCTGCAGAGAACAAGCTGTAGCTTGTAATCATCTGTAGCCATGCTTAATTTTATGTAAATCCAAAAAGGTTGAGAATGTAAATTTTTATTAACCTTTTTTTTTTTTTTAAATAAATAAATTAATGAAGGTCATGTCTCCGTGGCAGACTTGTTATGAAAATGTAATTAAAGTAAATGAAAAATGTGTTATTTATCCCAGAGGGATGTTACAAAGGTATTGTTATAGCAATTAAAAGGAAAATGTTCTTGGAAAGCATTGGAACTTCCAATAGGACACTGTTTAGAGACCTGGATCCTCTTTGAATTTGTTGAAAGAACTAACAACAACAGTGACGATGTAGATGATCAATGCAAATGTGGGGGTGTAAAAAGTATGGTCTATCAGTCCTTTGTTCTTTGCTTATGGATTATACACCCCAAAATGCAAGTGGTCAAAATTTTTTTCCTGTTAATCAAAAACTAAATATCAAGAAATGTGCATACGACACAAAAGGTGCTTGACTTTCTTTTTGTCTACATTTATTAACCTTTTTCCAGATTTGGTGTTTTGCAACTGCTACTTCCTGTATGATGTCTCCATGTCACTTTGTCCTCTTCAGAAACTGTGCCACGATTAAACTGATGATTACCCATGTTTCCCTCAAAAAGTAAAAATAGTCTGGAGGAAAAAAGGGAAGCTGACTTTGTTGGCAAACTGGATGTCAGGAAAGATCACTCAGGCCTTTTTCTTTATTGAAGTTTCTACACCAGATATGCATTTTGTGGCTGTGACTTGCGTAGGTTTGTTATGGGGCATTGTGTCGGTGTTTGGATAAACCAGGATGGTTGTGTGTTTTGACCTTCTGCTGTACTGTCCTAGAAGGTGTATGTGTCTTTGTTTAGTGACGGTTTTGCTATTGTTGAGCTGGGCATCTTCTAGCTGGAAAGTTGATGTGTGAAGGTTTCCTTGGTGGATTGGTCGATTAAACCCTACTTTAACCTAATATGCTTATTGGTGTCTAAAAGTAGAAAAAAAGAGCTGCATACTGTATATAGTGTGTTTTTTAAAAATATATTCTTTATTAAAGCAATGCTGTTGCTGTCACAGCAAAGCCTTTGAGATCTTGCTATTTGACCACAAAGAGATAAGAGATGTTAAAAGATCAATCTCGATGATCCTTTTATTTAAATTCTTTTGATTATTTCCTGTAAAAGAGCTACTACTGTAGCAGATTAAATGTTCTGTTCAGCAATCTGTCAGGAAGTGTGTGAAGGACAGTAAAATCAATAACTTACACATTGCCAACAAAGAAAACGTGTAAAGATATAAAATGTTGAAGTTGTTTGCAGCTGACAGACGATGGAGAAATGGGATTTCTTTCAGCTGGAAACCCCCTGGGAAATTTTTTTATTTTAGCTCTTTATCAGTTAGCTCAGAGTGATGAGATGCTGGCTGTGGAAAGCTGCAGTGATGACAGTGATGGAGTAGGAAGAATTTAAATTATTTTATTTTTTTTCATTTTTGGGCAACTTCAAGACTACCACGTGGTCCCTTTTGGGCTGTTTGGAGGCATTTTGCAATCACTTCTATGCACTTCCATTTCTGGCTGAATGCAGTAAAGCTTGTGGGGGTCGGGGCAATCTGGAGAATGAACTAAGCTGAATGATGTACCCATTTTTTGTTATTTGTTCCCTTTGACTGGTTGCATTAAATAGCCTGTTAACAAAGACAATTTAACATCAGTCAGATCAAAGAAGGGGGCAGCGCAGGTTCAATTTAGCACAGTTCCCAGCTTGTCTTTTAATGTAAAAATGGTAAATACACAATTAGGCCAAGAGCTGTGTATTTGTAGAGAGCTGTGTATTTGCAGAATATGACCCATTCACACATTTATTGCCTCTTTCCTTAATGTAATGACCAATGTGGTTTTTAATATTTAAGGAGATCCTGTAAAGCCACTCCGGCAAATCTCCACAAACTCACTTGGTGCTGGTGTGATAGCAGGGGGTTGATGGGCTCTTATGCATATCCAGTTTTCCTTGACAAGATGAAGGGTTATTTCCTTTTGAAGCTCACTGTGTGCCTGTGGAGGGTCGGGGAGAAGCAAATCATCTTCACTACATTGTGTCCCCGCCTCTCTCCTATCTATTTTCTGCTGACACTGCACTTCATGAAATAATTTGGTGATCCTGCCTTCTGTTCATTCTTTCCCTGTTTAAAAGGCCAGACGTTCTCTGCATGTCTAACATTTTATTAAGCCCTTGCATGCTCAAGTGATTCTGATTTTCTTCTCTGTAGACTGAGATGATAAGGCAGCCATGTCTGTGTGGATTTTGATTACTGTGTCGGTGACGCTGTGTTGTGTAGGCTTTGTAGGAAGAAGCCCAAGACAGCGGTAAGCCAGTCCAAGAGCAGGATATTAGATACACTATGAACTACGGGTGTTTGAGAGTTCATCTTGACGTTGTATTCCTCAAATGTAAATTATAAAGTTCATACAATGTAAACATTCACATCTGATATCCTCCATGTATTTGATATAAAAGAGGGAAATTTCATTTTCACACAACCTCCATCAGATGACTTTTGTTTGAGGGGTTTTTGCGGTCAATTGCTGAATGCCTGGGTGGGGGTGTAATGGGGTGTCTTGTGTTGGTCCTTTGTTCTTGCCATATGAGAAACCCCCTCATCTGTCACCATCAGGTACCCCCTGGAGATGAGTTATAATGAATATAGGACGGGATTGAAGAGGACACTTGAGAGCCTCCTCATGACTTATATATGAATAGCTGCTTTTAATGAAACAAGCCACAAAAACTTTAAATTCTTAATTTTTTTTCCCAGAAAAAATCTCATTTGTTAAACTATTTTTTTTTTTTCCTTAGAATGACAAAGTTTTGCGGTGATGTTATCATTGTCTTGTTTTTTTTTTAACCTTTTGAACAGGTTGCTGCCTATCGTAGTATCATAACAGGGCTTGGAAAGAGTGGTGTAGTAATTTAACCTTAGAGTCAGTTGTACTTTAAAAAGATTCTGAGCTCATTTTTAGCTAATGCATCTATCGCTATCTGGCTTATACTCCATCTCCCAGGCTAAGGTACAGTTCGCTGTGGAAACGCAACAGAGATCAGGATGTATCTCATCAAACCATCCCGTCCTGAGCCGGACACCTCAGTTAAAATGGGGTTTAGGAAAAAGAATAACTTCTTCTTCAAATTGTACCACTTTACTGGTTAGCATTAGGAGAAAAGACTGCCGGCGTCACCTTTTTTCCCCCCACGTTTTCATTTAAATAAAACTGTGTTCCGTAGGTTATTGCTTCAGCTACTTGCCTTTTTTTTCCAGTTTACCTGTAAAAATGTTTTTCAATATTGTTGAAAAAAAGCATCCTGGATAAATGAAGGAATTTCCAGATTTACCAGTCTGACTCTTTCATGCCACTGCATGAATCTCAGTAGCAGATAAATAGTTGTAGAAGAAGCATAACCTGACTTACTGCAGCTTCTCCCCCAGTTATTTATATGTAGGAAACCTCTCCTAAACAATAAGCTGTTGGAGTCATGCTTATAAAAATAACTACCACATTGCAGCAATTCCCTTAAATGCCTTGTTGCTCTGTTACTGCTTTTTTATACATACAGGCAGTAAATGTAGCCCGTCTTCATTCAGTTACTGCTGTATGTTATGATTTTGTCTTCCAAACTTCATCAGCTGTTTCTGTGGGAAAGTCGGGGGAGCTGATACAGTTGATGTAATATCAGAGCGGCGTTTCTTTACTCTGAATGCGTGGCTACTGTACAAGCTGTATGCATGTATGAGATGTTACACCATTACAGCTTTTCCACTCCTGCTTCTGTTATCATGTCCAACAAAGAAACTCATGGAGATGCATGAGCGTGTGTTTGCCTGCGTGTATGTCTTTGTCTTATTTTCAGTCTCCTCCGAGGCTTTCAGTGGGGGATTTCTATCTGTCAGCTTAAAAACGCTGATGTTGGCGTTTCTGTGTAACCCAGACATTTCCATACGCCTTACAAAAGCTCGCCGTGGATCCCAGACAAAAGAACAATCTGCTCATGCGACCTTATGAATATGTAAACATAAATCTCTGAAATTTTAATTATCTCATCCAATTTTTTGTTGCTCAGCACTCCATGTCTCCTCCTGAGTCCTTTCTTTTCTCAGAAAGCCTTCAATATTTAGTTTAGTTCTACATTTAGTTTCCAGCATTTATTAAAATAGAAGAACTAAGAAATTGGTTGAACGTAAAGGAGGACATGTTTTATCTTCATGTAATCTGAGAAAGATAAGCACTATTAGATAGAAAGCCCTGTGAGCTCAGTTATGTGTTTTTGTTTGCTTACATTCACTTTCAGATTTAATATCTCTTATTTCTCTATAAATCTGCCTGCAGTCCACATAATCAGAATTTATCTTTTCAACCTAAACTTTTTATATTTTTTACACAAGCTGTTGTATAAACTCTGGGAAATCACTGAGTGTAGTAAAATCAATGGCAAGATTTGGCATGATAGTAGGAGATCTGTATTCTTAAATTCCTGTATGTTTCTTGTACTTCAAAGCTTCAAAGGAATCACCAGGAAATGGAAAACAAAATGCTCCAGAAAATTTAGAAGGACTATACAGTAGGTGACCTATATAATCAGAAGACAATTTTGACTGTTTTTGCAATAAAACCCCACTTTAAAAAAAAAAAGATTTAATCTTTTCAACAAGGGTGATTTGGACTGTCACAATTCTAGGTGTCTGTAAAATGTAGTTCATATAATAATATATATAATATTCAACATGTTTAGAAACCTACATCTCTGACACAGTTTGTTGATGTTCCAGGTTGTAGACTGTACCAGTATGGGAAAAGTCTTTGAATTGTTCATAGTTTGAATGTGTTTTAGGGCGCATCCAGACTGGCACTGTTTGGTCTGCTCTAAACGGACCCTGATCTGCTTTCTAAGATAGTCTGGTCCGTTTGAAATGCACATTTGTGTTCTGGTGCGGATCAATGAACAAACTCTGGTCTGCTTGAAAACCAGGTGTCTTGGTTTGCTTGCAAGTGAACTCTGGTCTGTGCTGACAGTAGGAAAGCAAACGGACCATCAAGTGAACCAAACAGAGGAAGTGACGCACGATGCAACAAAGATCAACATGGTGGTGCTTCTCCTATTGGACAGATTCTTGGGAAAACCGCATTAGGTTTCAAAAGTTAAAAACAGTAACCCCAAGCCATTTTTTAATTCTGGCCAATCAATTTCTTCTTGGTTGTTTGTTTTGGGGAATATCGCCTAGAAAGCAGCTGACGTAACTGCATGACATGGTTTGGTTTGCTTAAGTAAAGTGTTGTGTCAAAGCAAAGCAAAACAGACCAAATGAAGGTGTAACAATTTTCAACCCCCCAACGAATGCCCCGGCAGTCAGGACTCCCCTCAGTTAGTGCTTGTATTCACAGTTATAGTAGACAGATGAAGGACTTCGTCTGCCTGCCCATGTCACAAACCTTCCTGACAGACGTTTGTGGACAGACCCCTGCCCTCCTGCTACTGAGTCGCATCTGCTTTGCTCGGCTGAGCCAGGTCAGTGTGAAAACGGCACTGCTGTGATGGAGGAGAACTGGATGAATGCTAATATGTATACTGGCCTTGGATAGACCTCACCACCTGCAGCCTTTTTCTCTGCCAAAGCAGGAAGCAAGAGCTGAAAGAAGCCTGATTACCTCATGCCTCAGGAAAAGCCCCCAGTGTATTACAGTATGACTCCCAGGGAACAATTAATTGACATGGACTGACTCCAGGATCATTAGAATGAGAATGGATGCAGGGGAAGATAAGTTCACTCTGGCCTTCCTCGAAGGATGATTGATTGTGCTTTAGCTTTGCCTGAAAAGGAAGACTGGGTTGCATAGACCGTATGACTCCTCCGACTGATGGTAAAATAGTCTCAAGGATTTACAGGTTGATCTCTAAGCTGACTAATCTTACCTTTTTAAAGCATGTTAGCAGTGTATGGTGCAGGGTGTTGGTAGCCTGACACTTCAGTGGGTTGACCAGATGATTTCATGTTTTAATCAATGACATCTCCCTGGCTGACACATGGGAAACTAAGTGAGGTTCCGGCGGTTTCTGCTGAGATAACTGTCAGTGTTAATTCAGTGACATTACCTTAATGTTAGAGATGAGCTGCTGTGTGATCATCATCTTTGGCATCTAGTGGCTTCATTTAGAAAGCTGACCTGGATTAAGAAAGCTAATTTAAAAACTGAGCTCGATCATCTTCTGTTGGTCTGGTTAATTTACAGTTTGATTCACTTTTTTAGAGATAAAATAATCCATATAAAAGTTTAGATATTGTCAGCAGATTGTCAGCACAGAGCAGCCTCTACAGAGAGTAGTTGGATGAAGAAGTGCATGAAACACCTCTTTAAAAGCCCTTTGCTGCATTATCTCCCCAGAGTATGGCATTTTTTATGACAGCTGATGCCTGATTACAACAAACTGGTCATAATATGAATGTATTTTTTATTAAATGTGACACACACTCTCTGTTCTTCCTCTTTTGTAGTCTGGGTTATGCCCCTAAATACTTTTTACATTTTGCATTTAGTTATGTAATCATTCAAAATTTAGTACATGGAGTTTTGGAATTTGCATGTCTTATCCTGAACATGCCCTGCGATGGACTGGTGACCTGTCCAGGGTGTACCCTGCCTTCACCTGAAACACTGCTGGGATAGGCTCCAGCTCACCCCGCGACCCCAAATGGGAACAAGCGGTACAGAAAATGGATGGATGGATATCCTGAACATTACAGCAAAAGAGATAAAGCAACTCAGCATGGTTGTGTAAGTATGGTGCCCTGAAAAATGCATCATCTGCACAGCAAATGCTTTGTTAATAAAGTGCTGCTTTTAGGATTTTTTGAAAAGCTACTTGGTAGTTTTTCAATGTGCCCCTATGCATCATCAAACAAGAAGGTAAAACAGAGATTTTTACCCTGTGGCGTCAGCATATTTGTTGTGTGTAGAGCATGGACTGATGTGCCACAAGAACTACTTGTTAGTATTGTATGGCACTTCATCTCTGATGCATTAGTTTCTGCAGCATCAGGAGAAGACCATAAACTAAAGTTTTGTTTTTATTTTATTCCAGATAGTTCTCTGTGCTAACATTTTGTTTTAATAAGATTTTTAAATGAAAAGGTTTTTCATTTTTGTCTTTTTTGCTAGTACCCGCAGCAGTAGGATGATCCATTCATAAAGAAACAAAATACAAAACAGACATGATTTGAAACTAGTGAATTCTTACAGAGTGAGGCTGATGTCACTGACATAAAAGTTTACCTGATTATCACCGTGCATAGTTAAGGGAGTATGTCAAATGGCTATTGCTGAAAAATCATTAAAAATGTGTATTTAAAAAGAAAATGATACAAAAAGAGAAAAAAACTGGATGTGCCATTATTGATTTTTATTTAAGGATATTTAGTTTGGGGTTAAGCTACTTTAAAACTTTTCATATATTGGCAAGAAAACAGGAAGTACGAGTATTCACTTGTTGAAAGCTACAGGCACAAGTGAAACATTACGGTAGAGAGTTTGCAAAGTTCTAACATGTTTGAAAGTCAATATTTAGTTTGACCCCCTTGATTCTTCAACACAACCTTAACGCTCATCAACAAACTTACTGTAATCCTTTTAAGTGGTCTTCAGGAATAGTTCTCCAGGTTTTTTTTAAGAATAATCCAAAGCTCTTCTTTAGATGTTCTTGCTTTTTGAATGTCAAGATGATCCCACAACGCTTCAGTTATGTTGAGGTCTGTTTCTTGGGAGGATTCATGACTCCGTGAGACCTGCTGCCACTGATGTTCAGTCCAGTTTTTGGTTTATTTGGCACACTTCAGCCTTTGCTACCTGTTGTTCTTTCCCTTAGAGAAACATTGTTATTTATTACGTAAGCTTGTACGAAGCTGAGTCTGAAGAAAGCATCCTACTTAAAAGAGTTTACTTACTGACTTGGTGTCTTAAGTTGATTACAAAATGTTGTCCATGAAGCATCTTTTTTTGCCAGTGGTGACAAATGTTTATCAAATCATTGCTTTGACTGCAAAATATGTAGTAACTCTAACTCCCGAGATTACAGACACATTTTAGCCTAATCCGGGCTACTTTTGGCACTTCAGGCTCAGTAACGTCATTGGAAAGTGACTTGTGGGCTACATGTGGTCCAGATGTAATTAACCTGCCTGTATTTACGGAAAGTATGTTGTGGGCCACATGTGGTCCAAACGTCAATAACCAGCCTATATTTAGGTTACAGCAAGTGTGTTGTGGGCAACATTTGGTGGTGATGTAGCTGAGTTTCGGCAGCCACACTCATTGGTGTCAACGCTGAAAGTCTAGGCAAAATTTGGGCCAAGCCAAATCTTCAGATGTGGGCCACATTTGAGCCAGATTTTTTGCTATCTGGGAACCTGTTCAGACATGATATCCAATGCTGCTCATTTAGTAAACAGTTCTCGTTGAAGCATAGCAGTATTGACACTCCAGGGAGGCACCAGAGAGCCCATCGTCTGCAGTTACCGGGAAAACATTATCAAAATGACCTTCATGCTGCACAATGTCATGATGATGTTTAATGTAGTTGTTAATGTGCTTCTGTAAATGTGTCTATTTTTTGTTTGTGTTAATATCTTAATAAAGACACAGATCAGATCAGATCAGGTCTCCTGGTGATTTATATGTGGACATATCTTTCTACTTTATTAGTCTCCTGTCTCTCCGGCCATTGCATTCATTTATGGCTGGTGTTTTGTCAGCATGATCGTCTGAGCCTCGGGGCTCATTTAAGAACCCCTGACACTGAAGCAGAGTGGCCACCCTTCCATTTAAATGAACAGCCAACCAAGAGGCTACTAAACACCTCATTACAGTCTTGATTCTCATATTGATGATCTGCCACACTGACAGCTGCTATGCTCAGCTGTCTCTTCACTTTAAGCTCCCAAAATAACAAAGTCATTGAACAGACATTTAGTTTCAGATATCTTTGGGAATTTAGCTGGATGCCTATTTTATCATTTCTAACCGTTTAATCTGTACTACAAGTTAGTACCTGTGTGGTTCAGCTATCACTGGATAAACCCAAAAGCTGAAGAGAAATTCCAGTTTAACTAAAAACACGTTTTAGCCACATGGTGATCATGAATGATTGTGTTTTTTATACAAAACGAATGAATCAAACATTATTAAAAATGACTTAAGGCTCTGTAGAGCTATAAAAAAAATCTGAGACTACAGTAAACTGAGGTCTTTTTTAAATACACAGAGCATCTATGAGGAATAAAGCCATTAGTAAGAGCATTTTCTGTCTATTTCATACCACAGAGTAAGAACAAAGCTTTCCCATACATGCTGATGTGATGTATTGTAATTGGTGTTCAGTGGCATTTGTGCACTGAATAAGCTGGTCTAATGAAAAGCCCATTCACTGGGCTGTCTTCTGTCAGCCACGATGTAAACATTGGCTGACAGCAGAGAACAATTTCCATTTAAGTCATTTAATAAGCATTTCTACTAAAATGAAAATCAATTCCTCTCAATCAAAACATAAAGTGATACTCTTTTGTGTAATTGGTTTAAAGATGGAAACATCTTTCTTGTGCTTGTTTTTACAGAATGGTACAGATTATGGTTTCCTGTTGCGTCAGAACTCAGAACTGTTGCGGGCCCTCGACGAGCTGGAGAAGACCTGCACCACACTAAGGGAGGAGAATGGCCTGCTGGTGAGACTAAAAATATCGCTGTGTTGCCTTGATGGAAGCCTTTGTAGAAAGTAGGCCATGTGCACAAAATACCTTACAAAAAGATGTGCTTGCTCAGTTTTTGGTTTCCCAGACATTTATTCACTTTTGAATCCCTCTTCAGTTTGTTTAAAAGCTCTCCTGAATATCTGTAACTTTTGTTTGGTATTTCTGTGTTAATGTTTACCGCAGGCGCTGTCTGATGATATTTGTTTTCCATGTGTTTAGCGGAAGAGCAGTGCTCCAGAGACTGAGGAGAAGGTCAGGAGATTGAGGAGAAAGAACACCGAACTGGCTGTTCTCGCAAAGAGGCTGGAAGAGAGGGCTCGGAAACTACAGGAGGCTAACCTCAAAGTGGTATAATTCCCTTCATCAACAGTGTGTTTGTCCCCACTCTGAAAACAATGCTGCAAATGATTTCTTTTCACGCACTACAGCCCAAATCACCCCAGCGTCACAATGGCTGATCACGAGTTAGGGATAGTTATCAAAACTTGCAATGAATGGCATCCTTGTTAAAATATACTTACAGCTTTCAGAACTATTAAATACGTCACCATAAAAGCTAAAATGACTTATCCTATTTGTATTTCTGTAGGTAATATAGCAAGATTACATTAATTGAATTTTCCTATTTATAAAATATTACATAACTCAAACTATTTTTATGGCTTTATGCAATTTATATACTAATACTAATTTTTTGTAAAAAAAAAATACAAATTAAATATTAAATATTTGAACACTGCAATTTTGCAAGTTCTCCCAAAATTGTAGACCTCCACAAGGCTGGAAAGGGCTACGGGGCAATTGCCAAGCAGCTTGGTGAAAAAAGATCCACTG
>JBAMHW010000017.1:3051581-3066242 GCA_037177495.1 Rhadinocentrus ornatus
TTAGAGCACTGAAGATGGGTCGTGGCTGGGTCTTCCAACATGACAATGACCCGAAGCACACAGCCAAGAAAACCAAGCGGTGGCTTCGTAAGAAGCACATCAAGGTTCTGGAGTGGCCTAGCCAGTCTCCAGACCTAAACTCTGTGTTTCTCAGCAACAGCCCAGAAACCTGACTGAGGAGATCTGTGTGGAGGAGTGGGCCAAAATCCCTCCTGCAGTGTGTGCAGACCTGGTGAGAAACTACAGGAAATGTTTGACCTCTGTAATTGCAAACAAAGGCTACTGTACCAAATATTAACATTGGTTTTCTCAGGTGTTCAAATACTTATCTGCAGCTGTTTCATACAAATAAATTGTTACAAAATCATACATTGTGATTTCAGGATTTTTTTTTTTTGATTATGTCTCTCACAGTGGACATGCACCTACAATGAAAATTTCAGACCACTCGAAGATTTCTAAGTGGGAGAACTTGGGTGTTCAAATACTTATTTTCCTCACTGTATGTCATTTTCTGTCTGAAGTTTCGGTTTACTTCCTGTGTTTTTAAAGCCCCCTTTTTCTAAAGGTCTGTGCTGATTGGTTGGTTGATCTGACTAGAACAAGACGTTATCTATCATGGGTGAACCCTGAAGCTTACTCATACACGTCTCAACAAGAATGGGTTCCAGTTCAAACTCCTGTTAAAGCTGCTGATTTGCTCAGTGGCCTATGTTGTCATGTCTTGGCATTACACAGTGTGGAGTTGTCTCATAGTTATTTTTTCTCAAACATATAACACCAGTAAATACGGACAAAACATTAAAATAAAACCCAAAGCTTCATAGTCAATTTTATTATTGACTATACCTGATCTCTAAATGTTCCTCAACCAATGCTGGCATCATCTATGTTAGCTGCTTAGTGTTCAAATACTGTGGAGTTTGTCTGTAGTTTTGGAGACATTACAGTTAAAAAATTAAACCAGTCTTTAGTTTCTCATATAGAAGAGTAATTAAGGACCCTTGTGCTGGGGTTTTAAGGGTCTTGCTGCCAGTAACAGAAGATTTGCTGGGCTTTTTTTCTGGTACTTGGAGTTGTACTAAGTGGCCCTGTTGAGGAAATGATGGATAATAAAGGCTTTTTACAACGTGATCTAACAAAGCAATCACAGACCAAACAACCAAAGAGTTACAGGCAGTTCAGTTTCTGTGTTTTTGGGCTTTGTAACCATACACACCTTTTACGTATGCAGAAAAGCCATAAAGCACACGGAATTAAAGGGAAAATCATTAAAAAAATCAATCGGTTTATTTAAAGCCTAAGATGTTAGTAAAACAGATGGATTTATTTTACAATAACACTTTCCAAATATAATCTGTAAAGCTCCGTATCACTTGTTTTCCCAGCAAACCAATGGAAAAACACTTGCTTTGGAAAATTGATGTGTGCTGTAATTTGATAAGTAACTAAGAGAAGAAAATGAAATGTGCTTCTTCTTTATTTTACTATGAGAGACATGCAAAGCTCTGAAATTAACACCTGCAGCAAAACATATATACAAGAATAGATTTAGCTGATTATGCTTTGTTCTTTAAGCATTTAACTGATTCAGAACTTAGTTTTTCCCTTAGAAGATCTCAGAACCATTTTTCACATTTCAACACAAAAATAACTTTTTCAACTATACAATTGTTATTTTTGGGGCTGATCATTGTCTAGTCTACTTACAAATAATGTTCACGTCATAAAAACAAACCCAACAAATAATATAATGCAGTCTTTTTAAGAAGAGCATCATTTGTGAGTCTGTCCATTAGGCTGAGGGAACCAAAGGAGAAACTTTTCACTTATATAGTGAAAAGTCAACTCTGGGTGAAGTTTTTTCACCCTTTGTATTGCATTGACCTCTTAAGTTTCCCTTCATGTATTCAAGACCTGAAATTCTTGCTGCTAATGAATCCGTTTTTCCTTCACCAGGTGAATTGTCCGTCAATGATAAGAGCAGGGTCAGTGGAACAGTATAAAAGAGCATTTGCCCGTCAGCGAGCTCGTGATCTAGCCCAGCATGCTGATACACTGCTGTCTAAGGACAAGGAGATTGCTGCCCTGCAACAGGAGTGCAGAGAGCTGGAGACACGGCTGGGCACCACTAAGGTAATTAAAACACAATCCTTAATAACCAAAGTGAGTACGCTCAGCCTAGACTGAACCAGAGTCACTGATTCATTCTTGATTTAAAGGCTGAAGTTTTTAACACAGTGCTTCATGTTGATCTACTCATCATCTCTGCAACAGGATCCTTGTGCCACAAGCTTGCTCTCTGCTGGACAGCACGGGTACTGCTCAGCCCAAACTCTTAAGCCCGTATTACAAAGGCTGCGTCACTGCTGATGTCGAGATAGATGACACTGCAGGAATAGGCTGTCTTTATGACCGCCTGTTTTTAATTACCAGTGACTCGAGAGATTATTCTTCTGAATGTGAACATCTGTTGACTTTATTCATAAAGAGTCTACTACAGGGGTTAGCTGCACATTGATGTTGGCATCTCTCGTGTACTTTATAGTTTCTAACTTCCTGTATGATTTTACTTTAAGTTAATAAATGTCAAACTTGACTTTTATATTTAAAATAGTTTAAATTCTTTATTTATCAAAAACTATGTTAAAGTGTTTTGAAATCATCTTCAAATTCCTGAATTACGCAGCTTTTGATCATAATGAACATTATTACGCTTGTGTTCTTTGAATCTGTTATAAACTGAAATGTTTAATAAAAGAGTTAGAAATTTTTAAAGTTTATGTTTCTCTGCAGGGATCTCCTAGTCAGTCTGGCAGAGCGGCGTTTGAAAGCCTTCTCCGAGAGTCTCAGAAGGAGGTGCTGCGGCTCCAGAGGCAGCTGTCGGTCACTTCGTCCACACAGCAGTGTAACCACAGCCCCGACCACGGTGGTTTGCAGAAATGTGGAGAAAACGCCAAAGAGAAGGGGCAAGAGAAGGTAAAGCCATTTAAGAACAAAATCAGACTTCTCTCTGACCTCTGTTGGTCTTAAAAATCTTTCATAGAGGCGGGTGAGCTTCATATTTGCACACTAAATTAGTAATGAAATTCACTTTTGGAGTCTAGTATGTAGAGTTTAAAAAAATCCCTTACTTACACATATGATCATTTGTGGTGTTGGTGCTGCACCATGTTTGGGATTAAACATTTATTAGTGATGTTTAATGCAGCTCTGAGTTTTTTCAAACCTAGTTTATGTTTACGTTGGCATAGATGCCATTTTACTGTTATGTAATGGCTTGTCGTTGGACTCGATACTAATCTTCCACAAGCCGTAATGAGGCGATTCCCTGTCTTTAACTTGGGCCTGATCAAAGCTACCAAAGTCATACTCTCTGATCCGCTCCGCATTTAATGCTGATCTTCCTGGCAGTCAGTGCTTTCATATTCAGCTTTCTTTTCTCCTGCATGTTAGTTTTCTGAGAGTAGAACCAAAACACATTTGTCAAATCTCTGAATTAGTTTGCATATTGCAATTTTTATGTAAAATCTCATGCATCCAAAACAGTTTAAATCTGCTATAACAGCCTAATTTCCTGCCATCCTTTTGACAGATGCATTTAAAGGCACAGCTCTGGACATAAAATGCAGTTCATAGAGCATTAAAGGCAAATATCTCATGCAAAGACACTGTTTTTTGATAAATTCTCCACTGACAGTGAGAGAGAGTAAATTCTCTGCCTGTGAAGCTCAAATGAGAATGCCGATTGTGGTAATCTCTCATCTGTGGGACGCACACACGCACTCCCAGTGCCACGCGCACACCCAGAAAGGGGCCATGTTGTGTGAACTCTAATCCCCTCTAACAACAGAATGGTACAGTCCAGTAATCCGCTCTCTGTTGCTGTAGCAGCCGTGAGAGGGTTTTGGGTGGTAGGTAAGACTACAGCCGCAGTAAAGACTTTCCTATCTCGCCCTGCTCTGGATAACTAGCAGGCCAAGGGGAAGTCTTGACGTTGCCACAGATCACACGAAAGGGGTAGGTCATCTTCTGAGTTTTGTTGTCTTTGGTGTAAGTCTCAGTTTGTTGTAGCTGTCTTTGGGTAACCTCATATGTGTGTGTGTTTGCTATGAAATGGAAACTGTGCAGGGCTAAAGAAGTGAAGAAATAATCAGTGTCATGACGAATTAGAAGTGTGAGAGAACTGGCTCAAGGTAGAGGGTGCTGCATTTATGTTTCATGTAAAAATAACTAGCTTAGTCTTGAAGATTATTAATATGTTACATGCACCATCATCTCAGCACTACAGTATAACTTGCAACTAAAGGGATTTTTCTTTTAAGTCACACAGCCGTTGTTTTTTAATACTAATTTGAGGAATTCCTGTGGTAAATCCCACACTTGTATGTGTAAAATGTCAAATTGTATTTGACAATTTAGATAGACAGGACAAGCATGAGGCCTAGTCAAGGGCACCCTGTCAGAAACCCGGTTTTGTAACTGTCATATTTTGGAGCTTCCAGATGCAGAATTTAGGCAGACCGAATTAGTGACAACATGGTGGAGCATTTGATTGGTGGGCATCGATATGCTCTGCATTAAAAAGAAAATCAACGGCCAGGCCAATCCATTAAGGTGCTTTTAAAAGAAGTGATCCAGTTACCCGTTTCAGTAGTCTGCAGGGATTACACCAATGTGCTTATGGCATTCAGGGCCTTCTGAATGGGATCTGACACTGCTTTAGTACGCATGGGCCCAGGGTGTACTAGATCCTTTAGTGTACATGGACCACATCAGTGGGGAAATGAGCACAATTGCACCTAATTGTCTGAAGCTGTGTGAAAGTAGAGGTGAGCTGCTGGATGGTCGACATTAGGATGGACTTCAGGCACTTTGTAACTTTATGATTCATTATTAGTATAACTTTTAATTTACTATTATATTTATGTTCACATCTGTGTGCATGCTTTATTAATTCACAGTACAATACGCAAAATGACATAACTTCTACTCTGACAGTGGAAGCACATTACTGTTTATGATATATTGATCCAGTGGATTTTTTCCAGGCTTTTTTTTAAACAATGATCAGCTATTGTAACTTTTTTGTGAGATCATTTCAATCATAATGAAACTATTTCTGTATGTTCTGCATGTATCACTCAATTTATAATTTACTAAAATTTCAAATGAACCAAAGTTTAACAATCCAGTTGAATTCTGTAGATTTCTTTATTTTTATTATTAACAAGCTCACAACCTGCAAGTACAACTAAAAATATGATCAGATAGGATGCAGTTTTATCCTTAAAAAACAATTTAGAAAAGGATGCTCAGTAACCAAATTAAAGACCAATTTATATTCATATAAAGCAAATAATTTGTTTATTGAATATTTATTTACATTGTGAAATGTCTGAAACTTCCTAGATTAAATTCCAAATACGTCCCCTTATATCCCAGAAACTAGATGAAATGTTTTATTTTGAAATGTTTAATTAAAAAAAAAAAAGCTTTAAATTCAGAAATCTTACTGAAAGAGACTGATCTCTGATATCATTATGACATGATCAGCTGCCCACACGAGCCTTTTAAAGTTTTCTGAACCAAGGTAATTTTGCTGGGATGCAGCCGCGGGATGTTTTGTTCATGATTCATCGAACAGCTAGCTCTTATTTCTGCTCGCCACTTGGTTAAATAATGGTACTAATATAAGATATGATCAAACGCTGACATCACTAGTATTACCAGAAACTGTACATTTTCACTTACAGCTGTAATTTTCTTTTGTCAAAAGTTTTTTTCTTCTTGGTTTCACCTTCTTAGTTATTGTGTTATTGTGATATTGGCAGGTTTTACAAGACTTTAAAACATTGTTTCCTTTTCTAAAATTACACCAGTTTTGAAGTAATAAGTGGTCGGCACAAACCGTTTCTTCTCATTTCAGTCTGTGATGTAGCCTGATCTTCGATGATTGGTAAGGAGAACCAGTGATGGAATGAATTCCTGTCCTATAAAACAGACCAGTACCAGTGTCAACAAAAAAGTTATTTTTTCCCGCATCTAGCTGTTGATTTTCTCTCCTGTTTGTGGGGACTTTGCACTAGAGTCTCTATTGTCTTTATGGACAATATTGTTAATTTAGTAGTTGAGGTGAGGGTGATAAAAGATTATTTATTTTCAGTATTTGTTATAAAATGCATTTGTTTGGAAGTGGGACTGAATCAGCTGATGAATCTTTTCTTGTTTGAGTGAATGTGATGGTCTGAAGGAGGATTCTTGCCATTTACCGCAAAACAAATACTTTCTTTTTCTTTTGATCTTTTAAAATGAGATTTACTGATGTTAAGTTGAGGGAACATATGTAAGGGAAATGTCCAAATGTTCATAGGAAAACATTAAACTTAGACTATGTCCAAGCAAAATCTCTTTAAACTGTACATATTGTTGGGTCTCAGTGGATTCTGTGAGGTCAGTGTGTTAGCACATAAAGCTCTGAAATGATTTAATATAGCTTAAGCTTTACTCCGATGCTCTCTTTGACAACCTCTTATTCCTCACAGCATTGTATAAATGAGACATTATGTAATATTCCTCTCCGAGTCCATTCGTCTAAACCATGTCAGAATTATATCATATGCTGCTTGAACCCTGATTAAATCTGCTGTGAACTCATCATTTTGAGGTCTCACATTCTCTTTTAGAAAAACAGCTTTTTTTAAGGAATTCGAGTAGAACGAAATATTGATATGAATGTCTTTATGAAGTGCAGCTCATTAAAATTAACCCTGAAGTTCATGTATTCTTTTTACTAAGACGTTGAGGTTTTGAAAGTGCAGCTGATGTTTCTCCCACTTCAGCTGCCAAAGTGTAGCAGTGAAATCCACACACTTAAGCCAGCCCACTCAATGTGTACAGTATGAAGCGCTTCAAGCTAATTACGAATCACTTTAGGGTTGACTGGTTTAACTGTGTCTGACCAAATACAAAGTTGGGAATTTTGCCAGGACGGGACAATCACCTGGCATGCCTGCGACTGTGATGTGTAACGATCATCAAAAAAATGAGCAGCTAGCTCACTGTGCAGTGTTCTTGTCCAGGAGCCAAAGGAATTACTGTAGTGCCTCCTGCTAGCCTTTCGTCACCACCTTTAATACCATCTGGTCGGGTGTCCAAAAGATAAACCAGGGATAGCCTCACTTAACTTTGCAAACAAGCCAATGATTTGATGCTGAACAGTCACAATAAGTTATCATCATGAAATGGTAAAACCTCCCAACAGATGGAGGTTGATGCATGTGTAACAAGGCAGTGGAACGTTAGCATTCAACATGCCGTAACTACGTTGACTGATATGCTGCTGTGTGAAGGAATACCTCTCATATTAGACAAACAAAGACCCCCTTCAGCAGATAGTACATGCTGTTACAGAAAATTAATTTCTACATGTGGTATTCTGACAATCCCCAGAGAAATCAGCCAGGAGTAACTGTGTCTGATGTTTACAGAGATGTGTCTGTATAAAACAAAGGAGAGTGTAAAGGAAAGCCCCCCTTGCTGCATGTGGCAGAGCGCCTTTGATCTTATTATTAGGTCATGGCCTTGGCTGCACTAGCACAGTTTTACTCCAAGTATTAGTAGGTTTGCTCTAAAAGTAGACACTGATTCCTTATTCTTAGCCTTTACCTAGTATCACTCTGTCCCCCTACCTGCACATCAGGTTGCAAGATCAGGTCGTTTATAAAGATGAATTTGTGACAGTAATTGATTAAGACAAGTTACTTACATCCAACATAATTAGAGAGGACAAACTCCTTGTCAGTGTTTCTAAGTCAGGTTGGAGACTTGAGGGATTCCCCCCTCCCCCAGGGACATTCTTTGACTGTAGATGAACCAGTTGGAAGGAGGTATGCTGCAGGTTTTTGTTGTTTCCATGTTCCAACACACCTGGTTGAAATTAATGGGTTATTGTGAAGAAGTTGACAAGCATTTGAATCCTTTTGATTTAAATGAGGTGTGTTGGAGCAGGGAGAAAGCAAAAACCTGCAGGATGGCAGCCCTTAAGGACCAAAGTTTGACACCCCTGTCTTAATATATTCAATACTTTACAAATGTCAGTAATACATACATAAACATCCTTGGACCTAAAAACTGATCCTTGAGATACCCCACAGAGAATATTCTTGAGTCTAGACCTAAACTGCTATATTTCTACAAATTGTTGCCTGTTAAATAAATAGCTCATTAACAGTTCAAAGCTATACTTCAGAAGCCATACTTCTCCAATCTTTCTAATCAATATGTAATGATTTTTCAGGTCCTTTTTGAATCGATGTTTTCAGCTATTTCTTATACCAAATCAGTCAGTGCCATGGCTGTCGATCTTGTATTCATACAGTAAATCCATATTGATGGTCGGTCAACAGCTGATGTTTCTTAAGAAAAATGTCTGATTGTTTTAGAAACAGTTTTCCAGTGTTTTAGAGAACTGAAAAAGTACTGATATATGCCTATAATTAGTGAAGTGGTGTTTATGTTCTCATTTGTAAATGGGAACGTTTGATAGTTTAATCAAGTTGAAGATGTACATTAGTTGCTTTACGATACCATCAATCACACTCTTCACTGTCATATCATCTCAGTCAATACTGGTTTTGTTCTTAAAGCCACTGATAGGGTCATACGTTTTATTTTCTTCCACTGCTCATAAAAGCAGAGCTGTTGTTTCTTCCCCGTCGATCTTATCCATCAGCTACTACCTACTGTACTGAGATTTTAAAACATGGGATCAGACCAGGAGGCTTTCATAACTTCTTGTGGAAAATTTCTCCATCTGAATTTTTCTTCCTGTCCCTATTAGGTTGTAGAAGAGACCCCGTGTGTGGCATTAGATGAAGCTCCATCCAGGTGTAAGAAGGCTCCCGCAGAGGAGGAGGAGTCGTGGCTGCGAGTGAAGCCCCAACCGGGCCTTAGCCCGACCGCCTCCCATCAGGAGGAACACACAGAGGAGCAGCGCCTACAGTTTCTGGTGAGAATATCACCAAATGCAAATGTCAAATGTTTTTTCCACTGCACATTCATGGCAACATTTTTTCCCTTCAAAAATGTAAATAACCTAAATTAAGCTTTAAAAAAAACTAAAATAAAATAAAAAGCATGCATGATCTTGCTGACAAACACCAGTGTTAAGATACTGCATCCTTTTTTCAACATTATCAAATATGGTCTATGAATTACTTGTTATTAGAGGGTTAGTAACAGTAAGTTTAATGATTTAAACCATTGTGATTTTCAAATTGGTCCATTTCTCCAGGCAGTCATCCACAGTCGACACTTAGCAGCAGCGACTGCATATTGCGCCAACTCTCACGGATCAAGCTTTGCAATCCACTTTAGCATTTAATGTAAAGCTTGAATATGGGTTCAGTAACCGAGCTGCCCACCACTGATGGAAAAACTACTGTCAGATTTGTTATGTAATGCTGGGATGATCTTGTTCCTTGGAAACAGACAAGCGGCACGTTGCTCTCACTTTAACTCATTGCAAGCCGATGCAACATTAGCTGCTTTTACCCTTTACCCTTACCCTTTTACCCAGGCCAGATGTGACATTTTCCAAAATAAGGAAACATTTGTTTTCTAAAGAAAATATTGATGGACACGAGAGTAAAGACAGCCATCTAGAGAAAAGCTGATGGTTTAACTCCTTAAACGAAGAGTCTGAAAAGTTAAAAATTTTAGTGGAAAGAAGGGACAAAAAAAACTTTTTCAAGCTAAGTCTCTGGGCATAATTGAATTATGTTATATATTTTCTTTAAAAGTATTGCTAAATTTGTGTGTCAGTAAATTGTAGACAGATTATCAACAGTTTAACTCACACAGGCCAAAAATAATTAACTGTATATAGAGTTGTGATTACAAGTTAAAGTTACGATAGTAAAGTAGCAGTCAGTCAAGCTGCATGCTGCCTACGGTTTATTTTATATATAACTGTCCGCAGCAGTCACATAAGTCGGAAGTGCAGTTTTTTGGCCGCCTTTGAGAAGTGAATCACAGCTTTCATAGTTTAATTCCAAGTTTGACTAAAGAACATGGTGATAACACATGATTCAAAAACAGCTCAGTAGATGATTTACATGTGTGTCTGAGGCTAGAAAAAGCTTATTTGTCCTCCTGAAACTGTTTAGAAAGCATGAAGATATTTTTAGTTATGCTAGAAACATTATTTTTAGATCACTACTTGAATCCAGACTCTACAATTGTGAGATGGGTAGTAGTAATATTTCAGCATAGAGACTGATCACGTCCAGATTATTGTCATTTTACAGCCATCCTTGCCTGATACCTGGTGTCATGAGTGAATATTTGCTGAATTAACTACAGCAAAGCCCTTGAGTCTGTATTTTGTGCTGTGCCAATTTGCAGGTTGTTCATAAATGAAGTAAGTAGGGTCAAAACTGAAACAAACAGAATTTGATGTGCAAGGTCGGTCTCAGTTCTGTTTGTATGACTGTGGGTGTTTTTCTGGGAAATGGGAGAAAAACTTGCAAACTCATGGAGCCTGTTGGACCCATTTACCATTTGCATTCCTGCATTAATTAGGCTACTAAAGGCCAACCAGCTGACAAACAAGAGGCTAAGTATATGTATAAGTATAATTTAAAATATTAGAAAGAGAAATTCACATCAACGGTGCAGGTTAAAAAGATTTTATATCCTTTTGTTACACTATTATGTAAGGAAACATCTTGAATTTACTCTTATTTACTTCAGTTTCTAGCTTCATCATGTGGATCTTTGTATTTGGGTAATTATTTGTGTCAGTGAAAGCTTTATGCTTTAAGACTGAGCCTATGAGCTTGGCAAACTTTTTCCTGGAAAATTCTTTTATTGTTCTTGGCAGATTCTTTCAAGCTGATCAGGTGTCAGAGTACTTACAGTTGCAGGTTTCTTTAGAGATGCTCCATTAAGTTCAGGTTGAAGTTCTAGTTGATAACTCCAGGACTGGCAGATTTTTGTTGAAGCTGCTCCTGAGTTTGTTCAGGTGATTTGTTGAAAGCCTGTAAACCTGTAGCTCAGGACCATTTTTGTCTGTTTTTCTGCATTTATCTTTCCTCCTGTCCCACCTGGTCTTACGGCCCATCTTGGACTATGATGTAAGAAACCAGTTGCCTGCTGTGGAGAACATCAGTTACCCTTGTTTTTGTCATGCATTGTCAGCCTTGTCGGATCCTGTCAGTGATCAAACTGTGACCGGGTCCATGATGGGATTCAACATGTTGAATCAGCATTCAGTCTGTCAGTCAGACATTATTCTGACTGGTTTTTCAGTGTTTTTAATAAACTAATTAGAGACTTAAATGTTTTCACTGCATTTAACAATTGATTAAGGCTAAATTATACAAGACCATTCAAATGATTAGTTAGTTTAAAATAAAATTCAAGTGTTTGAGTCGTATAAATGTATTACAGCATTCCTAAAAGAGTGAGGTAGTAATGAACAGAGTTTATGGAAACATGACTTTACAAACTTTCCTAGTAAATGTTATGAATAGGTTACCAATTCCTTCTCCACCCGAAGGTTATGTCTTCTTGCATATTTTAGTTGTCACGTGAATGTTGTCCTTCTACTCTGACATTGGTGATGTAAGGTGACCCGAAGGGTGTCATTTGTCATAGTTAGTTTTTAATTTTGTTTTGGTGTGTCATGGCACCACAAGTTATTCTACTTTAAAGTTCTCCACAAATAATGAACATTGGGCTCTTGATTAGTTGGTCTGTTGGTGGTTATCCCTAGAAAATATTACGTTTTTCAATTAAAAATATTTAGAATGGCTCGAGTTTTCACAACTTAGGAGCAACAATGTCATTATAATGCAATAATATGAGTGAAATCAATAAAATAATAAAACAGACTAAACGTAGTTAAATAACATTCCAGTTAATGCAAAATAACTAAAACAAATGGATACAATCAAGGTGTCAACCTTTATTTGTATTAAAAGCTAAAGTGAGGGGGGATTTTAATAGCGTTTTTTCATTTTTTCAACTCTTAGCAGTTCATATATGAATAGATAAGTTCCACGATTAGGAGCAGCCACTGTGTCTGCACGATCACCGCTATTTTTGTAACTGGATCTTAGAACTTCTGAAAGCATGCGATTAGTCGGCTTCAGTGTTCAAGCTGGAGTATAATGAGACAGTAGTTTCTCTAGACTGGTTGAGGACAACCATTTAGAGCCTTAAAATCTTTAAATAAAATCTTAAAATCAGTTCTATAACAAACAGCTTTTTTGTTCCTGGCTGCATTTTACACCGTCTGGCTTGCAGGACAGTTCCCTTGACATCAAGACTCAGGTTTTCCTCTAATACTATCAGCAGAGAGAATTTATGCAGATAAATGTCACTTTTCTAATTATTTCCAGTGGTGGAGAAAGTTATGAAAGCATGTGAAAAAATTGAAGGAGTTCTGAAACTTCTTGTATGCATTGTATGTATTAAAGCCAGCTAAGGTAGTCTGTGCAGTCTTTTGGATTAAATGCAGAGGGAACAGGTCAATCCAAAGCCAGAAAAAACTGCAAGCTGCAATGCCTGAGCAACTCGAGAAGAAATGTTTTTATAAAGTGATTGAAAATTGAACTTTCCATTCAGGATATGACACATTATCACATTATTCTGACCTTCAAAGCTCCAAATGATGCACAATCAACTAAATCAGACCACAGATTGTTGTTTAATTATCTTTATCGTCTTCCCATGTCATCACTGGATACAGTGGACTATCTCTTCCAGTCAGCTGCTGGTGGTCAGCAATTAGCTTGTCTGCCCTGTAGCTTCCCTCCACACAGTCACGGTGGTAGCGCTTTATTCAGGCCCTGTGGTCATGCTGAAATAAGCTGATTTCTCCTATGCCGCTTCTGCATGTAAGCTGCATTTAGAATAATTAGAGGATGCTTAGCTTTGTAATACCTCAGCACTGCTGTGTCACAGGTCAGTATGGAAACTAGTCAATGTATTCTATGTTGCATGGTGTAAATAGAAAATACTAATTGTCACTATATTGCATAATGATTTTGACAGTATCCTCAAAAAGAAGTAGTCATAATAAGGATCCATGTCTTTTTATCACTGTTTATTCAGGAACGTGAGCTGAGCAAGAAGAGAAAAGAATGTGAAAACCTTGAGCATGAAGTAAAGAAGCGACAGAAAAGATGTCTGGATTTGGTAAGCAGTCTGATTGGTCCAGTATTTCATGAAATTCAGGGATCTGAGGTGAATCCAAACATTGGCTCATGTTTTTGTAACAGGAGAGCCAGCTTGAGGATGAGCGAGGCAAAAATGAGCAACTAAAGGAGGAGGCAGATCTCCTCAGGAGGAAGGCACAGCTGCTCGACCAGGTTGGTTTCTCATTTTAATCCTTTTTTTTGCCATCATAGTGGTCAGTTGTAATAACTTCGCTTTTAATTAGCCAGAATGATGCAATCATCTGACCTGCTGCTTTTTCTCAGACTCGGGCTGAGAATGAGGAGCTGAGGGAAGATCTCTCTGAAGTGACTGCTCAACACAATTCAGTTCTCGAGGAGAACCAGAGACTCCGTGCCAAACTGGAGAACCTAGAGCAGGTCCTAAAGGTACTGCTAGAGTCAAATACTTGCTTTGTTTTATTTAAATCCCTACTATGCTGCTACGCTTCCTCTGACAGATTGTTTTCTTTCTGAACAGCATATGCGAGAGGTCGCCGAGCGAAGGCAGCAGCTGGAATTGGAACATGAGCAGGCACTGGCTATCCTTAAGTTCAAACAGGATGAAATCAAACGGTTACAGCGGGTAAGAAAACACAGGTTTTCATGTTTTACAGTTATTTTTCTTCATCGATTCATTGTCTAGAATCTATAGACCATGATAAAAGCCAATTGGGTGCTTCATCCAGCAGGAGGCAACCTCAGAGCATGAATAAAGTTGTTCCAGCAGAGCTTACTGTGCTCTTAATGACATTTTTATGAGCAAACAATTAAAATTAAAATTACTTTTTTTAATATCTTTTAAATCATTAGGCTCAGTTATTCGCCAGGAGGGAGCATGAAGGAGTGGTTCAGATGCTGGAGGTGAGTTTTTATAACACAGCTGTGACTCCACAGAGCATAAAAGAAGCTAATTATTGTTATATCACACAATGCTTTTATTGACAACCTGCAAATCAGTTGTGTGCTCACAGGAATGTCTCAGAAAAAAAAAGAAAGCTAATGGGTTTTTGTGCAGCCACGTTAAAATGTGAAGCCAAAAACATTAGAGAAATAAGGGATAAAATAAAATGTGATCAATTAGAGAAAATATTTTAATACCAAAATAGTATAAATATTACATTCTGCCCTTGCTCTTACTAGCTGAAAGTAAACCATTGCTTCTATTTATTTTTCTTTTTATTGCTCTATTTTGTACCAGCAGGCTCTTTGTTCTTACCTAAACACCTGGCAGAGAAGCTGTTGCTGAAAATGCTTGTATATTTGAGGCCCTAGTAGGTCTGAAAAAACGTTTGAACAGATGGCTTCTGTGCTGCTTTGTGACATTCCACTCTAACACACTTTGAGTTCAAAATGAATTCACATAGCCGACAGTTGAAATCCCCATCTGTCTGATTGGCTACTGATTTGACAATCCAAAGAAATAAAATTTCAAAGA
>JBAMHW010000017.1:3067936-3087515 GCA_037177495.1 Rhadinocentrus ornatus
GACAGTTTGATTTCACAGAAGTGTGATTGACTTGGAGTTACATTGTGTTGTTTAAGTGTTCCCTTTATTTTTTTTAACAGTGTATTATCACCCACCTACCCACACTCTGTTTTCTTTCTAAATCTGACTGTTTTTTGTTTGCAGCTTTTAGCAAAACTAATAGTTCATCAAGTCTGTCTTGTAGAAACCTTATTTGACCTTACTGAAACACTTTGTTAAGCATTGATTTGTGTTTGGTGTGTTGTCTGTTTTAATTTATTCATCTACTAAAACTGTCATAAGTGGCAATGCCAAAGCTAACGCTATAAAACATAAAAGGTTTCTGCATGGCACAGTTACGCTTGCTTTTTGTTTAATATTACATCCCTCATATCAAGAAAAAAATTTTTTCCTTAAAAACACAAGTACATTCATGTTATAATTAAAGCAAAACTAAAGAACCACATCACACAGCTACCATTTACATTTATTCTTTTTTCATCTCAGATGGATGTCTAGTTAAGTTTGAAAGGTGGATTTTTACACTCAGTGATTCATCGCTGTTGTTTTTCTGAATGTTTGCTCTCAATTTTTTATTCCCTACACTTGTAGTCAAAGGTACGAGAGCTGGAGGGGAAATGTCGCAGCCAGAGTGAACAGTTCGGCTTGCTGTCCCAAGAGTTGGAGAAGTTTCGAATGCAGGCCTCGAAAGTGGACCTGGCGAGCTCCAGCCTCCTCAACAATCCCAGCCTCTCGGTTCTGACCAACGGGGTGGGTCTGACTACAGAACGCGGTGAGCTGCCGGGAGTTTTTACTCATTATAGATTCCTCACTGCAGTCAGATACATTGATACGAAAAGTCTCTCTTTTTTTCCCTAAAGAAAAAGCTTTAAGTTGTTATTTAATAAAGAATTGAAATCTATTTGTCTTGATTCAAGATAATCCCACCAAACCATCTTTTTAAACCCTTTATACACTGGTAAAACACCAGCTAACATCTGGATTATGAGTGCAACGTGACAGTGTTCATTTGGCATTCACAGAGTATTTATCAGCTTCAGATCAAGTCAGCATTGATGGGAACACAACAGCTGGGTGAACACGCAAAATCTTTTACTGAGGATGTTGCATTCCCGGCAACAGTTGCTCATATTTTCTTGGAAAAAAAATCAGATTTAAATAGCATAATGTCTCACATCGAGGCTCTGACACTAACGGCAACAACTCTTGGACAAAAACAGATGTGCTTGATAGATTTTTAACCCGGCTATAAGAACACTGGCAGCTCACACTCAGTCCTGCTGTGAGGGGCTCATGTTTGTGGTCCATTAAAAAAAAATCTAATCTAATCTACTTATCTCAGAAATTCACGATTGTGGTCCAACGCATCCTTTAGCCCGTAGTGATGTGCCATTCCTTCATGTTGTGGTAGTTAAAGGATTGTTCTCTGGGAGGGAGTGGTGTTGAAAAAAAGAAATATGTTTAAAGAAGTTATTTCTTGTGTTCAACAGCACAATTAAGACCTGACAGAGCACAAAAAGAGCGCTCCAACATATAAATGCCTGTAAAAACACAAGATTTCATTTTTTAAATCCAGATGCTTCCTTTTAAATCTTAGTCATTTTCATTATTGACTCTTTATATTTCCTTTTAGGAATAAAGAGACATAAGATTACGCTGAACATTATATTGATAACGGCTTGTCTCTTTTGCATATCAATAATGTGACCTCACCATAATCTCCTTTTCATCTGTTTGCTGTGTGTTTATAAAAGGTTATATTTATAGACTGTCCATTAATCCAGGCTGCTTTTAATGTAACAACAATGCAAATCTACTCCACATCTTTCAGCTCAGTCTGTCCCTCAGACACACATCCAACCTGTTTCTCCTACATGTGTTTTAGACTGCACTGGTGGCACATTGGATATGGTGTCTCTGGGCGAAATAGCCTTCTGGAGTCTTGAGGGAGGTGACACTCTCTCCTGCCCGGAGGGTAATGACCCGCTCGGTACGCATTCTCCGTCTCTGTTAGTCATGATATGTGTCACCAAAAGCACGGCATGTTCTGACCCTCATCTCACCTGCACCATCATTGTAACAGCCCAACGCTGTAACAGAGCTTGTCTGTAATTCTCACCATCAAACTTCATCCTGCTCGTGAGATGAAGTGTGAAATGCCTGTGAAGCGCAGAACCAGTTAAGCCCCTTAACATTGCCGGTATGATGGTGTGACACACGTTGACACGAGGTAGAGTGACCTTTGACCTCAGACAGATGGACTCAGGATTTTTTTTCCCCTCCTCCACTGTTTTAATCAGCCATGTTTAACCTTGAGCCACCTGCATGTCGACCAGTGATTTCATCCACCCAGCAGGTCACAGACAACCAGGTTAACAGGCAAGAAGACTCGGATGTTCACCAAGGGCATGGATTATCCTCTTTTTTTTTTTTTTCTTCTAGTAGATGTGGCCACTGCACTACGCATGGGGGCCACGCCCCATGCTGCAGCACTGTCCAGAGTGGAGCGCTCTCCTGTCACCAAGCATCGAGAACTGCCCACCATCAGCGTCAGCAAGTCAGCCTCCTCATCTATCAAGTCAGAAACCACACAGCTCACCCCCAAGTCAGACACCCACCTCAGTCCGCACAAACCAAGCCCAACACATGAGGTAACTTTTAAACTTACTAGAGGGAGCTTTTGATATTCAGTGATGTGGATTTCACTTCCTTTTACCACTGGACATTTTAAGATTAACTCAAATCTTTGGTCAGGATTACTTTAGTCAAGATCTTTAAAAAAAACAACGAAAAAAACAACAACTTTACATTGTTTGATTTTCATTTGAGTCTGTGAAACCAAAGTGTTGAATGTTTTTCCATCAGAGTGAGTTTGGGCTTTTACACAGGAGTTTGCAACACAGCTGTAAAGAACAGAGGTGTGATTGGGACTTTTGCTAGCTTCAAACCTGCTGCATGATGTGTGTGTGTGATTTTTTGTAATGGGCATAAATACACAGACTTAGTCTGTCTATGCTTATATCAGGGGTATTGAGCTTTGATCCTGCAGGTTTTAGATGTCTCTCTGCTAAAACACACCTAACTCAAATTACCGGGCCATTGTGAAGAACTTGACAACAAGGTGTTGGATCTATTTAAATTGGGTGTGTATAAATCAGGGAATCATATAAAACCTACGGGATAGTGACCCTTTAGAGTCGGGGTTTAGCATCCCTGGCTCATATGATTAAAAAAATGAAGACAGGAAAGTTCAGCAGCTCTTAGCAGATAGAAAACAAGTGAATTTGGCCCTTCTCCTGCAAGTTTTCCATGTGTCCCTGCTCCAACACACCTGATTCAAATGAGTCACCTTGCAGAACTTAATTGGCTGTTGGATCCATTTCATTTGTGTTAGAGCAGGAACACATAGAAAAGATGCAGGAATGTGGCCCTTTAGAACCAAGGTTCCCCACCACTGTTCCAGGCTGTGCTAATATCAGGTGCAGGATCCTTTCCTGCAGATCCTTTGTCCTTACTATTTCTACACAGAAACATAGATCACTTCAAGATTACCAAGTAAGCCATGCTCTGTTGCATTGTTTGTAAGGATTTAATGGATTTAAAAAGCCCTGTTTAACCTTCCTGTCATCTCATGGAAGAACAGACTGCTGCTAATTCTTCTTAGACTTTCTCTGCGTGTACACTTACTTATTTTTTAGACAAATATTTAAGATTTGCTGCTTTTGTCCTTGCAATTTTTCAAAGACTGAGTGTCTGGTCGTGCATAACAGAAAGGTCGGTGGTCTTTTCATCCAGTCAGTTGTCTACCCCACAGTTTGACAAAGCTCATATTTAGTGAGATAATACACTAGGCAGCATGGATTATGAAGGTTCTACAGTAGTAGTTGTAGGTGATTATCTTTAAAAAAGGTTTTCCCATGGAACTATAAATACACCACCTCTCTTATTCTGCAGTGTGCAGCTGTTAAAAGCTCCACATCAGGTATCAACTCAAGGTTAATAGAGACTCATGTAATAATGTAATATGAAGCACTGTGTTGATGAACAAGTTTTTTATGGTGAGTACTGATGTGCTTGGTATTTTTTACCATTAAAAAGTATTTAAAAAAAAGCAACCCTCGAAATAACATCCACCATGTCTGTAGCAGTTCCAGCATAAACTAGGGGTGCCGTGAATTGATTGAGTAATTTACATGTACTTTGTGTCATTTGAGCCTTCATTTCAGTCCTGTCATACGATGAAATTGACCTTCTTTTCGGTTCAATAATTCTACTTTTGTTACATTAATATTTAAATGTGGGGGTTCACTGTGAACCCACTGTCCTCAGGTGGACACTGCCAGTGAGGTGGAGGAATTGGACATCGATGTGGCCCCGGCACCATACACAGCCAGCAGGGGAGCAGCCAAGCTTCAGGTTTTCATTGCGAGATACAGGTCAGCTTTAAATGCCAAAGTTGACTTATAGTAAAATCAGTTTAACTGGAAAAAATAATTTATTTAATTTTATGTTTAACTGAAACAGCTATAATCCTTATGACGGCCCCAATGACAACCCTGAAGTGGAGCTTCCGCTCACTGCTGGAGAATATATCTATGTATACGGGGACATGGATGATGATGGCTTTTATGAAGGTAAATCTGGTCTATTTTTGGACTTTCTGTCAACAGCTTTATATTTATACATTTACATGATGTTTCGTTCTTTGTTTTGGCTCCTGTCAGGTGAGCTCATGGATGGACGAAGAGGGCTGGTCCCTTCTAACTTTGTGGAACGTGTATCGGACGACGATGTAATGAACACGCATCATCCAGAGACTGGGGACATGTCACATAACTCTTTGCTTGACAGCAGCCTGCACAGTGCCAGTCACCAGCATCACCTCCACGCAGGCGTTAGCGCCTCAGAAAGGACAGAGGCTTCTGCTGCCTCTGGCCCTGCCTCAGCCCTCTCAGATTCAGCGTCGGCCTTGTCTATCCCAGCCCCCTTCACCAACGGCCTGGACTTGGATTTGGAGGAGGTGGGAGTGGACATTGTGCCTTACCCACGTAAACTCACCCTCATCAAACAGCTTGCCAAGAGTATCATCATTGGCTGGGACCCTCCGTTGGTGCCGGCTGGGTGGGGCAATGTGTGGAGCTATAATGTGTATGTGGACCAGGAGCTGCGGCTGAACGTCCCCTTTGGTGCCCAGACCAAAGCGGTGCTGGAGCGGTTAGACATAAACCTCAAAGCCTACCGTGTGTCGGTGCAAAGCCTGACAGAGAAGGGCCTCTCAGACCAGCTACGCTGCAGCATGCTGGTCGGTCTGGATGTTTGCGTGGCACCCACACAGCTGCGTGTGGAGAGGGTTACCCCCACCTCTGCCAACCTGACCTGGCTGCCCAGCAACAGTAACTATGTGCACATTGTGTCCTTGAACGATGAGGAGTGTGAGCTGGTGAAGGCTGGCTGCTACTCGCTGTGCCTCAATAACCTCTTGCCCAGCTTGCAGTACACAGTAAAAGTGGAGGCACGGCCGCACCGCACGCCGTGGGAGCTACCTGTGGAGCGGCGTGAACACAGAAGTGCTACAATCACCTTCACCACGCTGATGGCAGGTCAGGATTTAGATTTTTATCCGCATGTTTTCTTAGTGTTGGTCATCACTAGCGTTGGTCTCTCCATTCAACATTAATCCTGTCAGACATTTATATTAAGTTCAGAACATGTAAGCCTCAGTCTGGCTCAAATGTTTGATCCAGATTAAGAGTTTTCACAGCCTTTTGAGCCTCTTTTATTTATCTGTTTATTTTTATTCAAAATAATAATTCCACTCTGAACCAATTACATAAGTCAAATGCAGACACATGAGTGAGGACTACTAGATCTCTGGTTAGCTTCTAATCTTTTCTGTTACCTATAGCATTGAGCTTTCATCATTAATTAAAGAGATCAAAGAAGAAATTCAGACGCTATCTAAAGCTTTGTGTGGATATAAATGCAAGCAGTTCCATGAAAGAGTTTAACTTTTATCATATGCACAATTGGCTGTGGTGTTGGCAATGATGGCACTGCACACAGTGGGGATTGTTGAGGTGATTACTCTCTTTATATACCAGTAATGTCAGAGTCTGTCTGTAACCATCTGTTCAAGGGCCTGTTTTTACATTTTACTGCTATTTTTGTTCAACACAGTTAACGAACCAGAATTACAGTATCTTCTGCTGTCCTGCTGATTTTCTCTTTCATGAGACATGCTTTTATAGGTGTCTATGGATTATATTTCTTTTATTAAAGAGCCAAAGCACTATGGCCTAGAACAAAATGTATTGTTGTTAAAGAAAGGAACGTTTACAGATGCCAGTCTCCACCACATAATATTCCTGCTGATGACTTGATATAGTCTGTTAATGTTTAAATAAATTTTTTGTATGTTTTTACACCGATAAGATTTGAAGTATAAAAAGGTATAGAAGAAGTTCAACATTGCATCACATGTAGAACCACATTTGCATTTTGCTCTTTTCAGTTTTACAGTATTTGTATTGACTTGAGGTATGTGTCTCTAAATAATCACTCAATCATTCAAATTTGCTTAAGTTCCATGCCCACTGTCTGGGAATTCAGGTATATGGTTTCTAAATTTCTAATCTTCTTTTATAGCAGTAGTAGAGTTTGTAGAGTCATGATTATTTATCATACCAAACACTTTATTTACAGTTTGAGTTAGTTTAGCCATACGTTTCTCTGCATTTTGTCTATGGTGTAATTCCTTTAATTGTTGCAGGCCCCCCTGATGCTCCTCTGGACGTACAGCTGGAGCAGGGTCCCTCTCCAGGGATTGCTCTTATCAGCTGGCTGCCAGTCACCATAGATGCTGCTGGGACCTCAAACGGAGTTCGTGTCACTGGATACACAATATATGTTGACAAGAAAAAGGCAAGGAGTCTTTTAAGATGGAGAGATTTCCATGTTTATGTTTCGGACTTAATTGTAAGTTTGTATTCAGTTTGATGTTTTTGACATGCGGATTTTATCTGCTATCCAAGGTGCTGGAGGTCTCCTCCCCAACAGCAGGCAGCGCCCTGCTGGGTCCCTCTCAAATCCAGTCCCTCCAGGCAGCTCAAGAGCTCACTGTCCGCACCATGTCTGCTCACGGGGAGTCCTGTGACTCTCTGCCTGTAAATGTGCCCTCCAAGCTGGCTGCCATCTTGGCAGGCCCAGTTATCACCGCCCCAGTTGTGCCACCCCTGCCCTGCAGCCCAATAGCTCCTAGTAACTTGCCATCATCCTATGGAAACTCTGCTGCCAAAGTCTCTGTGCTGCCCAGCACTTTGACATCAGACACACTCGTCCCTGACTGCACATTAGAGGTTGCTGCCAATTCGCCTCATGTTTTTCACTCAGAAGATCTTCTGTCGTCTTCCTCGTTTGTGAATGCCTGGGCCAACCCCTCCTCTGCTGGTGCCTTGGCTATATGTGAGGCCACATTACCAGTAGCCTCCACCATTACTCATACGGTAAACATCACTCTGCCATCCTTCTTTGTATTAAACACTGCATCTAATTTATTCTTGGAGATCAAACAGTTTTAAAGTATAAGATTTCCCTCTGCAGGGGAACATGCATGAGATAAAAATAATTAAGACTAATGCATAGTTTTTCTGCACACTGTACAGAGGCAGATGTGATACTTCAGACCAGTGCATTTGATTCCTACAGTGTACATCAACTCTTAGTTTCATAAGTCAGTCAAATCTGTGAACACATATCTGACACATTGATTTTTTTATTCACTCTGACTCACACCCTCTTTGCACTCCATGATCAGTTCTTCCATTGTGAATAAGCAACTATAAATCTACTAAGAAAGCATAACGAGGAGGGAAAAACATAAACCCATAACTTCAGAGCACAGAATTTGAGTTTTTCCATTCTGAGTCACTCAATTCATGAATAAGAACAGTGAAACAAAATACCCTGCTAATTGGTAATCCTGCATGACTTTAGCAGTGCTAACATGTAAGCAAATGTGGGAAAAGATAAAAAGATTCAAGTTGTTACAAATTGTTTGCTAACAAATATTATTGCTAAGTTAAAAACAAAAAGAAAAACGCTCCAGAGTAACAAGCATAATTAACTTATATTTACTGGCTGTCTTTTTCATCATTAGGTTGTTGAGGCCTACTCCATCAACACAGCACCTCAGTCACCTCCAGTAGCAGCACCTGCAGAAGCACCAGTCACAGCACCTGCACCAGTGTTGGAGCAGCGCAGAGACACCGACAGCCCTGGAACAATACGTCCTTTCCCATCCATCACAGATTTCATCGAGGACCCTGATGCCAAGCTTGGGACCCCTGAGCGCATCCCTACACCACCCAAAGCCCCAATCGCAGACCTCCTAAACCCTCAGAGTATTAATGTCCACCGACCTCCCATCACCTCACCCCTGGAGTCAGAGGTGGAGGAGGAGCAGGAGAATACCCGCCTGGTGTCCATCGAGGAGTTTTTGAGTCAGGACGAAGAACTGGCTTACAGCAGGAAGCAGCAGGTCAGCCTGATTAACTCACTTATCAATGATTTCTTAATGTTAAAAAATAAAGAAATGAATGTCAAAATAGATGTGAGGATAAAAAATTATGATGAGGAATATTTGTGGGGTTGTGTGCATAATGAGTAATGTCAACTTTTGTGTGACAAAATCAGTCTTATTCTGTCAAGTCATCTGTGATTTCTGGTTAAATTAAGCATAAATAAAAGAGATGTGGAACAATTAACTTGATGTTGGCATAGGTGGCAGCCAGTAAGTCTTAGAAAATGTGGTGATTCTTCATAAGGTTTATACTTTTGCAAATTGCTCTTTAGATTTTCTGCCAGCACATTGTATTTCATTGCTAATGAACCATAACTTTGCCATTGTGATCGCTCTTATTCATAATCAACAAGCTATAGCACACATTAAGTTTTCTATGTTTATGTGTCCCTGACTACACTCAAACTTTTTCCTCTTGATTGACCCAAAGTTTCCTGATCGCTGATGCAGAGGTGCAGAAATCGCTCTTGCTTCACGTTTAGTTTAGTTAGTCGTTTATGATTTTTGGCATGAAAAAAAAAATACGAAGAAAAAAAAAATATATATATATTCATATGCAGCTATTTACATTTACAAATCATTCTAATTTGCACATGTGCAAATTTTCTTGATGACTTCACATTAAACAATATGGATATAGCTGTGTTTTTCTCCACATTTATTGCAGTAACTGCTGTAAAAATGTGAGTGTTAGACTGTTATTTTGTCGCATGTTTTTACCCATTTTGCTCTAATAATAAATTAGTAGTCTTCAGTCCTTAAATCTTGCAGAGGTGGGAAAAAGGTGTATAACATTTTAAAAATCACAAATAAGGATCTTTTTTTTTTTAAATTTTAATTCTGTACAATTAAAACTGTTCAAAATGTGTAGACATAATAAAAAGCTTTTTATAGTACTGGCCTCCAATGACGCTTTTACCCTAAGTTTAATTTTATGGTGCTAAGAGCACAAGAAGGAACAATAACGAAGCATTTTTATTTTTAATATTTCAAATATCTGTTTTGAACTGGCACATTTCTTGTACTAAACAGATTTAAAAGAATTTTAACTAGATAAATTAATAGTAAATGTGTTGATGTATCATTTCACAGAGTTATGGCAAAGAGCTTGTGGAACCTCCTAGTCACTACCATGCAGACAACAGCCGCTCTGACCTGTCTGACATCCTGGAGGAAGAGGAGGAGGACCTTTACTCTGACCACCTTGGAGAAGTACAGGGCAGGGGATACACAGTTGGAGCTACCAGGGTAAAGAAGTTTGTATGCAGCCCCTGTACATGTCTATTTATAGCACTGCAGCTTCTGCTTTTTTGAATAGGATATGCATCTTTTAGTTTATCGTAACCTGTCATTTTTAGTTTTTATTCTTGATTATGTTTGTGATTCTTTTTTTCTGCTTTTTCCTCCTTTTCTCTTTGCATGTACGGATCATATTTTATCGCCTGTTTTTCCTGCACGTCCTTTGTTTTCTCTGAACAATATGATAATTCATCCCACCTTTATCCATGCACTCTTGTTTGCTTTGAAATGTGGCCCTTGCAGTCAAGCAATTTGGTGACACCAGATAGTGATGAGGAAGTCCTGGAGAGGATCCTAAAGTTGCCTCCTCAGGTCCACCAAAGCAAACAGCTGTTCAGCATCGCTGAGGTGACAGAAGATGAAGACAGCAGTCAAGAAGAGCATTTAGGCCACCGCAGCAAGCCTCGTCCAATGCCCAGCCACCTTCACTCCAAAAACTTTGAGCGCTCCCTTCATGCCCCCCAGCATCACCCACACCAGCACAACCCACACCATCACCATTTTAACAGGGATCTTAGATCCATAACCAAAGAGCCTTCACTCAGACATGAGCCCTTACAGGTCAAACCGAAGACACAGCACAGGGTTCACTACGCTGACACCGTGGATACCATTAGTTATCCTGAAGATGAAAATGCAGGTTTATATGAGGGTCCCTCCAGCCGGCGGGTCGTAGCCCGCCCTCAACACAAGCTGAGCCCCAATAGCAAAGTGCTGCTCCGAGGTTTAGGAGACCGCCTTAGAAGGGAGGCCATGCTCAGGAGTCAGATGGCTGTTGCAGCACTGGCCACCCCCGATCATGGCCTACCCAGACCAGTGCCAAGAACCTACCCAGTTAGCAAAACAGTACGCTCTGAAAAGTCACCTGTTGGTCATGGGATGGAGATTGATGTGGAGTACGGGACTGACAACGAGGCGCATGTGGAGTACAACCCCGAGGAGGTTGTGGTGGAGCAAATGAGCTCCGAGTGGTGGGTAGGAGGGGCCCAAATGGAGCACAGCAGACTTCCTCACCGTCGAGGGCCGAAAGCTGAGCCAATGGTAAACATCACTGCAGGCCTGCTGCCATGGATGTATTGTCCCAGCCCCCCTCCTCTCCCTTGTAGTTGTGCAGATTTATCCCTTTGAGTCATGTGGTGGATAGCACACAATTCCAGCTCTGAGTAGACAGAAACTCCCATTTCTATCATCCTCTCTGCACTGGGCAATTCCTGCTGCTTTCAAATTCTCCCTCACATCAGAAAGCACCTAGCTTTTGTCCTAAACTAGCCAACAATGCCTGGTCCTAGTTGATGTACTTTAATGTTTCTAATACTACAGTATCACAGGGAAAACCCTAGAGTTTATGGCATATTTTGATCTGTACTGCACCAAGTACAGATTTAAAAATCAGACATTGATTGTTTAATAAAGAAGGAAGCGCTATATTCACTGTTTAGCATTTTACTCTTGTATTTCTTGGTCTTTTGAACAGGAACCCAGCCAAATCCCTCCAGCTGTGGCAGGTCCATCATGGGCAGGCCGGGCTGAACTTTCTGGTAAACCAGGGAGCTCACAAGCAAGACAACCTAAAGGTCAGAAGCTTCCTCCTCCTTCTTCTTCATCTTTTCCTTTTCTCATGATTCTCCCTCTCAAAACTAAAAGCTGCAGGGGAAATGTGTACGATCACATACTGACATACTTGTGGTTTCTGTTGAAAAGCCTCTCCCTCCCCTCTCACATGAAGGTAGTCAGATTAGCCCCCTGCATTAAGGGAGGGGTGGGAGAGGCGGTCAGGGCGAAGGAGGTGCTGTAACTGCAGTGGAGAAGTGGGAGAGAGCCTGCTAAGCTGAGAACCGGCTTAACTCAAAGTGGCTTGTCATGACAGGAGGAAGTGACAGACATTAAAATAGTAACCTTAGTTAGCTAGCAAAGAAGCAGCCTGCATTACACATTACCCCCTCTCTCTTTTCTGTCTCTTCCCATATTTCCTTAGCTTTAATTTTTTTTCTGATGCCACAAACTTTTCAGTTTTACCTCTAGATGACAACACAGAATAATGAATGGTAACGTGTGCAAATAGAGGAAAAGAGCAGGGAGAAGTTTATCCGATCTATTAGAAAATCAGTGAGGATGTGAAAGTGTGCGAGTTGTCTGCCCGTGACTCTTGTCACAGATGGGCTGATTCTCCCTAATGAGATAGAGAATACATCTCTTGACTTGAGCGTAAAGCCTCACTAAAGCTCTTCAAATGTATCTTACTGTCCTGTATGCTTTAGCAGTGTTTGTAGCCCCACTTATGTCATACTTCATACATAATTTGCATGAGGCTGGACTCTCTGCTTTTTAATTATCTGTTAAATGAACTGCATTACAAGCATTCCTAAAAATGTTCTTTTTTTTTAAGTTGTCTAGTGGCCATGTTGTGAAGAAATGTTCCCAGATTTAGTTTTGAGCGTAGGTCAAATGCTGTTTCCTGTGTTGCACGGCTGCAGATCATGAACGTGTGCACGTTTGTCAAACAGCTCATGCGGCTTAGGATCAGTGGTTTAGCTTGATTACCTCTTTTAAGGACAGGTGCTGGGTGAACAGTGCTCATAGCAGCGCTGCAGGTGGTGGGCGGTGGGGGAGGTGCAAGCAGGCAACTGCAGAATTCATTACTTGCTAAGCGTGACTTCTCTGCAAGCTCTGTTGTGCAGAAATAACAACAGTTTTAATTCTAGTAATAGTTTATCGTGTTAAATTATATAAACCGTTGCTGAATTGTATGACAGCAATGGTTAAAATAAAATTTAGATTGAGTTAGTTTGTGATAATCTCTGTAATCTTCGTCACTTTAAGCACTTATTATATCACTTATTAGTGTCCATGGTTTGATGATGTGGGTTAAAACATGTTGTTTTGACTGTTGTATGTTTGCAGATGAATCATCAAAGATAAAAGGAGACAGTGACATTCGCATTTTTGTAGCCCTCTTTCCATATGATCCCGCCAGCATGTCACCCAATCCTGACGCTGCTGAGGAGGAGCTGCCCTTCAATGAAGGACAGATCATCAAAGTGAGTGTTGAGCCTTATGCCAGGTTTCCTACGCAGTTTTAGTAAGAAATTTGTGTTTTCAGGGTCGGGATTTGAATGAAAAAATGTGCGTGAAAAATATGTAGATTTTCAGACTGTTGCATTCATTCTGTTCGTAGAGAATTTGCTCATGTGGGTGGGATTTGTTCTCCCCACCTATTTTTTTTTCCCCTTTTTCATGGTGCCTGAGCTAAATGAGCCAGAAAGCTTGATGAGAGTTGAATGTATTTTTACCACTGAAGCTGAGTAGTGAAGTAAAAGACAAAGTTGCCCATCAATTGCAAGATTTGCACCTCAGTGCTTTAATCAATGCAGGCCATTAGCTATACATTAGCAACTCTCAGTTACAAGCTAGCCCAGCCCTAGAACATACCTAAATGCCATCAGGGTTGTACAAAATGAACATGTTGCATTGAAGAGCTGAAACCACTGACCATCAGTTTATTTGGAAAATGAGTAACAACTCATTTTTGTCATGGACCTCAGAAATGGAATATTCTAAAATAAAGGCATTTTTAAATTTTTTTACAGACCTGAAGTCATTATCAGTCTTCCGTCTTCTTAAGTTTAGATTAGACATACCAAAGTGCTAATTTTCTGGTCTTATTTATAGAAAAGCACAGCCGGAATATATTATATTTGTTAACTGTGTGAAATGAAATCTGTAAAAATATGAAAGGAAACATTTGTAGGAGCCCTATTACATGTTACACGGGTTTCACTCTGCCTCTCCCCAGGTTTACGGAGATAAAGATCCAGATGGTTTTTATCGAGGGGAGTCGGGGGGTCGTCTGGGCTACGTGCCGTGCAACATGGTGTCTGAGATCCAGGTGGAAGATGAGGAGACCCGTCAACAGCTGCTGCAGCAGGGCTTTTTGTCAACAGCAGCCTCAATGGAGAAGATTGGTAAGTGTCCGTCAAACTGATCAAGTCTTTGTCACGTGTATGATGTCAAAGTATTGTGTAAACTGTAATGCTTTACCCATAAAGTCATTGCTTTCTTGTGTAAAAGTGGTAAGTGAAAATGACAGCACAAGTGCTTTAGAATGTAAAGAAAACAAAAAAATATCTTTTATTTTTCAGTATTTACTGGTCAAACATGAGCACATTTTTGCCTCTATTCTATTGGAGGATTAACAGAAAAAAAAGACTCATCTGTTGATGAGAAATGTAGAAATACAAGCTTTTCTGATTGTTCTTTAGTCAAGCATTTAATACAACAAAACTTTGCATTACTTTAGATATGTTTATAGTTTTCTATTTATTGTTTCTATAAAGGAAATCATGACCATGACTGTGCTTTTTATGCAGGTGTCTGAAAAGTTTAATTTGTACAAGTGTTGGTCTGTGGTGAATGGTTGCAGGCCAACCAGCAAACTAAAGCTAACACTGCTTCTGTTTCCTGCTTTCTACCCAGAGCGGTACTTTCATGTAGTAACCCTTTCACTTCCACTTGTTGTCACTGCTGTGTGTTCTGCTCACTGATTGTCATCTTTTTGAAATTGCTCCTGGCTGGCCTTTCATTGTCGAGTTTGTCTGGTCTGCTTCTCTCAAGAATTACATCTGTTTTTGTTTGTTTTTGTTTTTCTATTTGGTTTCATTTCTTTTTTATTTTTGGTCTCTAAAACTTCATTAAGGCACTCGCACACATGCACAGCTTCCACGTCGCCCTGTTCCACCGCCGAAACCGAGACGATCCAAGAAAGGTGTGTCTCGCTGCAGATTGCGGCTTCCCACCTCTCCTTTCTTCTCATCTCTGGTTTGCTTCTCTTTCTGTCTCTTACACATTAGATTCAGCTCTTTGAGTTTCTGCTTCTCTCCCAGTAGCTGGCGGGGGGATTTTTAAAGCCAGACAAGTAATGAAATCGCACATGTTTCCAACATTATATGCAAATATTACAACAAGTAGGTCTGAGGTTTTTTCATATAATTAAAACCTTGTGATACACAGCTTGTTAAAACTTTCCACAGGTTAACTTTTTCAGATTTCTAATTCATGCCAATGATACGACACCTGTGCAACAGCCTTATATTGTACAAGCCACATACAAACATTCTGACTCAGTCCTGTCATCGCACACTCATGTCATACATAGCAGATAAAGTGGCAGGATGTGGCAACACCCTGCTGATCAGTTGATGAACTCACTGTTATTTTAACACTATCCTGCTCCTCTGTCACAAATGAATTACATGACCATCAAAAGCTCACTTGTTGAAACATCGTCCACTCTAAACTCCACCTGTGACTTTATGTACCTCCAGTTTCATGACTCTTAACTTTAGGCTGGATAATTCAGTTTGTTTACATGCACAGTTAAATTGAGCTATTTCTCTCTTTTGTCCCAGAATGGTAATAGATTTACTAGCCAGTTTTTTATGTTTCACACTGCGTTAAAAGACTTTGGAAGAAAATGTTCAAGATATTCTGCTGCTTTTAACTTTATAATCATCATACATGTAAATATAATCAACATCATTGCACAGAGATTGTCTTTAAGTTACCTGAGCAGTGCCTTTTTTAAGCTCTTGCTATAGTTATATGATCAGGATTTTATTAGAGCAAAGTAATAACAAAACACTTTCAAGTGGCCTTAAGTCGCCATGTAGAATGACTTTTTTGTGACAATTTCTTATAATTTGGAGCAGCTTTACTTGAAATTCTGCTTTATTAATACAAAAATGGGTGCAATCCTATGCAGTTATTTATCGTTACCTGCTGCTGCTTCTTTGTACTGGATAGAAATTAGGAGCCTGTGCAGATCTTGTAAGCTGGTTGGGAACCTAGTTAAATGTATGCCTACGGGAAGTATTTCATATTGGGGTATCTGGGTTTGATAATCTGGTTTTAAGACGTTCTTTTTCATACGACTTTAGTAACATTAACTTGTCTATGTGCATTTTAAAAGTGCGGTTTTGGTCAGGGAAAAGCCCTCATATGGTTCTGTAGTGTTGCTTATGCTCTCCCCCTCACCTCGTCTCTTCCAGTGGAGTCTGCAGAACTCTGGGAGGAGAAGGTAGACTCCTCCAGTCAAGGTTTGTAGTTAGCCTTTTGATGCTCTTTGTTGCATCTGCACGATAACGGCCGTTTTAGTTTGCATGAGAAGACTGCATGCATTCACCTGCAGTTTTACTTGTTCTATTTTGTTTACACTTTTTTTGTAGACATGACTATTCTGTTTGCTGAAAAGTTCATGCATCCTTATCTAAAAGAAAGCATGCTTATTTTTTTTTATTATTAAAGCTGGAAATGATTACGAAAAGAGAAAACAAGCTACTGGTTAACCACCAGTTCTAAATGCCAACCAGACCTTCTTCCTAACACCTTTAAATTTAGCAAAAGTGGCATCATTAAATCATCTAATAATTTCTATTTGTCCCCATTTTTGCTCTCAGTGTTGCAGGGTTTGCTGCTTTCTTCATCCCCAGCAAATGTTTGCTCTGACTTTTGCAGCAGCGCCATGGCTCGGGCTCCTGTGACCTCTTTAATGGAAATAAAAATGCTAACGCTGGCTACTAATCTCCTGTTGTCTCATTTAGATTTTTGATGTGTGACTGCAGTGATGTGACTTTCTCTCAGCTTAGCATGATGCTGAGTGAGTCTAACATGCAGACACAAAGAGCTGCATGTTCATAGACTGGCAGAACTTATGCAACTCTAACTTTGAGGAGAGACCCGAGGAAACTGTTTGCGCTTCTCTGTTTGACCCACAGATCCCAGTGAGACTGCTGCCCCTGCAGCTGTTGGAAAACCAGACTCAGGAGCTCGCAAGATGGTTGCCATTTTTGATTATGATCCAAGAGAAAGCTCGCCCAACACAGATATAGAGGTCAGACTTAATGCAAGTTTTTCTTTCCCACAATATGATAAGTAATGATTCTTTAAACGTTAGAATTATTTGTTCTGACTCAGGCTGAGCTGACCTTTAGCGCGGGAGACATCATACATGTGTTTGGTGACATGGACGAGGACGGTTTCTTCTACGTAAGTGTCAAAACAACTCTAGGACTTTGTATATAAAACTATTAAATCAAGTTTTGTCTTTTTTTTTATTTATTTTTTTTTATTTTTTCCTTTTTTTTTAAGCCACACAATCAGAAACGGTGTGTGGAAAAACCCTCATGAAGTTAACTTTGTGATTCTGCAGCTTAGAGAACCACATTTGATAGCAATAATTTGAAGTTATTTTTTTCTGTATGATATTTTTGTCTTCTATGTCGTTGTGGAAGTATTTTGGCTCCATTTTTTCCCCCACATTGCAACAGTTCATTCAGGTTTGCAGACCTATGTACAGCTCCCTTAAGGCCCACCACAGCATTTTTAATCAGGTTAAGGTCTGGACTTTGACTGGACCATTGCTTCAGCCATTCTGTTGTAAATTTGCTGCTGTGTTTCAGATCATTGCTAGGTTGTTGTAGGTTGGCCTAATCTTTAGCTGTCAGAAAGATGGATACACATTTGACACTTGAATACTTTTGTTGTACACAAGATTTCATGGTGTTCACATCCTGTAGCTGCAAAATAAGCCAACATTATCACCCCTCCACTACCAAGCTTGACAGTTAGTATAAGATTTGTGCTGATATGCTTTGTTTAGTTTTGCCCAAATGTGCTGCTGTGCATTATGACTAAACATCTCCACTTTGGTCTCAGGTGTCCAAAGGTCTTGTGACTTGTTAAGATGCAGATTTGCTTTTTTTATTTATTTTTTATAGATCAAATACTTTCTTCTTCAACCTTTTCAAACAAGTCATAATTCTGCAGTCTTTTTCTAATTGTACTGTCATGAATTTTAATATTTAACTTGTTAATGATGGGCCTGTAGAGTCTGTAGTTTGTTTGTTTTTTGTTGTTATTGTTTTTTTACGCTCAGCTTGACCAAAACTTGCCAGCACGTCCACTCCATAGAGGATTGGCAACTTTTTTGTGAACCATTTATGAATAATCTGTCTCTCTGCAAAATGATGGACCAAGATTGACAGACACTGGTCTAAAATAACCTTGTAATACTTCCCAGATTGATTTTTGGCTTTGTTTTAGTTAATTAATAATGACATAATGTAATGTGTTGTGGTGTTGTCCATATGAGGTTGTATTTAACTAAAAATAAGACCGGATAAGAACCAGGTGATTGTCTTATGTGTCCTGAAATGTAAAACCTTCAAACTGAATGAAGGTTTGCTTTCTTTTTTACATGACGGTAAACACAAACTATTAATAAAATTAAACATTGGGACAGATTTATTAATGCACATAAGAAAAAATAAATGTATTAAGGTAGAAATTTACTTATAATACTAACTAATAATAGCTTTGCAATAGTATATATATAGATCTGATGAGTGGAGATCATGTTTTCGTCAAATAACACTCTTGTTGCGTCTTTTCAGGGAGACTTAAATGGACACAGAGGGTTAGTGCCCTCCAACTTCCTCCAGGCTTTTCCAGATAATACTCCAGCAGAACCAGTCTGTCCCCAGCCAGCACCAGAACCCAAGAAAGAATCACTGGTAACTTAGCTCGTCTATCTGTGTAGCATGCACATCTGGATATGGGCTACTTTTTTTTCCACTACCTGTCATTTTTGTTTTTTTGACTGCAGAAAAGTTCTGTTTGGCTTTGTTTTTTATCCTTTTATAAATGCATGGTTGTTGTGTTTAATCATATTCTGTCACATTTCTTCTGTCCCACTGTTTCCTGCATGGCCTTTTGCAGAAGCAAAAACGATCTGTTCACTTTGAGACTTGATCGTAAGTGTTTTTAGAGGATCACCACTGTTTAATAACCCAGTCCATCCTTATTTAGCTGCACTCTAGTTCAATACAGCTCCTTTTCATAGGATCCTGCATCAACCCATAGTTTAAGTTAGTTTAATTAAAAGTTTAGTGGAAATCGCTGCTGTTACGGTGTTATCTCTTATAAATATCAGTCTTTCCCAATGCCAAGAATAAAAAGATAGACATCACTTTGAAGCTTACGATATTTTCATAATGTGTGCTGTATACGAGTCAAACCAGACCTAAAACCTGTGTTTTTCTCCTATAGGACACTTGGACATCTTCTATAGAGCCACAAGATTCTGGCCCCTCCACACAAGATGACCCTTTGCACCCCCAGACTGAAACTCCTCACACTGACAGGACGGAGCACGCAGACTTGCCACCACAACCTGAACCCACTACAAGCTCTACAACAGACCCAGATCCTCCTCCAGGTCCAGCTGCAGTGGCAGTCTGCAGCACTCTTCCGACCCCCCTCAATTCAGACAGCCCAGCACAGACAGACTGCTTAATTCAAGCAAAGAAGAAAAAAAGCTTTTTCTCCAAAGGCAAGAAACTGTTAAAAAAACTGGGATCCAGCAAGAAAGAATAAGTCAGTAAATTTTGACTGTCAGATTAAAAGCACTTTTTCTGTCTGTACATTTGGTAGTCGATGCTATTAGCAGCTATCAGATCCAATAACTGATGCTTTATCCATCAGTAATTATACATTTGCCTTAGACTACTGCTGCACCAGTTGGTAAATAGTGAGTACTTTGAAACATCAAAGTTCAGCTTACAGAATCACAAGAGCATGTAGAAGCGCATGCCAAAGTGAGCTCTATATATATATATGTATATATGTATATATATATTATATATATAT